>JARGCV010000231.1:877500-969115 GCA_034064705.1 Bothrops alternatus | reverse complement strand
CCCCTTGTCCTGGTATTGTGTGATAGAGAAAAGAATTTTTCTCTATCCACCTTTTCTATCCCATGCATGATTTTATACACTTCAATCAAGTCACCCCTTAAACGCCGTCTTTCAAGGCTGAAGAGACCAAGGCGTTGCAATCTGGTTTCGTAAGGGAGGTGCTCCATTTCCTTGATCGTTCTTGTTGCCCTTTTTTGCACCTTTTCCAGTTCCATTATATCCTTCTTGAGGTGCGGTGACCAGCACTGTATATCATAAGTGCTAGGAAGGATTGTTAGACTGGGAGTTAATTGTCAGCATAGAGTAGCACCAAAATTAACATCAGACCAGCAATCAAGCAGGAGACCCTATGCCATCTCAGATAGGTGGCTGTCCAGTCTTTTCTTTAAAATCTCCCGTGATGAAGCACCCACAACTTCTGGAGGCAAGCAGTTCCACTGGCTGATTGTCCTCTGAGGTTGTAGATGCTTCATCACTGGAGGCTTTTAAGAAGAGACTGGACAACCACTTGTCTGAAATGGTATAGGGTCTCCTGCCTGAGCATGGGGTTGGACTAGAAGACCTCCATGGTCCCTTCCAGCTCTATTCTCATGGATTTGACTCATTCTCCTGAATAAGTGGAGGCGTTAATAAGGCTTTAAAGGATGCATCTTAGACCAAGACTAGGATCGAAGTTGGAGCTGCCTGTAACACCAACATAATCTATCCAACCATGATTCATCAGAGCTAAACAAGGTTCCCAGATCAATATTGCATCCATAATCTTCAACCCAGCAGAGTCAGGAAGAGCGGGAGCTAAAAAAAAAGAGGTAGCAATGAATACTTCTAGCCTGAGGGTGGCAGCAAACACCCCAAAATGAAACTTAGTTTCTTGCCAAATTCTCACGGCCAGGAAAATAACGGGATGAAGAAAGATAACTTCATATAAGCGCAGGGGTTCTCAACCTTGGCAACTTTAGGACTTGTGGACTTCAACTCCCAGAATTCCTCAGCCAGCAAAGCTGGCTGAGGAATTCTGGGAGTTGAAGTCCACAAGTCTTAAAGTTGCCAAGGTTGAGAACCCGATATAAGGGCTGAGCTCAAAAAACAGAGGTCAGGAAAGACACTTCTGTTTTTTTGAGTGTCTATGGAGATTCTCAGTCATCCAGGTCATACTTATCCCAAAGATGTTTTTTTCTTCACCAGGCAACTGGACTTGTTTCTCTTTCAAGACGTGTCGCTTCTCATCCCAGAAGCCTCTTCAGCTCTGACTGGACGGTGGGAAATGGTAGGATTTATACTCCTTCCAGACAGCTGATCCTTTGCCTTCTTTTGGAGAGTTGTTAAGGCTACCTGGAGGCTTATCTGTGTCCTCAGAGTCACCTGAGTGGTGCAAACGGGTGTGGAACCTTCTCGGAGCCTCCCCACCGTCCAGTCAGAGCTGAAGAAGCTTCTTGGATGAGAAGCGAAACGTCTTCAAAGAAAAAAAAACAAGAAAGTCCAGTTGCCTCCTGGAAGAAAAAAAAAAAAGCACCTTTGGGATTCTGTTTTTGAAAAGTTGCAAATATGCACCTCCAGGGCTCCAAACGGCCTCTTCTCAAGTCCTGAACGAAGCCCCAAAGAGCTGAAAACTGGACTAAAACTAAGAGTTTTCCAGGCAGTCTTCGGCCTGCATCCAAATTTTGGGCCCAAAATTTCCGTTATCAAGCAAGGCGGCTGTTAAGCTTGGCCACGTGTTACGATCTCCTTTGCCCCAGAGTTCTTAAGAAAACCACAGCAGTTCTTAAGTGAATCCTGTGGTCCGTGATGGGATTCAGCTGGTTCACACCGGTTTGGCAGAACTGGCAGCTAAATTTTGTTGAGTTCGGAGAACCGGCTGAATGCACACCGCTTCCAGAAGTCCGTTCTAGGCCTGGCCGGTCTGGAGGAGGCCTCCCAGGCCTAGAAGGGCCCACCGGAAGTGCGTGGATGCCACTTCTGGAAGTCCGTTCTAGGCCTGGGAGGCCCAGGCCTGCATCCACGCACAGAACCAGTTGTTCAGGGATTTGGATCCCACCCACTGCATATGGTTATTAAATGAATCTGCCTTCCCCCATTGACTTTGCTTGTTGGAAGCTGGCTAAGAAGATTATAAAAGGTGATGATATGAACCCAGGACAGTGCAACCGTCATAAGTACATGGCCAGTTTCCAAGTGTCCAAATTTTGGACACCCCTTGTGCCAGCCTACCTCTTCCCTTTTGAACTCCACGATGGCGTCTGTTGTGCTGGTCCCATTGGAGAGAAAGGGGGGCATGTCGTCTTCATCCAGAATATGTATGAGCAGAGGCACCTCCTTGAACATCTCCTGGGAGCCTTCCTTCAAGGTGCACTGGGCCAACATCTCGTACTTTTCTCGCTCTTCTCGGTCAAGGGGTTTTGACACGCTTATGGTGGTGGTCTCCTTGTCATAATAAAATGGCAGGTTCTCATCTGGAACACAGGAAGAAGGAGAAGGAGGAGGAGGAGGAGGAGGAGGAGGAGGAGGAGGAGGAGGAGGAGGAGGAGGAGGAGAAGGAGAAGGAGAAGAAGGAGGAGAAGAAGAAGAAGAAGAAGAAGAAGAAGAAGAAGAAGAAGAAGAAGAAGAAGAAGAAGAAGAAGAAGAAGAAGAAGAAGAAGAAGAAGAAGAGGAGGAGGAGGAGGAGGAGGAGGAGGAGGAAGAAGAAGAAGAAGAAGAAGAAGAAGAAGAAGAAGAAGAAGAAGAAGAAGAAGAAGAAGAAGAAGAAGAAGAAGAAGAAGAAGAAGAAGAAGAAGAAGAAGAAGAAGAAGAAGAAGAAGAAGAAGAAGAAGAAGAAGCTTATTTTCTCATGAAATCTGGAGCTATTCGTGACATTGTTTGGTCCTGAAAGTCCACCACATGCACCTCCCTCACAACTCGCATTCAGACCGGTTGCCTATCCTGGTTTATTCGTTCAGGGATTGGGAAATAGGATTAGATCCTGGTGACTTCTGATCTGGGGTATGAAAAGGCTGTAATAGAAATCAGAAGGGATCTGGAAGGAACCTTGGAGGTCTGCTAGTTCAACCCCTTGCTCAGCAGGAAACCCTACACCAGGGGTAGGCAACCTTGGCTCTTTTGTGACTCGTGGACTTCAACTCCCAGAATCCCTGAGCCAGCCATGCTGAGGGGAAAGGGAGAGGTTTCCAAGCTGAGCCAGGCTGGCTCAGGAATTCTGGGAGTTGAAGTCCACGAGTGATAAAGTGGCCTAGGCCTAGGCCAGAGGTAGGCAACCTTGGCTCTTTTGTGACTCGTGGACTTCAACTCCCAGAATCCCTGAGCCAGCCATGCTGAGGGGAAAGGGAGAGGTTTCCAAGCTGAGCCAGGCTGGCTCAGGAATTCTGTGAATTGAAGTCCACGAGTCATAAAAGGGCCAAGTTTGAAGACCCTTGGTTTAAATATTTCAATATTTTTCCTCACGGTCATGTGATCAAAATTCAGGCATTTGGGCAGGTGTAGGCCACCTTGGCTCTTTTATGACTGGTGGACTTCAACTCCCAGAATTCCTGAGCCAGCCGCACTGAGGGGAAAGGGAGAGGTTTCCAAGCTGAGCCAGGCTGGCTCAGGAATTCTGGGAGTTGAAGTCCACAAGTCATGAAAGAGCCAAGGTGGCCTACCCCTGACCTAGACCATTTCAGAAATTCTTTAAAAAGAAAACTCCAGGGATGGAGCATCCACAACTTCTGGAGGGAAGCTGTTCCCATAACAGTCAACTTAAAGGATCCGAATGAGCAAGTTATACATGGTAGCAATAAAAAAATATATATATTTTTAGCTCAAAGTTGAAATGAGAGGAACTCGGGGCTCTCTGAGCTTGGTTGTCTTCTTGCAGACATTTCATTACCTAACTGGATAACATCATCAGTGCGTAACATTTATGGAGAAAGGGAGGAGGACTGTGGGGTTCTTGGTGCTCTCTGAGTATCTTCTGGAAGATGTTTCATTACCAAACTAGGTAACATCATCAGGTCCTCAATGCTCTCTGAATTTGGCTGTTTTCTGGTAGACATTTCATTACCAAAACTAGATGCTAATGAATAGCAGTGATGATGATATTTTTAGATTAAATATATTCTCAATTATGGTAAAAGAAAAGAATGAAAAATGTTTGGAAATAAATATGTGTTAGCTTATAGGAAATAGGGATTTTAAGTAGTATACTATCTTTTTATTTTATTCTTTTTTATCCTCATTCTTCTTCTTTTTCTCTTTTGAGTTTTATTCATTCCTTAAGAAAGGTAAAAGTAATGGGATGGTTGATGCGAGAAAAAAAAATAGATTTAAATATTTAAATGTAATTAACTCCGAGAAAATCTTAACCAGTAAAAAAATGTTGAGAACACTGTGGGGAAAATAAATGTAAACAAGAACTGCATACGATGAGACAACCAGAATGACTGGACAGAAAAGAAATACTATATTGTTGTGATTGCTATTTGTAGACATATTAGACAACTTTTATACTTAATCATCATTTACTAAAACAATAAGAATTGTATTAACTTAAGGTTGGTAAAAGAGAACACAACGGGGAAAAGAGGAAATCATGTGGGTTATAGATTATAGAATTTAATTGTTAATGAATGTTTGCTAAATGTAAACCCAGACAACGCACTGTCTACCAAATACTATGGTGATCATGTTAAAAATTAATAAAACACAGTTTTAAAAAAAAAGAATAGCACTGATGATGTTATCTAGTTTAGGTAATGAAATATCTGCAGAAAAACAACCACGCTCATGGAGCACCAAGGATCCCTCAGTTATCCATGGAGCACCAAGGATCCCTCAGTTATCCATGGAGCACCAAGGATCCCTCAGTTATCCATGGAGCACCAAGGATCCCTCAGTTATCCATGGAGCACCGAGGATCCCTCAGTTATCCATGGAGCACCGAGGATCCCTCAGTTATCCATGGAGCACCGAGGATCCCTCAGTTATCCATGGAGCACCAAGGATCCCTCAGTTATCCATGGAGCACCAAGGATCCCTCAGTTATCCATGGAGCACCACGGATCCCTCAGTTATCCATGGAGCACCGAGGATCCCTCAGTTATCCATGGAGCACCAAGGATCCCTCAGTTATCCATGGAGCACCGAGGATCCCTCAGTTATCCATGGAGCACCGAGGATCCCTCAGTTATCCATGGAGCACCGAGGATCCCTCAGTTATCCATGGAGCACCGAGGATCCCTCAGTTATCCATGGAGCACCGAGGATCCCTCAGTTATCCATGGAGCACCACGGATCCCTCAGTTATCCATGGAGCACCACGGATCCCTCAGTTATCCATGGAGCACCGAGGATCCCTCAGTTATCCATGGAGCACCAAGGATCCCTCAGTTATCCATGGAGCACCACGGATCCCTCAGTTATCCATGGAGCACCAAGGATCCCTCAGTTATCCATGGAGCACCGAGGATCCCTCAGTTATCCATGGAGCACCGAGGATCCCTCAGTTATCCATGGAGCACCGAGGATCCCTCAGTTATCCATGGAGCACCGAGGATCCCTCAGTTATCCATGGAGCACCAAGGATCCCTCAGTTATCCATGGAGCACCAAGGATCCCTCAGTTATCCATGGAGCACCAAGGATCCCTCAGTTATCCATGGAGCACCGAGGATCCCTCAGTTATCCATGGAGCACCGAGGATCCCTCAGTTATCCATGGAGCACCGAGGATCCCTCAGTTATCCATGGAGCACCGAGGATCCCTCAGTTATCCATGGAGCACCGAGGATCCCTCAGTTATCCATGGAGCACCGAGGATCCCTCAGTTATCCATGGAGCACCGAGGATCCCTCAGTTATCCATGGAGCACCGAGGATCCCTCAGTTATCCATGGAGCACCAAGGATCTCTCAGTTATCCATGGAGCAGAGAGACCCAGATGTGGTGATTTCAGCCAGCCACTCTCTCTCAGCCCTAGATTAGAAATCTATTTCCTTAACACACTCTAGGGCAGGAGGGTGTATCTTGGCCCATGACTTCAAAGCACGGGCCTACATCCATCAGTGGGTTGACTTAGGCTGTTAACGGCAGCAGGTTTTTAAAAAATCAACTAAACAAAATACAAGAAAAGGATACCAAAAGGGAAAAAAATTATCATAGTTATAAATAAAGGGGAAAAGAGATCATTTTTTAACTACAGCATTCAGCCTTGACTATGCCAAAAAAAAAAAAAACCCAACCCCATTGATTCATCTTTCCATTATGTTGATAGAGAACCAATTCCCAAGGAGAGAGAGAGATTGATCCATAATTATAAGTCCAAGATAATGTGTCCTTTGGCTGTAACAAGACAAATGTCTTTGCTACACGCCACTGCTTCAGAAATGCCATGTTCACAAAATGATGCAGTCCACATTCAAAGCCTTTAGTATATGATTCAACGTTATTGACCCTATTCTTTCTCCCAACACTGTGATATTGTAAAATCTCCAGGTGTCTTTAGACACCATAATCTGGCAGCGTAATCAAAAGAGGAGATAATTACATAGCTTATGCTATAGATATTAAACCTCAATCAAGGCCAAGAACCCCCATCTTCTATGTGCGACCATCACTGGGCTTAGAATCTTAGAGCTCTATTTTTTTTGGTCCTTAGAAAAACGTAAACAGATCGTTTTTTCTCTATTCACCTTACAACATACGAATTCCTAGGTTACATTAACAGAGGGACAGAATCAACATCACGTGAAGTATGAGTACCACTTTATAATGACTTTGTAAGGCCAAGCTTGGAATACTGCATCCAGTTTTGGTCACCATGACGTAAAAAAGATGTTGTGACTCTAGAAAAAGTGCAGAGAAGAGCAACAAAGATAATTAGGGGACTGGAGGCTAAAACATATAAAGAACGGTGGCTGGAATTGGGAATGTCTAGTTTAATGAAGAGAAGGACGAGGGGGGACATGATAGTAGTGTTCCAATATCTCAGGGGCTGCCCCAAAGAAGAGGGAGTCAAGCTATTTTCCAAGGTGCCTGAAGGCAGGACAAGAAGCAACAGATGGAAACTCATCAAGGAGAGAAGCAACCTAGAACTAAGGGGAAACTTCCTGACAGTTAGAACAATTAACCAGTGGAACAACCTGCCTCCAGAAGCGGTGAATGTTCCAACACTGGAAGTTTTTAAGAAGAGACTGGACAGCCACTTGTTGGAAATGGTATAGGGTCTCCTGCTTGAGTAGGGGGTTGGACTAGATGATCTCCAAGGTCCCTTCCAACTCCGTTATTCCAATCTACTCTGAAAGCTTTCTGTTGTGATTCCCATTTCTCTCCCAGGCACGCTGGCTGAGGAATTCTGGGAGTTGAAGTCCACAAGTCTTAAAAGTCGCCAAATTTGGAGACCCCTGCTAAAATCCTTTGGGTTTGCTGAATCGCCAGTTCATTTGCCACGTTGGTTAAAGAATAACTGAGTATCTGAGAAGTAATTCTCAGCCCCCAATGTCCTCCAGCTCTTGAATAAAACAATCGAACTTTGTTGTAGCCAAAGATGTCTCTGACAACTATGATCTGCCTCTGAGCCATCATTTCCACAACCTGCAACTGGAGAACCCAAATCCATGGTCCTCGTCAGCACTGCTTGCTGGTGGATTTGGAAAAAAAATAAAAATAAATCCAATTTATACTTGTTAAATTCTCTCCTATGCAATCAAGGAGAAACCTCCTCACAGGATCTGCTATCAAGGTTTTGCAAGCTTAGGCAAAAAATTCTATTATCTGTCAAGCAGGCATCAGAAAGCTTACAAAAGCCAGATGTATTTCAAAGTAAACAGCAGTCTGGATCTGTCTAATGCTGGTGCTGAAGGAAAGCTAGGAAACAAGCAGCAATTTTTTTCCTCTTGTGTTCGAGAGCCACTGGAGTGCTAAATGTTCTATGATCTGAGATATTCAGAACTTACTGCAAGCATTGCAATCTGTTCCAGATTAGCCGAGATCCCACAAAGTTCAAACAGGCCAAGTTAAATCTCTTTTTCTACGTATGTGTGCATATTTGTATCCCTTTCAGTTGGGTTTCCTAATGGATTATAAAGAACGGTTGCTGGAATTGGATGTGTCTAGTTTAACGAAGAGAAGGACGAGGGGGGACATGATAGCCAATGTTCCAGTATCTCAGGGGCTGCCCCAAAGAAGAGGGAGTCAAGCTATTTTCCAAAGCGCCTGAAGGCAGGAGAAGAAGCAATGGATGGAAACTAATCAAGGAGAGAAGCAACCTAGAACTAAGGAGGAATTTCCTGACAGTCAGAACAATTAATCAGTGGAACAACCTGCCTCCAGAAGCGGTGATTGCTCCAAACACTGGAAGTTTTTAAGCAGAGACTGGACAGCCATTTGTCTGAAATGCTATAGGTATAGAGCAGGAGGTTGGACTAGATGACCTCCAAGGTCCCCTCCAACTTTGTTATTCTATTTCTATTTCTATTTCATTCCATTCATATTCTATTCATATTCTATTCTATTCTATTCTATCCTATCCTATCCTATCCTATCCTATCCTATCCTAAACTATCCTATCTATCCTATCCTATCCTATCCTATCCTAAACTATCCTATCCTATCCTATCCTATTCTTATTCTCCTGAATAAATGGAGGTTCAGCTAAGCACCTTGTCTCTCGTTTCAGATTATTATATTTTGGAATTCAGTGGTGTCTTTACTTATCTATTTGACTACTTAATATTAAGGGGTGCCTTTACCAGAGGTGCAGTTGAGGTTTTTTTTTTAATTTCTATTCCTTTGGTAAAAACGAGATGTATACATTTTAAGGGTTGTTTGTTTTTCCAGTGCCGTTGTAACTTTGAACAGCTGTAAGTCAAGAATCAGAATCAGAATAGAGCTGGAAGGGACCTTGGAGGTCATCTAGTCCAACCCCCTGCTCAGGCAGGAAACCCTATACCATTTCAGACAAATGGACGCCCAGTCTCTTCTTAAAAACTTCCAGTGTTGGAGCATTCACCGTTTCTGGAGGCAAGGAGTTCCACTGATTAATTGTTCTCACTGTCAGGACGTTTCTCCTTAGTTCTAGGTTGCTTCTCTCCTTGCTTAGTTTCCATCCGTTGCTTCTCGTCCTGCCCTCAGGCGCTTTGGAGAATAGCTTGACTCCCTCTTCTTTGGGGCAGCCCTTCAAATATTGGAAGACTGCTATCATGTCCCTCTCCCCTTAGTCCTTCTTTTTCTCTAGGCTAGCCAAACCCAAATCCTGCAACCGTATCCTGAAGCCTGGCAACAGAGAGAGGAACACGCCTGGACCCAAAACACACACACACAAAAAAACCATTAAAGGCAATTGTAGTAAACTAACAGTTTACCTGTGACAAGCTTGTAGGAAATGCTGACGTTGTGACACTGGTGTTGCAGGGCAAACGACTGGAGCTGATGAAATATCCCCGGAGGCTTGTTCTCCATGACGTGAAAAGAGAGATCCATGTCAGGAAAGCAAAGCCGGCTTGATGTTGGAGAACCGCACGCTGGCATGGTGGCATTGATGACCGAGAGTTTGACCAAAGTCATGGCCGATGAGCCAGGACAGTTTTTGGTTTGAAAAGGTTTGGAAGAGAGGAAAACACGCAGCACGATTTTTGCCACTTGACTTCCCGAAGCTGTTATTCAAAAGGAGAGGAGGAGACAGATTGACAGGGGATCACCAACGGAGTACTTATCTAAGTCATTCTTCTAATGGATAACCAATATTAATGATCACTCAGTCGATTCAAGGGACTTTGTAAATATTTTTTTATTAATTTTATGATTCTAACAATAAATGCTTAAAACACACCGTGGTGATTGGGTAAACAAAAATTTCAGAATAAAAACATACATAAACAAACTCAACTTAATACAATCACTTTCATCTTTCTATTTCCCTCTCCCACACAAAACAAAAAAAAGAACAAAAAACAAAAAGAAAAAAACCCCCAAAACATATAAATTTAATACATTCCATTTTTATCGTAAATTTCTATTAAACCTATTTTAAGACTTTATCAATTTCATTCCAAACTCTCCCCGATATATATATATATACCATGATATTTGTAAGATGTTACCATACATTTTTTTTCATTCATATATACAATACTTTAAATGAAATGAGATAAATACCTACATGTAATTTTGGGGGGTTGCTCGCCCATTTCCCCCTCTACCACATCCACCCTCTTTCTTCTCTACCTTCTTTCTCCCTTTCTTCTCTTCCTACTTCCCTCTTCCTCCACCCCTCTCTTCCCCAATTCAAGGGACTTTGAAAGCCGACCTGGACAAAAGCACCAAGCTAAGACTTTCAAAGGTTTCGGAATTACAAAATAAAATAAAAATAAAAATACAGGGGCAAAATGAGGTGAAAAGTCTACAAGGATGATTCGATGTCCATGGAGATTCTCAAGTCATCCAGGTCATGGTTGTCCCCAAAGTGCTTTTCCAAGAGGCCCCTGGAATTAAGGAGAAACTTCCTAAGAGTGAGGACAATCAACCAGTGGAGGCTGGTCTCCAGAAGTTGTAGGTGATCCATCACTGGAGGTTTTTAAGAAGAGACTGGACAATCACTTCTCTGAGATGGTATAGGTTCTCCTGCTTGAGCGGGGGGCTGGACTAGAAGACCTCCAAGGTCCCTTCCAGCTCTATTCTATTCCTTGTTCTTCTTTGAAGACGTTTCGCTTCTCATCCCAGAAGCTTCTTCAGCTCTGACTGGATGGTGGGAGAATGGAAGGATTTATACTCCTTGCAGACAGAGCTGGTCATTTGCATCCTTTCAGAGAGCCATTGAGGCCACTTGGAGGTTTATCTGTGTCCTGAGGATCACCTGAGTAATGGAAATGTTTGTGGAGCCTTCTTGGCTGCAGGATGTTTTCTGTCCAGTGTACCTTCATTCCCCACCATCCAGTCAGAGCTGAAGAAGCTTCTTGGAGAAGAAGCGAAATCTCTTCAAAGAAAAACACGGAAGTCCAGTGGCCTCCTGACAAAGCACCTTTGGGACATCTTTAGTTCAGTCTGAGGAAGCTTCTCACATGAGACGTCCAATGTTTTCAAAGAAAAATAAAAAAACAAGGTAAGAAAAACCGGGATAATCCCCCCACACACACACCCTTCCTTCTTCCCACCCATCGGCCAAGAATTCCAGAGACTTACAAAGGAGAATGAAATCTTCTCTATCCAGGGTCTTGTTGAGGTAAAGGAGTCCCGTTGTCTCACCGATCTGAAACCAGAGATTTTTGGACCCGGTCCGAACGGAATCTGGCAAAAGGCAAAAGAAAGCTTCCTTCTCCTCCTCCGAGTCTTTTAAGGCATGGAGTTGCAGCAAAGGGGTCCCTTCCGGTTGCTCCAGGTAAACGTTTTCATGATATGTCTTCCGGGGGAAGTACAGGCCGAAGGCAACTGGAAAAAGAAAGGGGAAACAAAATAAGAAAGGGGAAAAAATTGTCCACTTAAGACTTGTGGTGCGAGAGCGGGTCCTTTCAAAAACTGCTTAGTACAACTAGTCCTGGACTTAAGAACCACTGATTAGCAACGGCTTTAAATGACAACGGCACTGAAAAAAGTGACTCACAATCATTTGGTGCACAACCATTGCAACATCCCCAGGGGTTACATGATCAAAATGTGGACACTTGAGAACTGATTCATTTATGATGGTGGCAGGGTCCCGGGGTTAGAACTGTAGAGTAGATAGAGTAGAATAGGAGTAGAGCAGATTAGAGTAGGAATAGAGTAGGAATAGAGTAGAGTAGGAATAGAGTAGAGTAAAATAGGAGTAGAGTAAGAATAGAATAGAATAGAATAGAATAGAATAGAATAGAATAGAATAGAATAGAATAGAATAGAATAGAATAGAATAGAATAGAATAGAATAGAATAGAATAGAATAGAATAGAATAGAATAGAATATAGAATATAGAATAGAATATAAAATATAGAATAGAATAGAATAGAATATGGAATAGAATAGAAACAGAATATGGAATAGAGAATAGAATAGAGAATATAGAATAGAATATAGAATAGAATAGAATAGAATGTAGAATAGAATAGAATAGAATAGAATAGAATAGAATAGCATAGCATAGCATAGCATAGCATAGCATAGCATAGAATAGAATAGAATAGCATAGAATAAATAGAATGTAGAATAGAATAGGAATAGAGTATAGCAGATTAGAGTAGAGTAGGAATAGAGTGGAGTAGAGTACAGTAGGAATAGAGTGGAGTAGAGTAGGAATAGAGTGGAGTAGAGTAGGAATAGAGTAGAATAGAATAAGTACAGTAGAAAGAGCATAGAATAGAGTAGAGTAGAGTAGAGTAGAGTAGAGTAGAGTAGAGTAGAGTAGAGTAGAGTAGAGTAGAGTAGAGTAGAGTAGAGTAGAGTAGAGTAGAGTAGAGTAGAGTAGAATAAGGTAGGGTAGGAATAGAGTAGAGTACAGTAGGAATAGAATGGAGCAGAGTAGAGTAGAGTAGGAGTAGAGTAGAAATAGAGTAGAGTAGGGGAGTAGGAGTAGAGTAGGAATAGAGTAAATAAATATAAATATAAAGTATATGTATGCATAAATCTGAGTTGGCAATAATTTCCAATTATTATATAATTGGAAGGAGTAGGAATAAAACTACGTTATCTGTGAGGATGCATTTTTCAAAAGCCAGCCAGAAAATATGGATAATTCTCTCTTGGCCCTTAAAATGGAAGGACATAGTATTAAAGTTCAGACTACCTGGAAGCTTGTGAAAAAATAAGCTTGATCAAGATTACCACAGATTTTTCAGTGGTCTTGCAAAGTCTTTCATTTTACAGAAGGGCTGCAAAAGAACAGAAGAACATTTGCCTTTCTACAGGAAAAAAAAAAAAAGAGGGCTGAAGAGCTTAAACTGTGAGCTCTTTCGAAGGAAATGACCACATCCCCTTGGAGTTCAAAGCAATACAAAAAGAGAAAGTGGAGCATCCAAAATGTCAACAGCTTAGAGAGACACATATTAGACAGGATCCACCAACAGGCGATGTCAGGTCTAGAATAGCAAAGGAAAGCTGGGAAATTTGAAAAAATAATAATAATAAGGTCCTGGAAGATCGACTATACATCATCAACATTTGCTGTCTGACAGGTTATCCATCCAGGTCACTTCCAAGTTCTTTAAAATGTTCACAATACTAAAATATGAAAAATGGAAAAAAAAAAAACCAAAACATTTTTCTAAGAAGAACCGCAAGTCATAAATTCAGTCCATAAATCCCTTAATGAAAGACACAGTAAGCTGAATTCCCAGTAATTGCCAAGTGTTATACTATAATGATGCACAGAAAGAGTCAAAATGCTTCTTGATCAAGTCTACAGTTAATAGTCGGGGGTGTAACAGTCTGTCTCTCCAGCTTTTCTACCTCTCTCCCCGGCATCAAAGCACTTTCATTAATTACGCCGTAATCACATCGAATCTCCTACAACTTTATTCTCAGCACGCAATCCTGAACGCTGAGATTCTGCTTCTCAGTTGTCAGAATAACAGATCTGGAACGGACCTTGGAGGTCATCTGGTCCAACCCCCTGCTCAGGCAGGAAACCCTATACCACTTCAGACAAATGGCTGTCCAGTCTCTTCTTAAAAAACTTCCAGTGTTGGAGCATTCACCGCTCCTGGAGGCAGGTCGTTCCGCTGGTTAATTGTTCTCACAGTCAGGAAGTTTCTCCTTAGTTCTAGATTGCTTCTCTCCTTGATGAGTTTCCATCTGTCGCTTCTTGTCCTAACCCTGTACACGAAGATGTCTCTAACTAATTTAGATGGGAGACCACCAGGGAATAACAGAGTTGTAAGTGCGAAGTCCAAAAATATTCTGGACAAACTCAAATCAAACTACTTCTGTATCTTACTTCTCTAAGGAAACAGTATGATTATAGCTGCATTTAGTTTTGAGGGCATCTTTACCTTGAATTAATAGACATCTAAAACAAGACAGAGTACAGTAAGGCTGGAGTAGGAGGGGAGAGTACCTATTTTCTCTTTGATGTCAATATACATGGTTAAGGTAAAGTTGTCCAGTTATGTCCAACTCTAGTTGTTGTTGATGTTAGTTGCGAAGTCGTGTCCGACCCATCGCGACCCCATGGACAACGTTCCTCCAGGTCTTCCTGTCCTCTACCATCTTCTGGAGTCCATTTAAGCTCATGCCTACTGCTTCAGTGACTCCATCCAGCCACCTCATTCTCTGTCGTCCCCTTCTTCTCTTGCCCTCCATCTTTCCCAGCATTAGGCTCTTCCCCAGTGAGTCCTTCCTTCTCATTAGGTGGCCAAAGTACCTGAGTTTCAAGTTTGGAGTAATTTTGAACTGAATCCTGGGAGTTAATGTTGTTCAGGAGTATGGACTCTTGTGGTCTGCAAGGAACATAAAACATCTGTTGCTCTTTTTCTTTTCTTTTTTGGCACAGCCAAGTAAAAACACAGAAGCTTAGTCTTCTGTTATTGCCTGACACACAGCTCAGTCCATCCAGCATTGATTGCCTGCCTGCCTGATTAATTAGATGCCATCAAGTCATTGTCAACTCTTATTGACCACCTAGACAGATTTGTCCAGATCTGTCTCTAACGTGGTCTTTCAGGTTACTCATCCCCACTGTAACTGAGTCCATCCACCTTGCTGCTTGTCGTTGTCTTCTCTTTCCTCTCACCTTTCCTATCATTAGTGTAGGAGAAGAAGAGACAGAGTCAGGAGGCGGAGTCAAGAGAGGAATCAGTCTGGAATCGTTATGTTGCCACAAGCGAGCCAAGTCCAGCCCCCACCTTAAATTCTGTTCACTCTTCTTGTTGTTGTTAGTTGCAAAGTCATGTTCGACCCAGCACGACCCTATGGACAACATTCCCCCAGGCCTTCCTGTCGTCTACCATCATCTGGAGTCCATTTAAGCTCACGCCTGCTGTTTCAGTGACTCCATCCAGCCACCTCCTTCTCTGTCATCCCCTTCTTCTGTTGCCCTCCATCTTTCCCAGCATCAGGCTCTTCTCCAGGGAGTCCTTCCTTCTCATTAGGTGGCCAAAGTATTTGAGTTTCAACTTCAGGATCTGGCCTTTTAAAGAGCAGTCAGGGCTGATCTCCTCTAGGACTGACCGGTTGGATCGCCTTGCAGTCCAGGGGACTCGCAGGAATCTTCTCCAGCACCATAGTTCAAAGATCTCAACTCTAGGGAGCAGTGTTAATCTCCGTTTCTTGGCCAAGGGAGCCAGCATTGTTTGAAGACACTTGCGTGGTGATGTGGCCAGCACGGCTATACGCCAAAGGCACGTGGAATGCTATTACTTTCCCACCGAAGTGGTACCTATTTGTCTACTTGCCTTTGCATGCTTTCGAACTGCTGGGTGAGCTGGAGCTGAGGCAAGGACGGGAGCTCACCCTGTTCCACAACGCTCAGGTCTTGAACCCTGGTTGCTGGCTGATAAGCTCAGCATCTTTAAACCCTGAGCCCCCAACATACCCATTGCAGCTGTCTAGATCTCCTGACCTTCCTGCCTCTTGGGACCAGCAAAATCACAAGACTGTGACACTTACAACCTCACTTCCACTCCAGTCGTTAAGTGAGACATCATGTGATCAGGACTTGCAGGATGACTGCCAGCTTCTCCATGGACCCTGCTTGTCAGAAACTAGCTGTGAAGTGTTCAGATGGTGATCATGGGACCTTGGGACACTACGACTCTCGCACACTGCTTGAGAAGCACCTGGATCTCAATCGCATAAAGGCAACCAGTTAGTACTGAAATTGTCGGCGGCGGCCAGTAGCTCACTTTTTATGACTATTTGAACCAAGATCTGATTTGCACCCAGCTCTCACTCTTTTCTTAAACCCTCTGTTCTATAAAACTGTTGCCACTTGGCTGACTCTTCCTAGCTTCTACCTGTTTTTATTTCCTTCCTCCGTGGGTATTTCCCAATACTTGCTTGCTAAGAAACTCAGGGTGGGCTTGAGTTGTAATTTATAGTGGATTCACAAACAAGAGTTTCAGCTCTGGGGTTGGGGGTTGGTGTGTCTATAAACACAGCCCTGGTCTGCAACTCATTAAAACAGCTGCATCCCTTCCTGGGAACATTTCATATCCATCCATCCAGCGCTAAATATGACGTCAAATAGCTTTGTTGTAGCATCTCTTTGTTCTTCCTGACAACTCATGGAAGACGGTGCAACTTCTGTTTACCTCCCTCCAAGAAGAAGGAGCTGGCATGAGGCACAATGTTGTTGTTACTTAGGCCGCGGTGTTGCCTAATTCCACCGGAGAGGCCAACTCAAGGGAGAGATAATTGATTGACGACACTCTTAAAGCATCCAACGGCCTCCTTTTTCTTTTTCTTCATCCCACACAGTTTGGGCTTCAGATTTGAATGCCGCGAGACAGCTAACAGCCTCCCCTTACCCACCATCTGCTTTTTATATATATTACACAAGGAAAAAAGGGGGCACAGAGCCAGCCTGCACTGATCAAAAAAAGGAAAAGAAGTGTTTCCCCATAAAAGAAGAATTGTTCCGTGCGCAGATGCTCAAAAACCGAGGCCTTCGCTCAGCAAAGAGCAAAGAAAAGAACGAGGAGGAGCTGTTCCAAATTCTGCTCGATGGGAGACGATGATGGCTGTGGCACTTTACTTTACTTTACTTTATTTAAATTTCTATGCCGCCCTTCTCCTGAGACCCAGGGCGGCTTACAACAATAATACAATAAAATTTAAGTTACCAATGACAATCAACCATCCAATCCAAAACACGTTCATTCAATCCGAAACACATTCATACAACACCCAATCACAATCAAACTCACAATCACTAATGGAGGGACCTTCCTAGGGCCCAGGGGCAGAGCACAGCTCATACGCCCCAAGCCTGTCGGCATAAATAAGTCTTCAATAATTTCCAGAAGACTAGGAGGGAGGGAGAAGTACGAACCTCTGAGGGAAGCTGGTTCCAGAGGGCTGGGGCAGCAACAGAGAAGGCCCTAGCCTTGGGCCCCGCCAGATGACATTGCCTAATAGACGGGACCCGTAGGAGGCCAACCCTATGCACCCTAACCGGTCACTGGGATTCATGGGGCAGAAGACGGTCCCGCAAGTATCCTGGTCCATTGCCATAAAGGGCTTTATAGGTCATAACCAACACTTTGAATTGTGTTCGGAGACCAATTGGTAGCCAGTGCAGCTCACGGAGGGCTGGAGTGATATGAGCATGTCTTTCTGATGCAACGAAACACCGTTTCCTGCCAGCAACACAACATTTCTGCTAGGGTGAGGTTGGGAAGACTGAACTAAAGTATATCACATCAACATTTGGGGTAACTATGGAACAAATGCCTCTGAAGACCATTTTAGGGGGTGAGGATCAAAAGCTGCTGCAATGGATGAAAAACGGTCCGTTTTCAGTCCAACCATTAGGCATTGCTACAAATATCAATCAGTCAGAATAGAGCTGGAAGGGACCTTGGAGGTCATCTAGTCCAGGGCTTTTCAATCAGTGGTACAGGTACCACCTGTGTGATATATTGGCACCTGGCAGGTGGTATGCGACCATTCTAGAAAAGTGGTAGTGGGGGAGGGGAATGAGCTGAACCGGTGGCAGCACCACACAAGCCTGGAATGGGAATAGAATAGAATAGAATAGAATAGAATAGAATAGAATAGAATAGAATAGAATAGAATAGAATAGAATAGAATAGAATAGAATAGAATAGAATAGAATAGAATAGAATAGAATAGAATAGAATAGAATAGAATAGGAATAGGAATAGAATAGGAATAGAATATGGAAGAGAAGAGAAGAGAAGAGAAGAGAAGAGAAGAGAAGAGAAGAGAAGAGAAGAGAAGAGAAGAGAAGAGAAGAGAAGAGAAGAGAAGAGAAGAGAAGAGAAGAGAAGAGAAGAGAAGAGAAGAGAAGAGATAATATGGAATAGAGTAGAGTAGAGTAGAGTAGAGTAGAGTAGAGTAGAGTAGAGTAGAGTAGAGTAGAATAGAATAGAATAGAATAGAATAGAATAGAATAGAATAGAATAGAATAGAATAGAAATAAACAGTTGGAAGGGACCTTGGAGGTCATCTAGTCAAACCCTCAGGAAGGAAACCCTATACCCTTTCAGACAAATGGCTGTCCAGTCTCTTCTTAAAAACTTCCAGTGTTGGAGCATTCACCATTTCTGGAGGCAGGTTGTTCCACTGGTTAATTGTTCTCACTGTCAGGAAGTTTCTCCTTAGTTCTAGGTTGCTTCTCTCCTTGATTAGTTTCCACCCATTGCTTCTTGTCCTCCCTTCAGGTGCTTTGGAGAATAGCTTGACTCCCTCTTCTTTGGGGCAGCCCCTGAGATATTGGAAGACTGCTATCATGTCCCCCCTCGTCCTTCTCTTCATTAAACTAGACCTACCCAATTCCTGCAACCGTTCCTTATATGTTTTAGCCTCCAGTCCCCTGATCATCTTTGCTGCTCCTCTCTGTACTTTTTCTAGAGCCTTTTACAGTTTGTTTTCAGGTTTAACTTTACAGGGACATCCTTTAAACTTTATGTGGTACTGTAACATATTAAATCAAAGCAGATCTTCATTACACCCACAGACCAGCTTAGATACCATAACAGGCAATTCAGAGCACCCTGGTTTTATTAATAAGCCACATTTCCTTGGTGTAACAAATCCCATTTTCCACCCTTAGCAACGTGCTACATCTTCCTATTAAAAACAGCCATGTTATTAATACAATGACACTTTCCAATGACAACGCCAACATCTTTATTGCTTTAACACAGAAGGACTAACCATTAGCAGGCATGCTTGATAAGTCACTCGTTTCTGGCAAGGCCTTGGTTTCAGCGATCAATCAAAGTGGCAGTATGCAGACTTTTATAGAGACTTCCCGTTATTAATAGTGATTGGCAGCTGTGCTTTACTGGAGATATTTCATTGTTGAGTATTTTAAAAGTTTAGCTCAAAATCAGGGAAAGTCACAGATCCTCAATATTCAAATTCGTATTAGAACTGGAAAGGACCTTGGAGGTCTTCTAGTCCAGCCCCCTGCTCAAGCAGGAGAACCTATACCATTCCAGACAAGTGACTGTCCAGTCTCTTCTTTAAAACCTCCAGTGATGGAGCGTCCACGATTTCTGGAGGCCAGCTGTTCCACTGGTTAATTGTCCTCACTGTTAGGAAGTTTCTCCATAATTCCAGGTTGCTTCTCTCCTTGGTTAGTTTCCATCCTTTGTTTCTCGTCTTGCCTTTTGGTACTTTGGAAAATAAATTGACCCCATTTTCTTCTTTGTGGCAGCCGCTCAAATACTGGAATAATGCTATTATGTCACACACACACACACACACTAGTCCTTTTTTCTCTAGACTGGCCATTCCCAAATCCTGCAACCGTTCTTCCTATGGTTTGGTCTCCAGGCCTTTAATCATCCCTAGTTGCTTTTCTTTGCACTTTTTTTTTTCCAAAGTCTCAACCTGTTTTTTGTAATGTGGCGACCCAAACTGGATGCAGAATTCCAGGTGTGGCCTTACTAAAGGCTTTATAAAGCGGTACTAATACTTCGTGCGATTTTGATTCTGTGCCTCTGTTTATTCAAGCAAGGATTGTACGGTCTCTAAAGGAAAATAGATTAATTTGTGTTTTCTCCCATTTCTATGGAAAAACAGAGCAGCGGAAGGAACAAACAGAAGCTCCATTCTCCAAAATAAGTCTTCTTGGATATGGATGTGGGATCCATTTTTTGTTTTTTTTTACTTCCTTCTCAGATAAGTTGCCAGTGCTTGAAGAACACAACTTATCCGGCTAAGTCATTTAGCACCGATGAGAATTTTA
Source organism: Bothrops alternatus (assembly GCA_034064705.1). Classification (NCBI taxonomy): domain Eukaryota; kingdom Metazoa; phylum Chordata; class Lepidosauria; order Squamata; family Viperidae; genus Bothrops; species Bothrops alternatus. The sequence goes on along the minus strand of JARGCV010000231.1, from coordinate 949,307 downwards.
GTAACTGGAACACATTTTCCAAAAGAAGGGATCGACATCAAAAGTTTCCCTTTTCTGCAAACACTTTGGCATCCATCCTCTTTAGCTTTTGTGTGATTAAAGGTTTGCTGCTTGTGTTGTTTTTAAAAATGTTTGTTTTTTTTAAAATTTTCATTGTTAATATGTTTTCTGAACTGTAAACTGCTCAGAGCTTTGCTAAATGTCCGTCCTCTCTTTTTTTTTTCTCGAGGATGCTCAAGCGACGTTGAAAGTTATTTATTTATTTATTTTATCAAATTTCTATGCCGCCCCTCTCCTAAGACTCGGGGCGGCTCACAACAGCAATACAGCTACATATAAAAATTTAATAATAATGATCCAAACAAAGATCCATACATACAACATGCAAACCCAATCAAATACACAATCAACGATGGAAGCACATTCCTAGGTCCGTGGGCAGAACACAGTTCCTACCCCCCCCAAGCCTGTCGGCACAAATAGGTCTTCAATAGTTTCTAAGTTGTCTTTCCAAAGAGGCTCTCTTAGATCTTTTCTCGGTAAATAAAGCAGTAGTCTAGCCATCTGAGATTTCCCAGGCCCTGGTAGGGAATATCCAAAGTGTAAAAACGATGAGCTACTACATGGCATTTGCAATTAGCGTAAAAGGAAACGGAAACATCTTCCTGCATTCTCAGAGTCCCTGTTTAATATTAATGGCAATGCTATTAGTTGTCTGCCTTAGCTTAAATAACAGCAATTCACTGAAAAGGACCTGTTCAACTAAGGCAATGCAAAGAGCTTGGATCCATTGCTAGAGGGACTGGATAGTCTTGTCTCTCCAACGACCATAAATGAGCCCAAAATTTCTGTTGCTAAGTGGGCTTTGGCCCATTGGGCGACCTTCCTTGCTACACGTTTTTGAGCAGTTGTTAAATTAATAATAATACCACTTTACCAGGCCTTGGTAAGGCCACACTTGGAATACGGCATCCAGTTTTGGTCACCACGATGTAAAAAAGATGTTGAGACTCTAGAAAGAGGGCAGAGAAGAGCAACAAAGATGATCAGGGGACTGGAGGCGAAAACACATAAGGAACGGTTGCTGAAATTGAGTATGTCTAGTTTAACGAAGAGAAGGCCCAGGGGGGACATGATAGCACTGTTTCCAGTATCTCAGGGGCTGCCATAAAGAAGAGGGAGTCAAGCTATTCTCCAAAGCACTTGAAGGCAGGACAAGAAGCAAAGGGTGGAAACTAATCAAGGAGAGAAACAACCTAGAACTAAGGAGAAACTTCCTGACAGTTAGAACAATAACCAGTGGAACCACCTGCCTCCAGAAGGTGTGAACACTCCAACACTGGAAGTTTTTAAGAAGAGAATGGACAGCCATCTGTCCGAAATGGTATAGGGTTTCCTGCCTGAACAAGGGGTTTGACTAGATGACCTCCAAGGTCCCTTTCAACATTATTATTATTATTATTATTATTATTATTATTATTATTATTATTATTATTATTATTATTATTATTATTATTATTACCCAGTTCTTAAATGAAATCCAGCTTCCCCACTTATTTTGCTTGTCAAACGGTCAGCAAAAGGGGATCACGTGACCCCGGGGTACAGCGACAGTCCAGCGTCTGGATTTTGGTGATGTGACCAAGCGGATGCTGCAACGGTCATAAGGGTGGAAAAAACAGTCCTAAGTCTCTTTTTTTTGTCTTTTTTTCAGTGCTGTGGTAACTTTGAACAATCACAAAATGAATGATTATCAGTCGTAAAATCATCCTTTCTGCAATCTCCTGACAGTTAGGACAAGGAATTTCCTGACAGTTAGAACAATTAACCAGTGGAGCTACCTGCCTCCAGAAGTTGTGAGTGCTCCGACAATGGAACGTTTTAAGAAGTGACTGGACAACTATTTTTCTGAAAATGTCTAGGGTTTCCTGCCTGAGCAGGGAGTTGGACTAGAAGACCTCCAAGATCCCTTCCAATTATTCTATTTTCTATTCTACATTCTATTTTCTATTCTACAGTCTATTCAATTTTCTATTCTATATTCAATTTTCTATTCTATATTCAGTTTTCTATTCTATATTCAATTTTCTATTCTATATTCTATATCTATACTCCATATTCTATTCTATTTTCTATTTTCTACTACTTTCTATTCTACAGTATATTCTACATTCTATTCATTCTACAGTATATTCTACATTCTATTTATTCTATATACTGTTTTACATTCTATTGATTCTATTCTATTCTACATTCTATTGATTCTATTCTATTCTACATTCTATTCTACACTCTATTGTACATTCTATTCTAGTCTACATTCTATTCTAAATTCTATTCTATTCTATTCTATTCTATTCTATTCTATTCTATTCTATTCTATTCTATTCTATTCTATTCTATTCATACAATCTCTGCCCTCACCCCAATATATAATTTCCACAGCTCGGTCCCTTTTCAACGGATCCATTTAAAACAGAGAAATTAAATTTAATGGTCACTTGAGATAGCATCAATCTCTCTCTCTCCTCCCTTTGGGTTAAACCATGTATTTAGAATAACACATTTTGAGGCAGGGGGGACATGCTATTACATAGCAGAAGAACACTATTACGTTGGGTGTAGACAACTGCCAGATCCACCATTAAAATCCCCAGGCATTATGATAATGGCATTAGGGTGCAATAAAATTAAATCTGAAGCATCATCCTCCAGTTCATCTCAGTTACCCTAACTTGATAAATTAAACGCCAGAGAGAAAAGTAGACACTGGTTATCCAAATTATGTACCCAGTACGTTTCAAGTTTAAGGCCATAATTCCTTATTTCCTGTTTTTTTAATACTATTGCTAAAAGGCCCCGATCCACCACCATAAAGATCCCATTAAGATGGTGGGGAATAGAAAGATTTATATTCCTTGTGTTTTGCTTTGAAGACATTTCACTTCTCATCCAAGAAGCTTCTTCAGCTCTGACTGGATGGTGGAGAATGGAAGGATTGATACTCCTTGTAGACAGCTGGTCCTTTGCATTCCTTTGGAAGGCTGAGGCCACTTGGAGGTTTATCTGTGTCCTCAGGGTCACCTGAGTGGTGCAAATGGGTGTGGGGCCTTCTTGGGACTGTTGAAAGGATTTGTGTTGTGGACTGGAGATAGATGATGTCCTATCCCTCCCCTTCTGTGTGTGCCATGAAGACTTCACGCCCATAAACCTCCAAGTGGCCTCTAAAAGAAGGCAAAGGACCAGCTGTCTGCAAGGAGTATAAATCCTTCCATTCTCCACCATCCAGTCAGAGCTGAAGAAGCTTCTGGGATGAGAAGAGAAACATCTTCAAAGGAAAACAAAGAAAATCCAGTTGCCTCCTGAAAAAGCATCTTTGGGATAACCATGGCCTGGATGACTAAGAATCTCCACAGATACGCCAAGCTAGGCTGGAAGAGCAGGAAACGTACAATGCTCCAGACCAACATTCAGATGGTGATCATTCATGGTTTTGCTAGAGCTAGACAGATGCAGCTCGGAAGAGTAAGAAACCACTGCAAATCCTCAGTTTTCATGTGCCTTGGCCCACGTTCCAGTCCAAAGGCGCTTCAGAGTGACTTACAGCTACCACAGCAGTTTCGGTGCCAAATCCAGATTGGAAGCCGGGCTGAAATGGATCCAAGCAATTAACATTATTCAAAATTATCTGGATCTGAAGCCTTTTGAAGTCCGGGCATGAGTGGTGAGCGCTCCAGTTCTTATCCTTAATACAGAAAAATGACGGCTGTTTTGTGCCAGATGTCACATTACAGTATGGACCATGTTTCATTGTGTGGCATTAATACCGAGAGGAGAAATTCTTGCGTATTTAATTAGGGAAGAAGCGAGGCATAATAAACCATGGCGCAGAAAGCCACAGACAGCTTTTCCTCAAACCCTAGAAAAGTTCTTTCATTGTGGCACCCTTTCCTTTTTCCTTCTACAAAAGTTTTTCCTACGTACGAGGAGAAGACAACAGGATTTCTTGCGCCAACGCGATTTGCGGTATTTTGCATGAAAGACACTTTTGTTGGTTTTATTAACTGATGTTCAGCATTTAGCTGGATGTCACTGTTCAAGTATTTCTGGGAAAAGATAACTCTTTGCCACGTGGGTGAAACACAAGATATTTTTGAAAAGATGCCCAAACCATTTTTTTTTACTGTCTTTAACCTCGGATATTCATTTCACGCGTGGGAGTTGAGTGAGGTCCCTTCTTATTCTTACAGTCTCTATAGGAAAATCATCACCAACTAATTTATGGGGGAGTTTTTAATCCATCTCATTTGTCCATCCATCATCCTTCCAGGCGTTGATCCTATTTCCGCATTAACTCTGTTTAAAATCTACCATACAATCCCGATGGGGACGTCATTCCTGTCCGCCATATTGTTTCCTTAATGGTGCAGCATAGAGATGCAGGATCTGTCATTTGCACTGAACGTTCTACACACAAGAAAAGTTTACGACACCCCCAAGGCATGCAGAATGCACATAACAATAGCAGGGAGTAGTTTACCCCCCATCAGCTATTCTGTAGGATAAAAACCATCCTCCATGGATTGCCAACCTTGCTCTTTGAGCTTATTGACAGTTAAGTCCCAATGATTTTCATAAAACTAATTTCAGAATGATTTTCATAAAACTAATTTCAGAATAATCAGGCAAACATAGGACTGTAATACCTAGATCCAATTGATGCAATATTGAATGAAATTCTATCCTTTTAATCACTTCCAATCTTCTAATTCTAATATATTATACTTTTTAGCTTTAATGGAAGGAAACTTTTTCTATTTGATGTAGTGAATTTCATATGGAAATTTCTAGGTCACTGATGGTTTAACAAAAGGAAACTTTTATTCTGAAAATATTTACATAAAGTAATATAAGTTATGGCAACAGGCAGCATTTCCTATCATCAATCAATCGGCAATGATGGTTACAAATGCCAAGTGTGCTATAGATGTATCTCAGAGTCCTTGCTGAATATCACTCAAAGCAACTGTTAGCCATTTTATTTTCTCTTCCATAGCCTTTTTATTCTTTGCAGTTTCTTGTAGTAACTGACGCATTTCTTCTTCAACCTGGTAAAACTAAAGTGCCTAGAGTGGCTCTGTGAGTAAAATGGGTGGTCTCTAAATTTGATATATAAATAAGTAAAATAAAGTAAAAAATTTTAAAAAAAAACATCCTCCATCAGAATGGATGACCACGGTATCCTTCATCAGCTGCTCTACAGGGAACTGAAGGTTGGGAAGAGGCCTCAAGATCAGGCAAGCACTACGAAGAGGAATGGATGCCCGTTTTTGCTCTACAAGTAGGGCTGAGTGTTGTTTTCCCCGTAAATCGGCTGAATGACCGCTTGTGGGGCAGAGCGGTTTGATGGGTTTTGAGCCAAGACTTCTGATTTTTTTCTCTCCCGTGCTGACTTTCGGTTAAATCACCAAGTAGGCAATATCAATAACAGCATTCAGAGTGGTCGCATGCCAAAACAAAAAACAAAGAAAAAAAAGGATTTATAGGAAGGGATGTGAAGCTCACTCTAGTTTCTAGCACGGTTCAAATCAGCCAGCTAAATTCTAATGACTTACTCAAATGTCCATTCGACTCTTCCGGAATATCCGTAATGCTGTATCCCTTCAGAGAGAACACACATCTGGAATCGGAGATCTTGATTTCAAAAATAGGGTTTGAGAGGATTTAAAAAAAAAAGCTTACTTAAAAGGAAAGCATTGTCCAGTCTACAGACATTATGTGTGTGTGTGTGTGTGTGTGTGTGTGTGTGTGTGTGTGTGTGTGTGTGTGTGTGTGTGTGTGTGTGTGGAGGCAGACATTCAGGCTGCTTCTAGAGAGCGTGTGATCTCCTTTAGTGATACAGAAAGATAAAATGCCATGATTCCTTTTGCACTGATTTGAAGTGACTGCTTAACTTTTAACTAATATTCAGGATTAGAGACAGCTGGAAGTTACTTTCATGTTTTTAAAAAAACATCAGTGTTTTTAGAAAATCCAGGAAATTACAAGGAGAGAGAGAGAGAGAGAGAGAGAGAGAGAGAGAGAGAGAGAGAGAGAGAGAGAGAGAGAGAGAGAGAGAAAGGGAGAGAGAGAGAGAGAGAGAGAGAGACAGAGAGAGAGAGATCATATTTACACATATTCAGCAAGTGGGGGGGGGGGAAAGAGACTACTTAAGCCCTAATGTCTTTCCTAGGTAGCTTTTAAGTGCTTATTTCAGAATTAAACTTTCAGAGGGCATAAATGCAAACTTTGGCAGCGATCCATTTTAAACGGGTCGGGGGAAAACAATGCCTGAAATTTTCTCCGTGTAAATGATTTTGACTCCCAATGTTCACATCAAAGCTCTCTTTCCATGGTTCGTCTTAGCTGTTGTTGTGGGTTTTTTGGGGGGAGGGGGGTGTTTTGTTTTCTCCCTTGTTTTGCAATTACTCTGGTGGCATTCTGTTCAGTGGAAGAGATTTCAATTAGCTACAAAGCCGGTGTTTTACGCACCGCCCTGGAAGAAATTGCCAAGTTTATGCATATCATATCCTGAGAAGTGTAAAAAAAAAAAAAGAAGAAGAAATCAAAGCAGGCTAGGACAGAGCTAATTTTCAATAAACCAGATGGATTGTCAACCAATTTTTTTCCCTCTATCGGTACTTTTCAACAATTAAGAAAACTATATCCGTCCTATCAGGAAGGGATTCAAATGTAATGGCTGTTGCCTTGATCACTTTTCCAAGCCACCAATCTTACATTCCGCATGACTTTAAAAAGAGAAGAGCAAATGCAAGTAGACTACAGCAGAGCCGTCGTAAGTTGAAGTCTACCTGCTCTGAGAAATGTCCAATAGAAATGGGAATAGTGGCTTTCCAAGGATGAGGTTCTTGCCTTTAAAAATGATCAATCTGAGGAGAGAGGTCCAGCCAACATTTTTCAAATATGAGCCAGCCCTGGGCAGCAGCTGCCAAAAAAGCCAACACAGGGCTGGGCTGCATTAACAGAGGGATAGAATCAAGATGATGTGAAGTGTTAGTACCACTTTACAAGGCCTTGGTAAGGCCACACTTGGAATACAGCATCCAGTTTTGGTCACCGCGATGTAAAAAAGATGTTGAGACTCTGGAAAGAGTGCAGAGAAGAGCAACAAAGATGATCAGGGGACTGGAGGCTAAAACATATAAGGAATGGTTGCAGGATAGCAGCGTTCCAATATCTCAGGGGCTGCCCCAAAGAAGAGGGAGTCAAGCTATTCTCCAAAGCTCCTGAAGGCAGGACAAGAAAGAACAGATGGAAACTAATCAAGGAGAGAAGCAACCTAGAATTAAGGAGAAACTTCCTGACAGTGAGGACAATTAACCAGTGGAACAACCTGCCTCCAGAAGCGGTGAGTGCTCCAACACTGGAAGTTTTTAAGAAGAGACTGGACAGCCATTTTTCTGAAATGGTATAGGTTTTCCTGCCTGAGCAGGGGGTTGGACTAGATGACCTCCAAGGTCCCTTCCAACTTTATTATTATTAATAATAATTTAAAGTGTATTGTAAAATATGGTTTAGAATATTAAGCCTCTGTGAATAAGAGAGATGGAGGGGACCCTGGAGGTCTTCTAGTCCAACCCCCTGTTGAAGCAGAGAGACTCTGGGGAGGGGGGGGTTGCCTTCACAAAAGATGTTCAGCTCATCATTGAACAAACCCAAACATTGAACAAACTTCATCCCAAGCAATGGAAATAAATTAAGCAAACAGACCGGTTAATATGCCCAATGCACAGAACTAATCAAGAAAACACAAACTAAGTTCAAGATCTTCTTCCAACAGAGATGCTCAGCTTTTGTCTGAAGTGGTTTCGGGTCTCCTGCCTGAGCAGGGGGTTGGACTAGAAGACCTCCAAGGTCCCTTCCAACTCTTCTATTCTATTCTATTCTATTCTATTCTATTCTATTCTATTCTATTCTATTCTATTCTATTCTATTCTATTCTATTCTATTCTATTCTATTCTATTCTATTCCATTCCATTCCATTCCATTCCATTCCATATTCTATTCCCTAGTCTAGTCTAGTCTAGTCCAGTCCAGTCCAGTCCAGTCCAGTCCAGTCCAGTCCAGTCCAGTCCTTATTCTATTCTATTCTATTCTATTCTATTCTATTCTATTCTATTCTATTCTATTCTATTCTATTCTATTCTATTCTATTCTATTCTATTCTGTTCTATTCCTTATTCTATTCTATTCCAGTCCAGTCCAGTCCATTCTATTCCTTATTCTATTCTATTCCTTATTCTATTCTATTCTATTCTATTCTATTCTATTCTATTCTATTCTATTCTATTCTATTCTATTCTATTCTATTCCTTATTCTATTCTATTCTATTCCAGTCCAGTCCAGTCCAGTCCATTCCATTCCATATTCTATTCCCTAGTCTAGTCTAGTCCAGTCCAGTCCAGTCCAGTCCATTCCTTATTCTATTCTATTCTATTCTATTCTATTCTATTCTATTCCTTATTCTATTCTATTCCAGTCCAGTCCAGTCCATTCCTTATTCTATTCTATTCTATTCTATTCTATTCTATTCTATTCTATTCTATTCCTTATTCTATTCTATTCCAGTCCAGTCCAGTCCATTCCTTATTCTATTCTATTCTATTCTATTCTATTCTATTCTATTCTATTCCTTATTCTATTCTATTCCAGTCCAGTCCAGTCCATTCCTTATTCTATTCTATTCTATTCTATTCTATTCTATTCTATTCTATTCTATTCTATTCTATTCTATTCTATTCCTTATTCTATTCTATTCCAGTCCAGTCCAGTCCAGTCCAGTCCAGTCCAGTCCAGTCCAGTCCAGTCCAGTCCAGTCCAGTCCATTCCATTCCATTCCATTCCATTCCATTCCATTCCATTCTATTCTATTCTATTCCATTCCATTCCATTCCATTCTATTCTATTCTATTCTATTCTATTCTATTCTATTCTATTCTATTCTATTCTATTCTATTCTATTCTATTCTATTCTATTCTATTCTATTCCAGTCCATTCCATTCCATTCTATTCCCTATTCTATTCTATTCTATTCTATCCTATCCTATTCTATTGCAAGATCCCGGTTGACCACAACGTGGCGCAACGTGACACAGCTGAGAGAGGAACCGATGGCTGGAGATGTCCTGTCTCTGAGATAACCACAGATTTCCTTTTGTTTTGTAGATGAATCCCCAAAGCCTCTGGGAAAATCTCTTGCTAGGAAAAACTGTGGGTGGTACAATGGTCTAATAATATTTAATTTTCACTCGCATTAATTAGCAGATGTTCACAGGCATGCCAAGGCTTGGACGAGGCCTACGCTCGGTCCCAAAGCACACTTTGCACGCAGAAGGATTCCAGAAAGGACGTTGAGAAAGACGTCTAGCATTTCGGAACAGACCAGTTTAAAGCTCTCTTTGAAAATTACCTTCCCTGCACATTAGATCAGCTCTTGACCGTGATTCTCCAACGTAATGCTGACACAATGAAACGAAAACCCTAAATTTCACATTCCGTATGGAGAGAGTATCTTTTCACATTATGAGGTCACCTGAGACCAAGAACCTACATTGAAAGAACAGAGGAGAATTTGGCTGAACTTCCCTTTTCTCCACCGAGAGTTTCATTATTTGGAGAAAATCCCCAAATAAAAATGTCTCAAACGCTCCCAGCTCCAACTTTTGGTCCTTTCAAACTGGCTGGAAGCAAATCAAGTGGATATCACCTCCGGGTTCAGCATATGGCCAGCATATTCTCATCCAGTATGGATAGAGTTACTATAGTATTTCCTAGTTATCTTATTAACTGCTTTAAAGTTTAAAGCAATGAACAATTCTCTTCCCAATTCTGCCAGAGATGTTCTCAGAACGATGGACAGATTACTCCTCGGCTTACAACTACTTGTTTAGTGACTTACAACCGCACTGGAAAACGTGACTTATGACCTGGTCATCGAGCCAAGAAAGATATATGGAATTCAGACCATGGTTCAATTGAAAGAGTCACCGGTGTTTGGATTCTCAGGACCAAATGCTTGATCTGTGATGGAGGAATGGTAAACCCTTGTTAAAGATAAGGCTCCAAATGCTTTAAATCAAGAATATAGAGCAGTCTTGGGGCTGGATGGGACCTCAGAGGTCTTCTAGTCTAACCACTGCTCAAGGCAGCTTCCCAGTGAACTGGTTGTCCAGTCTTCAAAACCTCTAGTGATGGAGCACCCATAACTTCAGTAGGCAAACTATTCCACTGATTAATTGTTCTAACCATCAGGAAATTTTTCTCCAATTCTAAGATGGACAAGATTACATATGTTGTGTGTAACTTACATGTCACACATAAAGGCCACACTGGGAATACTGCATCCAGTTTTGGTCACCACGATGTAAAAAAGAAGCAATGGATGGAAACTAATCAAAGAGAGAAGCAATCTAGAACTAAGGAGAAATTTCCAGACAGTTGGAACAATTAATCAGTGGAACAACCGGCCTCCAGAAGCAGTGAATGCTCCAACATGGGAAGTCTTTAAGAAGAGACTGGACAGCCATTTGTCCGAAATGGTATATGGGTTTCCTGCCTGAGCAGGGGGTTGGACTAGATGACCTCCAAAGTCCTTTCCCGCTCTATTCTGATTGATTGGAATTGGGGATGTCTAGTTTAATGAAGAGAAGGACGAGGGGGGACATGATAGCAGTCTTCCAATATCTCAGGGGCTGCCCCCAAGAAGAGGGAGTCAAGCTAATTCTCCAAAGCGCCTGAAGGCAGGACAAGAAGCAATGGATGGAAACTAATCAAGGAGAGAAGCAACCTGGAAATGAGGAGAAACTTCCTGACAGTTGGAACAATTAACCAGTGGAACAACCTGCCTCCAGAAGAGGTGAATGCTCCAACCCTGGAAGTTTTTAAGAAGAGACTGGACAGCCATTTGTCCAAAATGGTATAGGGTTTCCTGCCTGAGCAGGGGGTTGGATTAGATGACCTCCAAGGTCCCTTCCAAATAATAATAATAATAATAATAATAATAATAATAATAATAATAATAATAATAATAATAATAATAATAATAATAAAATGTTTCCATTCAGTTTTAGACCCCTGGTAAATGTTCACTTTACTTCTGTGTGGTCAAATCTATTTTCCCCAGCTTTCACCATGTGCATTTTTGAAAGATTTTAGGGACTCAAAAAAGACAAAGTGCTGTCACTTGTCCTGAGTAACATGAAATGGGGAGAGGGTGCCTTCTGATATCTGAATCCTGGCATGATGTTCCACAACCAGGGAGATATTGCTCTCCACTAAACCCAGTCTCCTACAATCTCTTTAAGAGAATATTACATATGACATCACCCATCAGAGATTACACTGATTTGGGGGCAATTACTGCTAATCAACTTAAGACTATATCTGTGTAGCTATTTTTAGATGCTTTATTGACATTTATCAGCAAAGCACACAAGGGCGTATCTTTTAACTTCGTTGCCTTGATGGCCAATTCACGCAGAAACCCAGAATCTTGTTCTGGAAATGCCATGTTAGTTTATCCACCTTTGAATCCTCTAACATCTTTTTCCCAGAAGAGAATAACAGAAGAACAGAGTTGAAAGGGGCCTAGGTTATTACATGTTCCTAGGTGAACATGTAATAAAACCACAAAACCACATAGCAAGGACATGTGGTATGCACATTAAAGGCAGGACTGCCAAAATGTCTCTTGCAACATATGGTATCTTTTTCTCAGAGAGAGAGAGAGAGTGAGAGTGAGAGTGTGAGAGAGAGAGAGAGAGAAAGGGAGAGAGAGGGGGGGGAGAGAGAGAGAGAGAGAGAGAGAGAGGGAGGGAGAGAGAGAGAGAGAGAGAGAGAGGGAGAGAGAGAGAAAGGGAGAGAGAGAGAGAGAGAGAGAGAGAGAGAGAGGGAGGGAGGGAGAGAGAGAGAGAGAGGGAGAGAGAGAGAAAGGGAGAGAGAGGGGGGAGAAAGAGAGGGGGAGAGAGAGAGAGAGAGAGGGAGGGAGAGAGAGAGAGAGAGAGGGAGGGAGAGAGAGAGAGAGAGAGGGAGAGAGAGAGAAAGGGAGAGAGAGAGAGAGAGAGAGGGAGGGAGAGAGAGAGAGAGAGAGAGGGAGAGAGAGAGAAAGGGAGAGAGAGGGGGGGAGAGAGAGAGGGGGAGAGAGAGAGAGAGGGAGGGAGAGAGAGAGAGAGAGAGGGAGAGAGAGAGAAAGGGAGAGAGAGAGAGGGGGAGAGAGAGAGAGAACTAGGAAAAGTATTCGGTTTTCCATTCTGCAGGCGTTGCGGTCTTGATTCCGAAGAATCACGCTTCGCTTTTCATGACTCGTAATCGTCTCTTTGAGACCCATATGGAAATTCACTAACTCTGAAAGGGATTCGGTAGTTACACACACGCCCCAAAAACATGTTTCACAGGCAAGCATGAGGAATTAAAGCTTTCTGAACAACTGGGAATATAAACTGGGCAGATCCTATGCGTAACATGATCTGTTGTAGAATTCTCAATATGTCTTTGGAGATTCTCAATCATCCAGGTCATCCAGTTCTGAACTGAAGAAGCTTCTTGGATGATTTAAAAAAAAAAAGATCAGGGAAGAGTAACTAAGATGATTAAAGGCCTGGAGACTAAAACGTATGAAGAACCGCTGTAGGATTTGGGAACGGCCAATCTAGAGAAAAGAAGGACGAGGGGGGACACGATAAAACAGTATTCCAGTACTTAATTTGGAGAAAGGAGTTGCTCGGACATTACCCCTGGACTACATCTGAAGAGGGATGAGAGGGAAGAAAGAGTGAAAGAGGGGAGAAGGAAGTAGGAAGGTTGGAGGAGAAGAGGAGAGGTGGAAAGAAAGGGAAGGAGAGGGGTGGAGGAAGAGGGAAGTAGGAAGAGAAGAAAGGGAGAAAGAAGGTAGAGAAGAAAGAGGGTGGATGTGGTGAAGGGGGAAATGGGCGAGCAACACCAAAAGTTACGTGTAGGCAATTATTTCATTTTATTCAAAGTATTGTATATATGAATGTAAAAGAATGTATGCTAATATCTTACAAATATCATGGTATATGCATCGGGGAGAGTTTGGAATGAAATTGATAAAGTCTTATAATAGGTTTAACAGAAATTTACGATAGAAATGGAATGTATTAAATTTATATGTTTTTGGTTTTCTTTTTTGTATTGTGTGGGAGAGGGAAATAGAAAGATGAAAGTGAATGTATTAAGTTGAGCTGTTTATGTATGTTTTTATTCTGGAATTTTTGTTTACCCAATCACCACGGTGTGTTTTAAGCATTTATTGTTAAAATCATAAAATCAATAAAATATATTTTTTAAAAAAAACCAGTATTCCAGTACTTGAGAGGCTGCCACAAGGAGGAGGGGGTCAATTTATTTTCCAAAGCACCAGAAGGCAGGACAAGAATCAATGGATAGAAACTAATCAAGGAGAGAAGCAACCTGGAACGAAGGAGAAACTTCCTGACAGGGAGGACAATTAACCAGTGGGACAGAAGTTGCCTCCAGAAGGTGTGGGGGCTCCATCACTGGAGGTTTTAAAGAAGAGACTGGACAGTCACTTGTCCGGAATGGCATATAGGACCTCCTGCTTGAGCAGGAGGTTGGACTAGAAGACCTCCAAGGTCCCTTCCAGCTCTATTCTGATTGATTCATTGAGAAGTGAAATGTTTTCAAAGAAAACAAAAAACCCAAAGTCCAGTTGCTTTTTTGGGGGGGGGGGGAAACAACAAACAACTCTGGAACAATTCTCAACATGGCAAATTTAACAAATTTCTTATACACCTCTTCCCCTTCGTCAACTCTATGCTCATCACATCCAACAACATATTCTAATTATCAGCTGGGAAGGCGTGGGCTTCATATCCTTACTACTAGTCAGACGAAGACATGCCTGACCAGTCACCAACATTGCAGTCCTACAAGGCACTATTTTAAACCAAGCTGGAGGTATTGGCCTCATTGTAACCTACCGTAGTAGTAGTAGTAGTAGTAGTAGTAGTAGTAGTAGTAGTATTGATCATCGCACAGTCAGCCAGATGTTCAGACTGGATTTGGCATTTTTGTCTACCTATTTGTCTACCTGGGATAGGCAGATGTGGATGTTTGATGGTATTACAGATATCGTCGCAGGATGGAAGCAGTTCCTAGTAAGGCCGCCTTTTGCAATTGACTAATGGCGAATCCGTCAATGCCGATGATGTTCAGGTGGTGCTCCAGTTGTTTTGGAATTGCACCCAAGGCGCCTATGACTATTGGTACCATCCTGCTTCCTTTTGCCACAGTCTTTCTATTTCTATTTGTAGGTCTTTGTATTTTGTTATCCTCTCCAGTTCTTTCTTGTTTCTTCTGCTGTCTCCAGGCCCTGCCACGTCCACTATCCAGGCTTTTTTGTCTTTCTTATCGACAATTGTTAAGTCCGGGGTGTTGTGTTGCAGGTGTTTGTCTGTTTGAATTCTGAAGTCCCAGAGCAGTTTAACTTTATCATTCTCTATGACTTTCTCTATTTTATGATCCCACCAGTTCTTGCTTACAGGCAAATGATATTTCTTACAGATCTTCCAATGCACCATTGTTGCTACTTTGTCACGCCGCTGCTTGTAGTCAGTCTGTGCGATCTTCTTGCAGCAGCTTACCAGGTGGTCCACTGTTTCTTCAGCATCTTTGCATAGGCGGCACTTACTGTCTGTTGCTGTCTTCTCAATTTTGACTTTATATGCATTTGTCCTTAAGGCTGGGTCTTGTGCAGCCAGAATTAGTCCCTCGGTCTCTTTCTTCAACTTTCCTGCTCTTAGCCATTGCCAGGTCTTGTTATTATCTGCTTTCCCAGCTACTTTTTTAATGTACTGGCCATGTAGTGCTGCTATTATTATTATTATTATTATTATTATTATTATTATTATTATTGATCATCACACAGTCAGCCAGATGTTCAGACTGGATTTGGCATTTTTTTTGGTAATTTTTTTTATTAATTTTAGAATTATAAATATAACAAAGAATCGATATAAAAACAACTCAACTGAGTACAATCATTTACAACTTTTTCCTTCGCAAAAACAAAACATAAAAACTTAACTAAAATAGTTAAAATAACTATGGGTATTGCTCGTCGGCACCCCCACCACCACATCCCCCTCTTCCTTTCTCCCTACCTCTACTTCTATCCACCCACCCTCTCTGCCTCCCTCTCTCTCCTCCCTCCTCCTCCCTACTTCCCTCTAACCTTCACTCCTCAATCTCCACCCCCTCCAGATGTGGTGCCGAGGTGCCGCCCGAGCAACCCGTCTTTTATCAAAAAATATACCATTCTTATATAATACCAATATAATATTACAGTTGAGAAAATTATAAGAACCCCCCCGCCCCGCCCCCAACTTCCCAAAGTGAATACAGGGTAAAAAACACAAGAAAACCCACTAAACTACATCAAATTGTTATATAAATCCTATTGAAAATGTAACTATATTTTTCAGTCCAACATATAAATACCGGTATTTAATTATATGCTAAATACAATTTCTTTGATTGATATCTCCCTTGTATATAATCTATCCATTTTTTCGAGTCCAACATATATTTTTCATTTGAGTGATCCTTCAAATATGCAGATATTTTGGCTATTTCTGCCAAGTTTATTACTTTCAAAATCCATTCTTCAATAGATGGTAATTCTGGCTTCTTCCAATATTGTCCCACCAACAGTCTTGCTGCTGTAATCAAGTTCAAAATTAAGTTCATCTCTATGGTGGTACAGTCTTTTGTAATGCCTAACAAAAACAACTGTGGAGAAAATATTTTGAAGTATCCACCATATTTTTATCCAAAAAGCCTTGATTTTCCTACAAGTCCACCATACATGAAAATAAGTAGAGTCCATACATTCACATCTCCAACACTTAGATTGTAAATTAGGGTACATATATGATAATTTTTTCGGATCCAGATGCCATCTATAAAACATTTTATAAAAATTTTCTCTTAAATGTTGCGCTTGTGTAAATCTTACATTTTTCACCCAGATCCTCTCCCAAGTTTCAATCATGATTGGTTGTCCAAAATTTTGTCGCCATTTTATCATACAATCCTTAACTAATTCAGTTTCAGAATCAATTTCTATCAATACATTATACAATCTTTTGATGTGCATAGACCTTTGGTCTCTAACTTGTTTAATTAAATTTTCATCTGTTAAAGATAAACCCATCTTAAAATCTTTTTCCCATCTAGTCTTCAATTGTGCATATGGAAACCAAGTATGAACTATTCCTTCTCCCCTTAACATACTCAAGGACTTCAATAATAACAAATGATGATGATGGACTGCTAAATCTTGTCCAGATGGGTTCGATCTCCTATGTTCCCCACCATCCAATCAGAGCTCACGAAGCTTCTTGGGTGAGAAAGCAAAATGTCTTCCAAGACAAACAAAGAAAGTCCCGTTGCCTCTTGAAAAAATGCCTTTGAGACTCCCCCATGACCTGGATGACTGACAATCTCCACAGACATTTAACTTAAAAAGAATGTTTTCCTTCCACGGCAAAAGCTGAGTATATCTGATTTAAGGCCATTTCTGATTTAAAACCGTTACTGTTTTTATCAATGTCACAGGAGGCTCAATCAATATGATTGCATTTCGTCAAGCTTTAATTTACTGTCCAGGACTTGAGAGATATGTTCAAGTATGCATTATCAGGAGCCCACACTTAGGGTCCACCACGGAGACCAGAAACTTTATTGGTTAAGCAAAGAAGTCGCTAAGGAAACTTGCGTGTCCGTGGGACGAGATGGATGGCAAACCAATTTAAGAAATAAAATCAATTAAACTGTTCATACAATCTGACTTTGGTTTTTCTTTGCTTTACAGACCGGCAAAGGCCGGGAAGCTGATCACAAAATGACTTTTTCCATCATCGTTGAAACTGTGAACAGTTGCTAAACAAGGCGGTCACTGAATGAGAACATCCCGTGTCTTCCTTTCCATCCTTTCCATTATTCTTGTTTTTCCTTTTTGAATGTTTAATTAAACTGTATTTGGTTCTTGTTTTGTTTTTTTTCTTTTCAATTTGGTATAGGTTAAAGTACATTTTAAAATCAAATGGCCCTGTGTTTGTATCCAAACGGTTCACAGGGCACCGACACGTAATACATACTCATCGTAATATTCCGTTTAGAATAGCCACATTCTGCAAAGTGCAGAAACAGCAAGGCAAAAGAAATCAAACGCATAAAATAAATGTTAAGGAAATATCTACTTCATAGCAACCGACAATGTCAATCTGAAATGGTGTATTTCCTGCTTGAGCAGGGGGTCCAAGTTCCCTTCCGACTCTTGTCATCCTGTATCCCGTAGAGTTTTACTCTTCAGCTTTATTACAGAATGCTCAAAAGGCAACAGCAAAGGCCTTCAGCTCTGACTGAGAATCAGAGAAGACTTTAGGAAGCGTTGAGTAGCAGGCTGGACTAGAGGACCTCCAGGATCCCTTGCAAGCTTACAATTCTAAGTTTATGGAAAGGGAAGCATTTATCAGTCTCTTTTATTTTTATCCAGATTATTTTATTTTCTGTCTCTCTCTCTCTCTCTCCCCAGCAACTCATCGCCACTTCCATCCCTCTCGGCAAATAAAATAGGAAAAGAGCAGCTGCAGATCACAGTTCTACCCATTACAGCATCAAGAAATGGAAGGCTTCTTGCTGGAACACTCTGGAATTAAATAAGGAAGCTTTTTAATGAAGAAATGTATCAGACTGTGAAAGGAAAAAGCTCTGCCGAAGTTAAAACTAGCAGGGAAATGCACCCTGGAGATGTCTGCTTGTGAACACAGGAAATTAGGTTCCAAATGGCCCAAGGATGTGAGGTGTTTTTTTTAAATAGCCTGTACTGTAAAATAACTGCGCTTTCTTTAATAGCCATCCTACTGTACTTCCTTTGGACACATGTTATATTGTTTCATATGTTGCTGCATCTTGTCCCGCATCGCCACAATGGTAAAAAAGGATGTTGAGATTCTGGAAAGAGTGCAGAGAAGAGCAACAAAGATTGTTAGGGGCCTGGAACAGTTGCAGGAATTGGGCTTGTCTAGTTTAATGAAGAGAAGGATCAGGGGGGTGACATGATAGCAGTGTTCCAATATCTTAGGGGCTGCCCCAAAGAAGAGGGAGTCAAGCTATTCTCCAAAGCCCCTGAAGGCAGGACAAGAAGCAATGGGTGGAAACTCATCAAGGAGAGAAGCAACCTAGAACTAAGGAGAAATTTCCTGACAGTGAGAACAATTCATCAGGGGAACAACCTGCCTCCAGAAGGTGTGAATGCTCCAATACTGGAGGTTTTTAAGAAGCAATTGGACAGCCATTTGTCTGAAATGGTGTAGGGTTTCCTGCCTGAGCAGGGGGTTGGACTAGATGACCTCCAAGGTCCCTTCCAACTCTGTTATTCTATTCTAAGATGGAAAGAGAACATCAAAGACACTCTACAGTCACATCAAATAACAATGGCTGAGGCCACCAGAAGAGCAAAAACCAGACCATTGTGTCTCCCTCAATAGCCAAAGTGATAGAGGAGGAGGAGGAGGAGGAGGAGGAGGAGGAGAGGAGGAGGAAAAGAAGAAGAAGAAGAAGAAGAAGAAGAAGAAGAAGAAGAAGAAGAAGAAGAAGAAGAAGAAGAAGAAGAAGAAGAAGAAGAAGAAGAAGAGGAGGAGGAGGAGGAGGAGGAGGAGGAGGAGGAGGAAAATAGGAGTTTATCCATTAAAGGTGTGGTATTTCTGATACACATTGATGGAGAAGGATCCTGTCTAAATTAATTATTGCCAAAGTCTACAATAAGCTTCCCAAACTAATAAATTTATTTTGCTAGACTGAAAACCAAACTATTAGTCTTCCTATTATCTCCTTTGTAAGATCATCCATAATGGGTTTCTGAAAGGGATGCACAATGAATTTTTAAACTATCTACTAAATATACTGTTTAATTACTTTTCTAAGTGCACATGCCATTAAGGAGCCATTAAGACTAATGTCCCAATTTTCCGTGGCCAAATCAGAGAAAATGCTGATTGAGTTACCCAAATTCCTCAAGATAATTCCGCTGAATAAGTGCATGTGTATCCTGATTAACTCAGTAAACTTTTCTAAATTTAATTTCAGCTTGGGGCAAGGCATCCTTTTTTCAAAGATTCTCTCTCTTCTTACTTTTTCAGATGCTTTAATTTGTGACTGAGTTGAAGAGATTTTTGAAATTCTTCTTGGTCCAATTAAAAGCCCAACGATGGAAAATAGCCACCGCAACTTATTTTCAAGCATGCCACATCATCAATATATTTATCAGGATAACACATCATCCCATTCTTCCATAAAGTGTGTCTCACAAATTGTTATCTTTGGGGCACACTATATGGGGTCCTGCATTTCTTGAGGAGTCCATAATGCTAGGAAAGAAAGAAGGAAGGAAGGAAGGAAGGAAGGAAGGAAGGAAGGAAGGAAGGAAGGAAAGAAGGAAGGAAAGAAGGAAAGAAAGAAAGAAAGAAAGAAAGAAAGAAAGAAAGAAAGAAAGAAAGAAATAAAGAAAGAAAGAAAGAAAGAAAGAAAGAAAGAAAGACTAGCAGGGAGGCAGATGGACTCAGTACAGGGATGATCTAAGACTTGAAAGACCAGGTCATTCACCCTGGAGAAAATCTATCTGGATGGTCACTAAGTATCCCCACGAACTTGATGGCTCACAATCCATCCAGAAAGCACAAGGCAAACATGGGAAATGACAGCTCTTTCTTTTTCTGGATCCACTTTAGGAACAACGCGAGAGAAATTCCATTTCAAACAGGCAGAATGAGTGATGATCAGCCTGTGTGAATCATACATACAAAAATAAAATAAAAATACCTTTCAAAATCCAAACCTTTCAAAAGTGATAATTATAATAATAAGGTTTCCCACCTCTGAGGGCTGCAAAGTTACGCTAGAAATCTGTAGCCAGAGCTTTGTGTAGCCAAAGGGCAGAAAATGGATGTCCATTAGTGACGCTAAAGTTGCAATTACTTCGAACGAGTCCTACTTCCTTCGTGTGACTCTCAAACAGGAGATGTAAAAATAGTCCAGTGTGTTAAAGAGAGGCTAATCATACCATTAATAAATAATCTTACAGGTAGTTCTTAGCTCGGGACCGCGATTGTGCCTAAAATAGATGTCGCTAACTTGTTAAGTGACTTTTGCCCCAATTTTACTATGGATTCTTCCAGGTCAATAGATCTAGAATTGAACTGTGAATCAGATTTTCCTACTTTTCGAAAAACAGAGACTTATATTTACACTGCTCACCGTCAAGCAGAGGTCATTGTAATTGTACGGCACGCTTAATCCACCTGGCAAATGCTTTCTGGAAGACTTCACAAAGTGGCATAAATCTCCCGTAATCCCATGTTCAAACAGCAAGTGGTGGCCTGTCTCCCACTCAACTCTAGTCTCTTCCCTTCCAATCAGAGGCCCCGGAGTAAACGGCCTTTCAATCCGTTTTAATGCCATGAATTATCCTTCTGCTCCTGCAGAAAGTTCAAGGTGGGTGGCTGAATGGCAAACGTTTGCAGAGTTCGATCTGATGAATATCTACCTGAAGTGTTGACGGGCACCTGGTCAATAAGCCCTATCTGTTTATGGAGTTAAGCAACTACATTGAAATGAAGAAAAGTATTATTACTCAAGACTAGAAGGAGAGAAGAGGAAGTGGAGAGAGAGGGAAGGAGAGAGGTGGAGGAAGAGGGAAGTAGGATGAGAAGATAGGGAGGAAGAGAGAGGGTGGATGTGGTGGGGGTGTGATGTTCGAGCAGCACCTATAGTCAAGTCTAGGTATCTGTTTTATTTTATTTATATGAATCTAAATGAATGTATGTTGATTTTTGTTTTGTGTGAAAGAGGGCAATAGAAAGATGAACAAGAATGTATTAAGTAGAGTTGTATAAATTAATTAAATAAATAAATAAAATAAATAAGTATGTTCTTATTCTGGAATTCTTTTTGTTTATCTAACTATTAAGCCAGCGGTTCTCAACCTTTTCCGGGGCTCGACCCCGGCCCGCATCGCGCAAAAAAATATGGCGGGCCCGCACGGCGCATGCACGGCGCGACGGCCCGCATCGCGATAGGGAAAAAAATGGCCGACCAAAAAAAAAATGGCCAACCAAAAAAAAATGGCTGACCCAAAAAAAATGGCGGACTGCGGTGCTTGGCGACCCCCGTGAAATGGTCATTCGACCCCAAATGGGGTCGCGACTCACAGGTTGAGAACCGCTATATTAAGCATTTATTGTTAAAATTATAAAATTAATAAAATACATTTTAAAAAAAAAGACTAGAAGGAGAAACCTACCACGGATTTTCAGCTTTCAGGACAGCTGATTCGTGTTGTCCATCCCCATTGGATGGGGCATGGGTTGTGGCTGACAAAGGAGAAATAAAGAAGAATTGATGTAATTGTTCATTATTAAATTTATATGCGACCCATCTTGTGGTTTGAGGCAACTGTGGGTGGAACTGAACAATAATGAGTGATTCCATTTGTTGTTCAGTTGCTGAGTCGTGTTCAATTCTTCGTGGCCCCATGGGCCATAACTTGCCAGTCCCCATGGTCCTCCACAGTCTCCTGGAGTTTTCCCAAATTCATGTTCGTTGCATCGATGACACAGTCTAAGCATCTCCTGCTCTGCTATTCTCTTCTCTTTTTTCCTTCCCTTTTCCCCAACATCATCAGAGTCTTCTGCAAGGAGTCCTCTCTTTTTATTTGGTGGCCAAAGTATTTTGAGCTTCATCTTCAATATCTCTCCTTCCAAGGACCAGTCAGGGCTGATTATTCTGTTTACTGTATAACATCATGTTCCACATCTTCCCTCCCTCTTTCCCTGCCTTTTCCATTTGCGTTCAAAATCGTATTACTGCTGGAATCACATTATATTAATAAGGCCCCGTGTATTTATCATTCTCTTCTACTCTTTGCAACATCGTCACGATCGTGATCCACATTCCCCCCTTTTTTCAGTTTCCCTACAGTGGTTAAAAAACTGGAAAAGCAGAAGAGGAGAGACATCAGCCCTTCCATAAAACCCAGGGGCCATCTGCAACTTTGGATATTCTTTCTCAACCCTGCGACGATCCTAAATTCAGTTTCAATTTACATCTCCCCTGTGCAGTCAGTGAGAGAGAGAGATTAAAAAAACAACAACAACCAAGCTGAAATAAAGAAACAAGCCCCATCCACAACAGGCATTCCAACCTGGGTTTGACACACGTTTATGAAAATGGCGTGGGTTTTTTTTCCCCTATCAAAAGGATCTCTTCCTCCGTCCTCTTTCTCTCCTTCTTCCTTCTCTTTTTTTCTTTCTCTTCCCAGCGTTCACTCCTTCCTTCCTTCCTTTCCTCTCTTGGACGGTTCTGCCCCTGAATTGCTCACTGAGGACATTTTCACACATCACAATCTGTAATGCCAGGGGGAAGCAGACTTTCCAAAGCTTGGGAATTGGGCAACCTTCGCTGCCAGCTAGAACAGCCAATGGCAAGGGGCGGTGGGCAGCGTGCACCAGATACCCCAGCCGTGCGGTAATGCAATCTGAATACGCTTTTTTGGCCTGGCTGCCTAATTGAGCAACAAATGTCTCTTTGGCAGTGGATGTCACAATTTGAACACACACAAGAGAAAGAGCCAGAGGTACTTTGACCATGAAGAGAGGGGGGGGTGAAGTTGCACATTCTTTTGAAAAGGGGGTTTGGAAATAAAACACCCAACACTGTACAGAGTTTTTGAAAAGAAAAAAAAAACACATCCAAATGAGCAGTACCAGAATTAGTCCTACAGGACCAAGCAGGTATACATATAACTATGAAAAAATAAAAAATAAAAAGCAAGAAAGGATAAAAGATCAATGGAGTGCATGTTTATAACTATTCCAAATGACGTGTTGCCTTTGTCCCATTCAATTTCCTTCAGGTCTAAAACCTGAATTTCCTGCAGTGGTTCTGCTTACAGGGAAACTTAAAAGCATGCGTTACAAAAGCAATTTAGAGCCACAAAGAGCAGACCGTCCATTAGCTACGTTCAACTCCTATTCTGTATAATCCAACACAAGTCTAGCAACCATAAATATGTACTTTGTACAAGGACTCACCCCCCTACTCAACACATATTTCACTTCCCGAGTTTCCAGGTAAGATTTACACGCTATAGTTAGGATAGTAGAGTTAGTCTTGGAGACTGCAGTGGTGAATAGCTGCAGCCAAAAATATTTTTCTTAATCAACGTTGAAAGAATGGTTAGCACAACAATTGCTCTCTCAATGTGTCACTATTACCGTAATCATTTTTCATTTTAATGGAAAAGTCCCTCCTGAATGATTTCAAACTGAATTCCGCTTCTGTCTAGACAGTTGGTCTTTGAGCCGGTCCTTCACACCATCGGTGAAAAAGCAAAGAAGGGAGAAAGGAACAGAAAAAGAAGAGGGGAGAACTTTTCTCCACTCTTGTGGGAACAGTGGATTAGTAGATAGGTGAACGTGCAAGGTGGAGTGGTCAGGGGATCATTCTCAGAAGCAGAGAGAGAGAGAGAGAGAGAGAGAGAGAGAGAGAGAGAGAGAGAGAGAGAGAGAGAGAGAGAGAGGGAGGGAGGGAGGGAGGGAGGGAGGGAAAGGGAAAGGGAAAGGGAAAGGGAAAGGGAAAGGGAAAGAGAAAGAGAAAGAGAAAGAGAAAGAGAAAGAGAAAGAGAAAGAGAAAGAGAAAGAGAAAGAGAAAGAGAAAGAGAAAGAGAAAGAGGGAGGGAGGAAGGAAGGAAGGAAGGAAGGAAGGAAAGGAGAGAAAAAAGAGAGAAAGAAAAATAAAAAGAAAGAAAAAGGGAAAGAGCAAGAGAAAGAAAAAGGAATGAGAGAGGAGAGAGAAAGAGAAAGGAAAAGGGAAAGAGAAAGGGACAAAGGAAAGGAAAGGAAAGGAAAGGAAAGGAAAGGAAAGGAAAGGAAAGGAAAGGAAAGGAAAGGAAGTGAGAAAGAAAGGGAATGAGAAAGGAGAGAGAAAAAGAAAGAGAAAAGAGAAAGAGAGAACAAAAGAGAAAGACAGAAAGACAGAGAGAGGGAGGGAGAGGACCATCCCTGCAGCCACCATTTCTTTCCAAGGTAGAGTAACTTTCTTCTGGCGTTATTTATTCATAAAGCAGAGAAACAAGAGAAATGCACCTCCTTTTGCAAAAAGAGTAAGGAAAAAAAAAAGAACATTAAAAAGCTACGGTCAGGGTTCTGGGCAAAATGAACCAAACCAATCAGCCAGGCTCACTTTGGAAATAAGGGGAAATGAGGGGAAAGCACTACTTTTCTCTGACATGATCACCAAGCATTTTTATTTATTTACTCATTTTCGAAAGAAACCAAAGGGCCTCCATACCATCGCCTCAGTCACATGAGCACCATCGACTGCGTCACAAAAACAGGCATGTGACATGAAGGAACCCCATCGCGGGTTTCTCCCCGGATCAAAAACCAGAACCAGAACCCAACTAGCAGTCGGGAATCGTAGTCTTAAAGAAAAAAAATCACCAAGTCCAATTTAGTCTTCTAAGGAAACATCAAAAGTCCACTAGAACATGAGCGTAGAAACATGTCAACTTGCGTATGGACCAAGGATGAATAAAACCACTAAGGGTAGTGACAGTAACACTATCGTTTTTTTTCCAGTGAAATAAACTTGGGAGAAGATTCTTAACGTTAGAAATTAAATACAGGCAAAACGCCCCAAAGGATTTGTGATTGTCGTGGAATGACCCACACAGGTCTTGGGAACAGAGAGGGCCGCAAGAGATTTCCGGAGCAAGCAATTTCAAACTACTTAAGTTGTGGAGACACGGAATTGTTAACAAAATCCCTCAGGATGAAAGGAAGGCCACAAAACAATGTAAAAAAAAAAAATCAACACTTCCGGAATTATTTTGGGAGACAATTAAGGAGAACGTTTGAAGCTCGGGGTCAAAATGGTGGACCACAGTTGTTCGCTAAGCTCTGAAACGGGGGTCTTCAAACTTGGCAACTTGAAGGCTTGTGGACTTCAACTCCCAGAATTCCTCAGCCAGATTCTGGGAGTTGAAGTCCACAAGTCTTAAAGTTGCCAAGTTGGAAGACCCCTGCTCTGAAATGTCCTACAACACAACACTCTTTGGTAGGGCTTGGGCACTTAAAGAAGACCTTGTACCATTTTTGGTTTTCTGCTTATCAGGTGCTTGTTCCAAAGGCTTCTTAGAGGATTCCATTCATATCCAAAATGACATAGAACGGGACAAATACTTTACTAAATTAAACAAAAACAGGTAAGAATTTACAACAGCGCACTGTCCGTTCATTAATATGTTGTAGTTGAAGGCTAAACCATATGAAGAGTGATTGCAGGAAGTGGCTATGTCTAGTCTAGTGAAAAGAAGAACTAAGGTGACTTGATAGCAGTGTTCCAGTATTTGAGGGGTGGCCACAAAGAAGAGGGAGTCAAGCTATTCTCCAAAGCACCAGAAGGCAAAGACAAGAAACAATGGATGGAAACTAACCAAAGAGAGAAGCAACCTGGAATTGAGGTGAAACTTCCTAACAGTGAGGACAATTAATCAGTGGAACAGAAGTTGCCTCTAGAAGTTGAGGGTGCTCCATCACTGGAGGTTTTTAAGAAGAGATTGGACAAACATTTGTCTGGAATGGTATAGGGTCTCCTGCCTGAGCAGGGGGTTGGACTAGATGACCTCCAAGGTCCCTTCCAACTCTTCTGTTCTGTTCCATTCTGTTCCATTTTATTCCATTCCATTCCACTCCATTCCATTATTCTATATTCTATATTCTATTCATGTGTGTTGCCTGCAATACCCACAATTGGACCCACTTGTTTCCTTGAAGGTCACACACATAAACAAAACAGATGGAGCCAAAGATCACATCACGGTGACCATCTTGGCTTCAGGCATCCCACAGTCACAGTTGTGACTCATTCCCTTACATGTAGAAGGCCGAAAATCATAAAGGAAGATGTGCTAAGCACACAGTTACAGTTTCTTTTATTTTTACATCCGTGGCAAGCATTATAAAACAACTATTTTACGAGGGCACTCATCCCAGACCAGCAATTCAGCCCTACAGAACACACACTAAGATTATCCATCCAGTTTAGCCAAAGTGAGACTCCGGGATCCTTTGAACTCTATCGGGTCTCCAGATTTTCACATGCTTCAGTGGTGATCTGGAATTTGGATGACATAGCCAAAGAGTCTGCAAAAGCCAATTATTTTTCTTTCGGTTCCCTAGAAAACGCCGAGGACGAGAGACAAAGACACAAAGGTTTTCCCAAAGGTGCCTTTTTCAAGAGGCAACTGGACTTTCTTGTTTTTCTTTGAAGATGTTTCCTTTCTCATCCAAGAAGCTTCTTCAGAGCTCAAGAAGCTTCTTGGATAAGAAAGGAACCATTTTTGAAGAAAAGTCAACAACGAGATCAACAACAAAATCAACAACCATGACCTGGATGACTGAGAATCTCCACAGACCTTCGGTGACACAAAGGTTTGTGACTGACAGCTGAGGTGTCAACGCTGCTAACATCAGATGTTTTTGCATTGACAACAGATGGAAATGTAGCCATCTTTTATCTTTTGCTTTTAGAGTTAGATGAGGCTGGGAGGGGGGGAATGTGAACGAGAGTCCAGCTAGACATAACAACACTAAACCTAGCATGAGAAACAAGGTTATTGTAACCAGAGCTGATAAGGATTTGGTGAGCTGGAGAACTGGAGGGAAAGCCTGCATTTCAAACTAATTGGGGAATGTGATTTATGACTGTTAATTGGAGGAGGGAATTGTGCTTTGATACTCCCCCCGGAGATCCGTATCGCCCCCACCCTCTCCGCCTTTCGTAAACTACTAAAGACCCATCTCTGCCGGCAGGCCTGGGGCGGTTGAAATCTTGCCCCTAGCCAGTGTATGTCAGTGTGTATGTTTGCTGAATGAATGGTTCTTAATTTAGGGGTTCTTCTTTTTATATATTTATTTTTATAAATGTACTATTTAGTTTGTATTGGATTTCTATTTATGCTGTAAGCCGCCCTGAGTTCCCGGAATAGGGCGGCATAGAAATTTAATAAATAATAATAATAATAATAATAATGTGCCCAGGGGAGGGGAATCCAGTTTTTGGCTTCGATTATGCACTGCCGATGTTATGCTACTCAAAATAAAGATTCTTTAAAGTAAACAATGCCTCAAAATTCTTTGACGAGTTTCATCTGTCGGAACCGTGACATGAGGTTTCTAAGCACAATTTTATCAGGACTCTTTAATCGAGATGATCTGGAAGAAGATGTTGAACTGTGGTGTTCTTGGTGCTGTCTGAGCTTGGTTCTTTCTTTGCAGATGTTTCATTATGTAAGTAACATCTGTATTGGTGAGAGGGGGGTGGAATTTGCTCTTTGTTTATATACAGTGGTTTGCCCTGACAGTGTTGGTGGGAGTGTGATTTTTGTCTTGGTAATTCCTTAGTTAAGTTGTGGTTCACTGCTGGTTTGTCTGAGTTAGTTGTTCCTTGACTAAGGTATTAATTTTGGTTTGTCTGGTGGTACTCCCTGCCTCTCTGGCTGCCGATTGCTGCCAAGGAAGTATTCTGATCTTTTCGTTTCCTTTTTAGTTTCTTATGGATTTTTTTCCAATGGTGTGTAAATGTTGTTCATCTCTATGTGCCCGTTGATGGTGGAGTGTTGAATGTAAATATTGAATTAATACAGCATAAAAATTCCGGCACTGACTCTCCCAGGAATAAGACATTTATGAGAGATTTGAAGGTGTGTGTAGAATCTACTGGAGATTTGGTTGCGGGGAAAAATGGGCATTGATTGTTTCATGTTTGACATCCACATTAATCCTATTACATTTTCTGTGACTTCTGAATGGAATCAAAAATAAGCCAAGACATGATTTTCTTGACCCTTCTTCCTGAACTGTTTGCAAATCTGTTGGCCTTTTAAGTCTCTCTCTCTGCTTGTGGTGAAAGATGTTTTCCTAATTTTTCAATCATAAATTGAATTTCCCTCTCTCCGAACAATTTAAATCGATACAGTAAAACCATTACTCAATCCTTCTCAAACTTTGCAGGTTTCCCAGATAGAGTTCCTTTTATGCCCCCTGCTAGTTTAATAACAATTACAGAAATAACTAGGGGCGACAAGAAATAACATCTTTACAAAGAACTTTGTAAACATCTTTCTTTTTTCTTCCATAACATATGAACCTCACATTTGGCAGCCAACCTGCTCTTTCAGAAGGTCCAGATTTCATCCAGTTTATCGTCGAAATAAATAAAATATTACTCTGAGTCCCATTCTACATAAGACAAATCTCATGAAGTCCATTCAGTCAAGACACTCAATTCTGGTCCAACGGTTTCATAAGTCTCAAACGAAGGAGACTCTGAAAGGAAAACTAAGCGGTTTTTCTAGCCACCATCAGATAAAAGTCCTAATGGAAACTTGGAGTTGACATACACTACATGCCGTCCTTGAATTACGGCTACAGTGGAGCCCAAACTTTATGTTGCTCAATGAAAATCTGTCGAGTCTTCCCCCGTTTTACGACCTTTCTCGCCACAGCTGTGAAGCGGATCGCTGCGGTTGGTAAGTTAGGGAACCCGGTTGTTAAGTGAATTGGGCATCCGCACTGACTTTGCTTGCCATGATCCCAGGACACTGCAACCGTCATGTCAGTGGCCAAGCGTCTGAATTTAGATCGCGTGAGCACAGGGATGTGAGGCCAACCCTATGTGTCAGGGCGCATCGGGCTGGCCTCCTACGAGTCCTGTCTATTAGGCAATGCCATCTGGTGGGGCCTAGGACAAGGGCCTTCTCCGTTGCTGCCCCAGCCCTCTGGAACCAGCTTCCCACAGAGGTTCGCACTGCTTCCTCCCTCCTAGTCTTCCGAAGACACATTTATGCCAACAGGCTTGGGGCGTTTGAATTATACTCTGCCCCTGGGCCTAGGAAGGTGCCTCCATCACTGACTGTGTACCGATTGTGTTTGTATGCTGTATGAATGTGTTTGAATTGAATGAATGTGCTTAGATGGTATGGTTGATTGTTATTGTAATTTAATTTTTTATTGTATTGTTGTAAGCCGCCCTGGGTCCTAGGAGAAGGGTGGCATAGAAATCTAAATAAAGTCAAAGTCAAAATGGTCATAAGTGACTCTTTTCAGTGCTGTTGTAAACGTTGAAAGTTTCACTAAATGAACTGTCTGTCGTAAGTCAAGGACTGCTTGCATTCATAAACACACATTGGTTTCTGTACTTTTCCCCCCCATTTTTATGACCTTCTAAATGTGGCTAAAGAGCAGGCAAACCTGGGTCACTCAAAAAAAAACACCTTTCTTCCAAATAATAATAATAATAATAATAATAATAATAATAATAATAATAATAATAATAATAATAATAACAATAATAATAATAATAATAATAATAATAATAATAATAATAATAATAATAATAAAGTTGGAAGGGACCTTGGAGGTCATCTAGTCCAACCCCCTGCTCAGGCAGGAAAACCTATACCATTTCAGACAAATGGCTGCCCAGTTTCTTCTTAAAAACTTCCAGTGTTGGAGCATTCACCGCTTCTGGAGGCAGGTGGTTCCACTGGTTAATTGTCCTCACTGTCCGGAAGTTTCTCCTTAGTTCCAGGTTGCTTCTCTCCCTGATTAGTTTCCATTGTTGAATTAAAAACCAAATTTTCAGCAAGCATCAATGAAGGCCTGCCTCTGAAAGCAGAGGTACAACGGGACCGTATCTCCTTAAGCATCTGCAACTTTGTTGGATCAAAACAGTAAAAATCACATTCAATGTCAAAAGGATTGCTTTCTTCTTTGGTTTCCGCCTCAAAGAAAGGAAGGTGAGATCCTTCAGACGTTGTTTGAAGGTTTTTAAGAAGAGACTGGACAGCCACTTGTCTGAAATAGTATAGGGCCTCCTGCTTGAGCAGGGGGCTGGACTAGAAGACCTCCAAGGTCCCTCCCAGCTCTATTCTGATTGATTGATTGATCCCATAAGTTAATTAAAAAAAAGAGATTTGGGCCAAAATGAAGTGAGAAAAAAAGTAAGACCTTCTATCTCCTTTCAGGACAGGGGTCCCCAACACCCAGTCCCCTACCGGGCTGCAGCCTGTTTGAAACCAAGCTGTGGAAGAAATGGGCACGCGCGCACACGAAGCACCACTCATGTGAACAGCAGGCAAGCGCACAGAAGCGCATGAAGTTCCACTCCATTTGTGCGAATGGAGCTTCACGCACGAGCGTCCTCCCCTCACGCAAGTGGAGCTTCGCATGCAAGCACAAGCGCTCTCTGCTCAAGTGCCCTCCGCACACATGAGCGAAGCTCTGTGCACTAGCGCCACACACCCTCAGCTCACACGCAAGCTCTATTCACGCGAGCGGAAGGCGCAAGCGCACCAGCCACACAAATGGAGCTATGCATGTGCACATGTTCCTGCTACTCTCTCTCTCTCACACACACACACACACATATATACGTGCCGGACCGGGCCGCCAAGCAGGAAAGGTTGGGGACCGCCATTTTAAAATATGTTTTAGAGCTGTGGTGACGCAGTGGTTGGAATGCGGTACTGCAGGCTGACTCTGCCCACTGCCAGCAGGTCAATCCTGACTGGCTCAAGGTTGACTCAGCCTTCCGTCCTTCCGTGGTCGGTAAAATGAGGACCCAAATTGTTGGGGGTGACAGGCTGACTCTGTAAACTGCTTAGAGAGGGATGTAAAGCCCTGTGAAGCGGTATATAAGGGCTATAATCAACCGACTTTGCCTCAGTATTCATTTGGGTTGCTGTTGAATTAAACCGTCTTGAACAGCCTGTAAGGAAACGAACAGAGATTCCTAAACGCTTCCTGCAGGGATGAAACTTCCTCAGTCACAAATTTATTATCTAAGGCAGTGGTTCTCAACCTTTTTCAGGTTGAGACCCCACTTGCCCCGCCCATGTGCATCGGGCCGATCCGCATATGCGCGGCACGCGCACGACGAAAAAAAACAAAACAAAAAAACAAAATGGCGGACCGCGATGGGCTGATCCACGCATGCGCGACAGAAAAAAAATGGCGGACCGTGATGGGCCGATCCGTGCATGCGCGGCACGTGCGCAACGGCCCAAACCGCGCATGTGCGGCGCGCGTGCAACGAAAAAAACAAAAAAAAGCAAAAAACAAAAAAACAAAATGGCGGACCGTGGTGTCCGGCGACCCCTGCGAAACGGTCGTTTGACCCCAAATGGGGTCGCGACCCATAGGTTGAGAACTGCTGATCTAAGGAATGCCTTAGGAGGAGAATCAGTTGTGGGCGCCCTCACAAAATGGCCTTCCTGGGGGGAGGGGGCGATAAGCACTTAGAAAGCTCACCTTTCCTAGAATCTTTCCGGACATTTGTCCTAATGTCTTCAATTTCCCTGGCTCCTTCGTCGGTAAAAATACAGGTAATGCTCAACTTGCAATCATGACAGGAAGTGGAATTTCAGTCGCTAAATGAGGCAGCTGTTAAATGAGCCATCGTGTAACCCAAGACGCAATTTTCACTACGCTGCGGGTCCTCATTCAGCGAATCACACTCTTGCTATGTGAATCCGGCTTGTCAGAAGCCGTCTGGCATGTCACAAATTTTGTGATGGCGTGACTTGCAAGATACGGCATCCATCGTAAACGCGAGCCGGAAGCCCGAGTGCCCAAATTGTGATCCTGTGACTGCAGTGTGTGTGTATGTGTGTGTGTGTGTGCGCGCGCGCATGTGCACAATGGTCACGATGTCACACTTGGATCGTAAGTCACTTTTCGCCAAGGCCATCACCCCTTTGAACCACTGTTAAATGCACGTCGTACCTGGAGGACTACCTACGATCCTGAATGAAGACCAGGTCTGCAATCCTTCCCCCCCCCACACACAGGTATTCTGATTTTATAGAAAAGTTTATGAGATCGCGTGACACCTTCAGTGAAGTTGCCAGAGGATGGTGCTCTGCTTTGCCACGTGCCAGCTTCTCTTTTGCTTCTTAAGATTGAAAAAAAAAATATATTTGTCGGACAAATGTAAAAACAAAACCCAAAACATAATAATATGATTTTTGGCTCAGGCTGAGCAAGCATCTTGGGAACGTGGCTACTCATCCTGCCTTCCCCCGAATCCTGGGATGCTCTCTGTCTCTTGGAGGCAGGAAGTCAAATGATGTTCATAAAATCAATCGATCGATCAATCAATCAATTTTATTCGGTCATAGACCAGCAAATAGAAACCCCCCACACCAAAATAATCACAATTAATTAAGATCAAAAGAGGTGTGCACACAACTCTACAAGACTTAAGTACAGAGTACAGAAACAAAGATGATTAGGAGACTGGAGGCTAAAACATACAAGGAACGGTTGCAGGAATTGGGCATGTCTAGTTTAACGAAGAGAAGGACGAGGAGGGATAGGATAGCAGTCTTCCAGTATCTCAGGGGCTGCCCCAAAGAAGAGGGAGTCAAGCTATTCTCCAAAGCCCCTGAAGGCAGGACAAGAAGCAACGGATGGAAACTAACCAAGGAGAGAAGCAACCTGGAACTAAGGAGAAACTTCCTGACAGTCAGAACAATTAACCAGTGGAACAACCTGCCTCCAGAAGCGGCGAATGCTCCAACATTCAAGAAGAGACTGGACAGCCATTTGTCCGAAAGGGTACAGCAGGGGTGTCAAAACTCGCAACGTCACATGACGTGTCGTCACATATCACGATTTTTTGGCTATTGCCGGCAATGTCGTGGGCGTGGTTTTGCTATGATGCATCTGGCCCGTGGGCCAGCAGTTTGACACCCTTTGGGTATAGGGTTTCCTGCCTGAGCAGGGGGTTGGACTAGATGACCTCCAAGGTCCCTTCAAACTTTATTATTATTATTATTATTATTATTATTATTATTATTAAGTTCAAAAGTGCAAACCATCAAGCAAATATATGCACCTACGCTGCATTTTTAATTTCCCCCCCCTACACTCTTCACAGCAGGCAATGCTACAGCATAGCTTTTATTCACTTCGGTGTGGGGGTGAAAAATTTCTCCAAATTTGTGTGTGAGAGGGTTTGTTTTTTTTCTACAATTTATTCTACAATAAATGCAATCCTTCCTTCCTTTCCCTATCAAACCCGGAGCACCCACTGTTCTCATATACATTCTACATTCATCACTTTCCCCTTTCCATCCAGAGTCAATACAGATTATTGCCCGGAATGGTGTCTTCCCAGCATGAATGAGCCCCTGATCCATTTGCTGAAGTTGATAACCGAAGCCACACCATAAAAAAAAACAAAACCCAGCCCCGAAAACATTTGCATTGCATATCAACTCTATTCAGAAGGGGCAATGCTCAAATTTAAAAGTACTTTTGGAGCACAATTGACCAAGCGGTGTTCCCAACACTTTTTCATACATCAAAACAAAGGGTCTTGCAATTCCTACTCAGCTAATCCTTTGCCCATGTGCTAAGAAATAAATAAACCAGGATCAATCCTGGCTAAGGAGACCACAGATCAAAGTTAAAGCAAAGAAACAAACTGAAAGACAATCATTGCCAAATTTAGAGAGAGACAGAGAGAGATTCATAAAGTCAAGAGCCTGCCTCGTAGTTAAAACTGCAAACATCGGAAAAAGTAGGAAACTCATTTCATTAATCGCACAACTAAACAGAGCAAAAACATTTTGAAATCTCACTTCAGTTTCTGCATTTCAAGTTCTGCATTTCTCCATATTCAGTTTAAAGCAGGCTGCTGTCAAAGATACTGAAGTAACAGCATAGATGGATCAGAATATTAAAATTAAGGCGAAGATTCAGAATGTATTATATTATGAATACTTGGGAAGGAAGTATATTCATGTGAACAGGTGTATCCAAACAAAGTACAAATTTGTTGGGATATTATGATTAATAAAGTAGATTATGATAAGTAAATTTGCTCCTGTTCTTCACTAATTCAGATCTTCTAGTGTCTAACATTAAAATGCAAGCATAACCAGAACGAAAGCAAGAGGAGAGACACCATGATTATTTTTAATTTTAATATATTATCATATAATTATAGTCCACTGGCCAGAAGGGTTCAGATGCTCTACTTTGGCTAATCTGAGACACAAAAGGATCTATTTCACCCCAGTGAGATCCTCCATAATATTCCAGAAATAAATGGAGATTGGGAGAGGCAGATCCCTTTGTCTGAAAAGACTGGGACAAAATTTGCGCAAAGGGGGGGAAAAAACAAGCTACCATTGCTACTTCCAAGAATGAAATCAAACCTTCGTGTTACAATCCGAGCCAGGCTGAACAAATTTAAAAACAATAATTTTAACCTAATGGGGGAAAGAAGCAGAAGCAGAAAGAATGGCTAGCTTATACAAATTATCATCCCAAATCGGATGCTCGTTTGTTTGCTGAGTTTTTAATGAATTGAACGAGATTGCCACTCCCAAATACTGCAAGTTTTGGGTTGTTGTTTTTTTTCTACAACACCCCAATTCTGATTTATTCCTATAAACATGAGGACGCTTTGGCAAACAATGCCAGATGGAAGCGAAGCAGATAATGGATTTTTTATTTTTTTTTCTGTTTGCCTTAGAAACAAAAAAAAACAGCTGCTGGTAGCATCATCTGCCTGGCCAGCCAATAACTTTTCTTGTCGGCTTCCATCAACCTGAAGCCAATTTAATCCCATAATGGCAAGGGAGAAAAGGGGGGGGAGGAATATGTAGATAAAAGTTGTTTTGAAAGCCAGGAACTCACTCTTAATTCCCCCTATTTTTTTATTTATTTTTTTTTAATGCACTTTGCTGGAAAATGACGAATTTATAGGGCGAACATTTTTTTTTTTTGCAAACAGTGTCCTTGGAGAGCCCAAACCGAGTAGAAACTAAGCCTTAAAAAAAAAAAAGAAGACTATCCTAAACGAAGTTCCTTGGGCTCACTCAGAGTTGAGTGAGCTATGGAGGAGCAAAGAGCAGGCTGCCTCCCACCCACGAAATATATATGTGTGTGTGTGTGCGTGTGGAAAAATCCACGCAGGGACCGCCTGCTCCGAAGGTTTCTTTCCTTCGGCGCACTTGACTTCTTCAAAGTTCGCGGAACTTCTCTCCGCGTGGGAATTTCTCTGCGCGTGGGAATTTACCGGCGTGGGATCGGCTGAGAAATCCTAAGCCTGTCTCCGCGCCTCCCAGGTCCCCCCAACACACACACACACACACACACACACACACACACACACACGCATCTTACCTTCGCACACGACGGCCAGACTCAGGGCCCACCTGGCGAACGGCATCTTCCCCGAGTGGCTGTAATCCGGCAGCGTTTTGCGCGGAAAGACCCGGGTCGAGGGGAAAACAACACACACAAAAAACAAAAACTCGCGTGTCGGTACCGTTTCCTTCTGCCCAGTCCTAGAGACTCCACTTGGGGAGGGGGCGCGACCCCGGCGCTTCAATCCGGACGCCCCATCCTCGGAGCGAGCTGAAACACGCGTCCGGCTGCTCGCGGGCGACGCGAGGGGGTCGTGAGAACGGCGAGGAAAGGAGAAAGGGGAGAGGGGCGCGCAAGGAGCAGCTCCCCTGCCGCCAAGTGGGGAAGCAGGGCAGACCTCCGCGTGGAATGACACGCGAGGCAGCCCAGCCAGCCAGCTAGCCAGCTACTAGCAAGTCAGCCAGCCAGCCGGGAAAAGAAGCGAGAGGCTACGCGTGCGGCTGGCTGCCCGGCACGGCCACCCGGCTTGAGCGCTGCGCTCCGCCCGGCTGCCGCCTGGGGCGCTCCGGTGCAAAGCCGGACCCGGTTTGGCTGCTGCGGCTGCTTGGTGATGATTGCAGTTTGCAGTTTGCTGCTTGCTGATGCTGGGGCGGACAGAGCGACGAATGTCTAAGGACGCTCCTCTCGCCTCCTCCCCGCAGGGAGGGAAGCGAGGCTCCCGGCTGGGTGCTGGGAGAGGGGAGGGCGCCGGCTTGCAACGCAGGGGCTCTCTGCGGTCCCACTGGGGGGGCTGGCTGGGGGGGGAAAGGAGGGGTGCTTGGTTAAAGGGGAAAGGGAAGGGCGGAGTCCTCCTCTCCAAGCCAGAAGGTGGTGAGGAGGGACGGCGGGGGGGGGGGGACTCGCCCTGTCCTCACCACTCCTTGCCTGGCCCGAATGTGAATGGCTTAAATTCACATGTGCTGAGTTAACACAATGTCAATTAAAAGAGGTTCTATTCTATGCTAATGTAAACAAATCAAATCAAATAAAAGCCCAGCTCTTTTGCTAGGGACGCCCCCGGGGCTGCCTTTAGTCACCAGGTTAAAGGGGGGATTCCTTGCACACACACACACACACACACACACACACACACACACACACACACACACCAAAAAAACCCTAATCCAGGCTAACTTTTTCCTTTCCTGGACCTGGGTTTGGTGCAAGTTGTGGGAAGCCCACCTGAGACTTGCTGTTCTAGGCAAGGTCAAGAGCGGACTAGTCCGGAGCAAAGCGTGCCGAAGGCCTCTTAAAGACCTGGATGCAGGACCCCACCCCCACCCCCGTCCTGCTATCCGAGCTTGCAAACGCTACATGCGGTTATACCTGCACGGGGGAAGGATCCATCTGGTCTGGCTGGAAAGGGCAAAGCTTGAGTAGAAAAGAACCACCACTAGTTAGCATCTGGGGGGGAAAGAGGGGGGTATCTTAAACAAAAAAATGTAAAAACAAAACCGATACAATCAGTAAATCTAAATTCAAAAGTAAGTTAAAAGGTCTGATTTTTTTTTGATCATGTGACCACGGGGATATGACAGGGGTCGTGTGAAAACTGGTCGTTAAATTCCCTTTTTTTTCAGTGCTGGTGTAACTTTGAACGGTCGCTAAACAAACTGTCATAACTGGAGGACTGCTGGTATCCCTTCCATCTCAAATCCTAACCATTTAATGTTAAAGGGGAGGGTCATAAGTGGAGTGTGTGGGGGGGTGTTGGATCCATTCAAAAATCCAGGGTCTTCCTGTTGGGAAACAAAATACGCCACGAGTTTTACTCTTTGCGTTTCAGTGTGAATTTAACGGTAGCCAGCCTTGCAGAAGTCAAGAGTTTCCTCATCTCCGTGCTGTAAAGTAAGAAATTAAAAGCAAGGTGGCTTAAACACACCTACAGCTTAGTCCTCAACTTACAATCACAACTGGCACTAAGATTTCAGCCAGTTAGTGAGTCATCACAGGACTGGAGCAATTTTTGCGATCACAGGACTGTGGGCCTATTGTCGCAGGGGTCACTTTGGGAATGAGTCACAAGGTCCTTTTTCCCACCTGTTTTTGAACCATCCTTAAAGGAGCAAGTTTTAAGCTGAGATTAATGGAATCTAGAGAGCTGATTGTATAGTTATATTTCTTCAGGATTAAGATGTGCATAATTTTTGTCATGTTTATGTAGTATTTATTGGAGGTGGTGACCCTTTGAGAGCTGATTGCAATGAAATTTCATTTTAATGTATGCTGATTAAGGTACATTTAAAGGGATAATAAAGTATTCTATTCTATTCTATTCTATGCCATGCCATGCCATGCCATACCATTCCATTCCATTCCATTTTCTATTCTGTTCTATTCTGTTCTATTCTGTTCTATTCTATTCTATTCTATTCTATTCTATTCTATTCTATTCTTTCATTCCCTATTCTATTCTATTCTTTCATTCCATATTCTATTCTACTCTACTCTACTCTACTCTACTCTACTCTACTCTACTCTACTCTACTCTACTCTACTCTACTCTATTCTATTCTATTCTATTCTATTCTATTCCATTCCATTCCATTCCATATTCCATTCCATTCCATTCCATTTTCTATTCTATTCTATTCTATTCTATTCTATTCTATTCTATTCTATTCTATTCTATTCTATTCTATTCTATTCTATTCTATTCTATTCTATTCTATTCCATTCTTTCATTCCATATTCTATTCTATTCTATTCCATTCTTTCATTCCATATTCTATTCTATTCTATTCTATTCTATTCTATTCTATTCTATTCTATTCTATTCTATTCTATTCTATCATTCCATATTCTATTCTATTCTATTCTATTCTAGTCTAGTCTAGTCTAGTCCATTCCATAGGATAGGAATAAGAATAGGAATAGGAATAGAATAGGAACAGAGCTGAAAGGGACCTTGGAGGTCTTCTAGTCCAGCCTCCTGTACAAGCAGGAGAACCTATACCATTTCAGACAAGTGACTCTAGTCTCGTATTAAAAACCTCCTGTGATGGAGCACCCACAATTTCTAAAGGTAACTTCTGTTCCTCTGGTTAATTTCCTCACTGTTAGGAAGTTTCTCTTTAATTCCAGGTTGCTTCTCTCCTTGATTACTTTCCAACCATTGTTTCTTGTCCTGCCTTCTGGTGCTTTGGAGAATAACATGACCCCCTCTTCTTTGCGGCAGCCCCTCAAATACTGGAATACTGCTATCACGTCACCCCTATTTCTTCTTTTATTCTTCTATTTCTTTCTTTAGACTAGCCAAACCCAAGTCCTGCAGCCATTCCTTGTATGTTTTAGTCTTCAGACCTTTGGTCATCTTAATTGCTCTTCTCTGAACTTTTTCCAAAGTCTCAACATCTCAAAGTCTCAAAACAAACACCACCGTTCACTTCTTCTGCACTGTCCCACGGACAACCCATTTGCTGAACCTCAAAAGAAGCCATTGGTTGTGTCTTCTCACTTCTTTGCAATCAGGACTCTGAAGCCAGCTTGGTGACAGAAAGAAAAGGGTGTGTCATTTACAGAAGAAAAAAAAAACCCTCCTTGGACCATCTTGGCTGCTAATGCAGAATCAGCCCCGTGAAGTCAGAAAAATTACGGACATCGCTTGGATCCAGAAGGCGATGGGGTTTTTTCCCCCCGTCCCTCGATTCTTGGAAACCACCTAGGATGGATGGAGCAAGCGAAGAAGGAATGCTCTACTCATCTGCTCAGAAAAGGAACATCAGGTGATGTTCCCGCTGCCTGAGTCAGTAATTACAAAATGCAGAACAGCCTGTCCCCATCCCTTCGGCCGCAGCTTCTTTCCAAAGAAAACCAGGCTTCTATTGATTTCTTCAAAACAAATTGGCTGAAAATGTTTCTCCAGTTTTGTTACAGGGAGAGTGCTCTGCTCTGATTCAGCAGTAGCTTGCAAAGCTTGACTTCAGTTTCATTTTGCTAGCTCGGCTCTTGGCACCGTGTTACACACAGGCTTTGGGGGCGAGATTTGAACCTTGCCTGCAATCTCCAGGGCTGGAGGAACTGCCCACATCCTTGACGTACCACCACCGTTGAATCCAAAGTTTCTGTGGCTAAGCGAAACAGCTGCTAAGCCAGCTCTGCCCGCCACATTTTACGATCTTTCTTGCCACCGCTGCAAAATGAATCCCTGCGTTGGTTAAGTTAGTAAATTGGTTGTTACAATTTGCTTCCCCACTGACTTTGCTTATCGGAAGATCACAAAAGGGGATGACGTGACCCAGGGACGTTACAACCATCGTAAATGTGAATCAGTGGCCAAGAGTTTGCATTTTGAGCATGGGGATGCTACAAGAGTCGTCAGTGTGAAAAACGGTCATAAGTCCCTTTTTGCAGTGCCTTTGTCACTCCGAACGGTCACTAAATAAACTCTTTTAAGTCGAGGACTGCCTATATCAGAGATGGCAAACCTATGGCAAGCGTGCCAGAGGCGGCACTTGGAGCCCTCTCTGTGGGCACATGTGCAGTTGTCCCAGCCTTGCTTCCCCCCGTGACCACCTCCTCACCAGTAGCCCTCCTGGAGAAGCGTTGCCCGTGAGCATGGCCCACGTGGAGCAGCGCAGATAGGGACATGGTAGCCGGGCAGCAGGGACAAGACTCCACCCTTGTGGCCTGTCGCACACAGATGATGCTGCGGGGCACGGGCAGAGGTCGCTGTCATGGCGCTGCTGGGCTGCCTGGGTGATCTGTGGTGGGCCGTGGAGGTGGTAGGTGGCCCAGCGGGCAGGGCGGAACGGGGACAGGGCGGTTTTGGGGCACTCGGTCTCTGAAAGGTTCGCCATCACTGGCCTATATCCTTCCAGGAAAAGGGACATCTCCAGCTTGTGAACAATTTTGCACAAAGTGGGAAACTCGAGTCCTGGGAGAGGAAAAGAAATCTCCGAGGAGGCCAAAGGGAAGAGAAATAAGGGCAACTGGAAAAGACTGGAGAACCTCTTTTTCTTGTCCTCATCTCCCTGAGAAACAGAAATCAGCCACTTTGACCTTGTAGACGTGCTTCTGTCAAGCGTGGGAAAATTGAGAGCCCAGGCAGTTCAAAGGAATATAAAGATTTACCTCAAGCTTATGCTCTCTACAAGAATCTGATGTACTAAAGGTCAAGGCAAATTTATTTATTTATTTATTTTTCGAACTTTTATACCGCCCCCCTCCCGTAGGACTCGGGGCGGTTTACAGCCAAATTAAAACACATAACAATAATAAATATTTAAAACTAAATTAAATTAATACCGAGGCTGTCACTAAAACCAATTAAGATCCCATTCTTAAAACCCTAGCTGCCTTGTTTAAAAATTTACTTAAGAAACCGAGGAGGTCTAGGCCAGGCCGGCTTGATTGAAGAGATGAGTCTTCAATTCTCTTCTGAAGGTGCGGAGATCATGACACGTCTGGAGTTCTGGGGGGAGCTCGTTCCACATCGTCGGTGCCCCCACAGAAAAGGCTCTCCCCCTGGGCGCCGCCAGCCGACATTGCTTAGCCGATGGCACCCTGAGGAGGCCCTCTCTGTGGGAGCGAACTGGTTGGTGGGAGGTATTTGCTGGCAGAGGCGGTCTTGTAAATAACTGGGTCCTATTGGCGGTAGACAAGTATCAACCAAATTCAAGGTGAGCTGGACTGAGATCTCTTGTGTGCGCAAAGAGATTCAAGACTGAAGACATGTTTGACGCCACCCTCAGGCTTAGCCTGGTCATTTCCTACATCTAGGGTGGGTTGGTTTTTTTTTTTTTTTTTTTTTTTTTTGTACTTTGGCACTCAACTGCTTCAAAAGTCATCCAATTCAATATTCAATGCGTTTTGAAGCAGAAATCATGTCCCGGCTCTCATCTTTCTCCCGATAGTTGACATCCAAGGAAGAACTTGCTGATGTCAACGGCCTTATGACTCATTATTTCTTCTGGCTGAAATAACCGGTCCCACGGTAAGTCCCTGGTTTTCTCAGTACACGTTGATTTTAGTCTATGGAGATTCTCTGTCCATCCAGGTCCTGGTTGTCCCAAAGGTGCTTTTTCATGAGGCAATTGGACTTTTTTGTTTTTCTTTGAAGATGTTTTGCTTCTCATCCAAGAAGTTTCTTCAAGTTCTGACTGTATGGTGGGGAATGGAAGGATTTATATTCCTTGCAGACAGCTGGTCATTTGCCTCCTTTTGGAGTGTCGTTGAGGCCATTTGAAGATTTACCTGCGTCCTCAGGGTCATCTGAATAGTGCAAATGGGTGTATGGAGCCTTCTTGGCTGCAGGATGTTTTTTTTCCCTTCCCTGTTGGAGACAGGCGCAGGCTGTTGGGGACGAGTCTGTGTTGTCTGCATCTCAAACTGAAGCGTAGATGGTTCCTGTAGTCTGCGATGTTTTCTGGAAATCCATTCAGACTCCTGCACCCTTCAAAGGGGTCTATGGAGATTCTCAGTCTATGGAGATTCTCTGTCATTCAGGTCCTGGTTGTCCCAATTGTTGATTTTAGTGTTTGTCACGTCTTCGAGAATAATTTACCGACGAGTAGCGAGATAGGTATATTGAAAACATCTACAGCATACTTCCCTTTCAAAGAGAGCTGAATTGTCTCTTTGGATACCCTAGCCCCTCGATTGTCTAAAATCTCCAAAGAAAACAATGGTAATTTTTTTTTTTAACACAGTTGCCAAGAAAACTCAGCAAAGTGTTGAGGCTGGCTTAAAGTTGGCATTACATTAACAGTTATAATGATAATAATAACAACAATAATAACAAAACAACATTAATAATAATAACAAAACAACAACAACAACAACAACAACAATAATAATAATAATAATAATAATAATAATAAAGTTGGAAGGGACCATGGAGGTCATCTAGTCCAACCTGCTGCTCAGGCAGGAAACCCTACACCATTTCGGACAAATGGCTGTCCAGTCTCTTCTTAAAAACTTCCAGTGTTGGAGCATTCACCGCTTCTGGAGGCAGGTGGTTCCACTGGTTAATTGTTCTCACTGTCAGGAAGTTTCTCCTTCGTTCTAGGTTGCTTCTCTCTTTGGTTGGTTTCCATCCGTTGCTCCTTGTCCTGCCTTCAGGCGCTTTGGAGAATAGCTTGACTCCCTCTTCTTTGGGGCAGCCCCTGAGATATTGGAAGACCGCTATAATGTCCCCCCTCGTCCTTCTCTTCACTAAACTACACATACCCAATTCCAGCCACCGTTCCTTATATGCTTTAGCCTCCAGTCCCCTAATCATCCTTGTTGCTCTTCTCTGTACTCTTTCTAGAGTGTCAACATCTTTTTTTACATTGTGGTGACCAAAACTGGATGCAGTAGTAACACCGTATACTACTCTGTACGGAACTGTACATACGTGTCTTTGCTGGGTGCTAATCTTCTCTTTCCTTCCCTCTCTAAACACTTTCCAGTAGTGCAAATCGGGTATTCTTCGGATTCCTTCATTTTTGGAAAGAAAAAAAAAAGCCAAGATCATTTCCACTAAGAGAAAATATTGGCCCATTGGACAGCACTTATCTAAATAGCAGAAACATTAAACTTTGGAAGCATAAAATATAAATGATCCGTATTGAGCAATGAGGTCAGCGCTGAATCATACCCTTAGGTAAATCTGGGTCATATAACAAAAAATACTTTTAAGAGTTCAGCGTTCATACATGCATTGTTAAGGAAGCCAGTGGGTGTTTTTTTTAAAAAAAAAACACTGAACATATCAAACTGGGATGGAGGAACAGACGGAGGGCGGGATTTTTGAATGAAAATAAACATCTTTTTCACAATTGTGAGGAAGGTCACAATTGTGAAGGTGCGAAGATGTGGTTCATACCACCTGGTCTGACCCTTAACATTGTCAGTGTTGTGAGGGCAGCAAGTGGAAAAAAACGCACCAGGTAACAAGGACTGACAATTTATACTGACAATTTAGAACGTCAGGAACGCTTTGCTTTACGTTCTGTATTTCTTATCTGCAATGCATGTATTTATGTATTTATGTACACTGTATAATTAACGGTGAACCAATGGGATGACTTGC
Organism: Bothrops alternatus; assembly: GCA_034064705.1. Lineage (NCBI taxonomy): Eukaryota > Metazoa > Chordata > Lepidosauria > Squamata > Viperidae > Bothrops > Bothrops alternatus. Next base: position 905,921 of record JARGCV010000231.1, on the reverse strand, counting down.
CATTGTGGGTGTGCTCCATCACTGGAGGCCTTGAAGAAGAGATTGGACAGCCAATTGTCTGAGATGATATAGGGTCTCCTACCTGACCAGGGGGTGAGACTAGAAGACCTCCAAAGTCCCTTCCAACTCTCTTACTCTATGTCTATGTCATTCATCAGCCACCTAGAACTAAGGAGAAACTTCCTGACAGTTAGAACAATTAACCAGCGGAACAACCTGCCTCCAGAAGCGGTGAATGTTCCAACACTGGATTAGTTTAAGAAGAGACTGGACAGCCATTTGTCTGAATTGATATAGGGTCTCCTGCCTGAGCAGGACTAGATGACCTCCAAGGTCCCTTCCAACATTATCATCATCATCATCATCATTATCTTACTTGTAAAAAAAATTCACTCGTACCCACAGTTTGTAGACCTATCACGATCACAACTACAGACCATAAGGAAGAATCAAAAATTTACCTTCTGAAAGATGTAGAGAAATGTTTTGCATAAAATTTACCCCCCCCTCAACCATGCCGTCTTTTTCAAAATCAGTTACAATTCAGTTCTGTGAAATTTATTCCCAGGTAAACCTGGAAGGTCTCACCAAATTACCACCAAATGCTGTTACATCCCTTTAGAGATAAAAAGATCCATTAAAGATGATAATACAAAGGCCCTACATTATTTATGCATTTGTGTATATATTATATTAAACATGCTCTACCACTGACTACTCAAGCCTCTTAGTGATTTACAGCGGAACATATTTAAAACGAAAGTTAAAAATACAAATTTAAAATGATTGTATTAAGTTGAATGGCATTTAACTTGAATTTTTTCTTTGTTTACATGTACAAATGTTTATCTAATAATAAAAAATATAATTAAAAAATAGGTAAATTAAAGCCATCAATTAATAACAAAAGTTAAAAACCTGTTTGTTGGTGTGTGTGTGTGTGTGTGTTCAGTGAATTTGAAGGGCAAAAAAAAGGGATGTGGGCCATCTAGAGAAGTGTGCCTAGTCACAAACAGCAGCTTAAAGCAGCCAGAAATATTATCTCCTGGACTCACTCACACAGTTGCCACCACAGCTGATCCATGAACCCAAAGAGTGACATCGCTGATTTAAATACATCTCAATTGTGCTCGTAAGTCGAGGACTACCTGTATATTAAAAATAGTGCGGGGTTGTTGTTGTTTTTTTGCATCTATCTATTTGATGGCTGGCAACAGGCAGTTTCAAGGAACTTATCCATGCTGAAAAGATTAGTGCAATAATACTTACCCAAAAAAAAGTCAATGCAGATTGTTTTGGGCTGATAGGAATCTGTAGAGAGAACTGGAAATGAACGGAGCAGGAAGCGTAGAAATTAATTAACCTCTATCAGCAGAATGTGGAAAAGACAGCTCATAAGCAAAACCAGCCCACCAAATCAATGCCTTAAGCAGATATGTTTTACCTTCAATTGATCACCTTCAACCATATGTGTATTTTTAAATATCGGCCCATAAACGAATCAATACGACAAAAGAACGTCGCAAGGCCTTTTTCACCTGCGCTGAAGCCAAGAGGCTCTATTGCAGGAGCCGGGTTCAGGCTTCTGTGCAATTGCCAGGAAAAAAGATAGAGAAAGAGGCGAAGTCTCCTTTCAGTGGAACTCTGTCCCTGCTTACTGTACGGAGACAATTGCCACTCGATAGTTTTTTTTTTCCTGGAAAATGTAGGATTGGTCATGGTTTGTTTGTTTCGTTACTTCCTAGCCAGAGAAGGGCTGCTAAGATGATCCAAGGCCTGGAGACTAAAACATACGAAGAACGGCTGCGGGACTTGGCTTTGGCTAGTCTAAAGAAATAGGGGAGACATGATAGCAGTGTTCCAGTATTTGAGGGGCTGCCACAAAGAAGAGTTGGGGGTCAGCCTATTCTCCAAAGGACCAGAAGGCAGGATGAGAAACAACGGATGGAAACTAACGAAGGAGAGAAGCAACCTGGAATTAAGGAGAAACTTCCTGAGAGTGAGGACAATTAACCAGTGGAACAGTTTGCCACCAGAAATCATGGGCGCTCCATCAGTGGAGAGGTTTAAGGAGAGGCTAGACAGTCACCTGTCTGAGATGGTATAGGTTCTCCTGCCTGAGCAAGGGTGGGTGGGTAGGGCAGGTACTGAGTACACAGCTGCCACAAGTATACGCACACGTGCTTGCCCACTGCTTCCGCGGCCTGGTTCCAAAGGGCTCACGGCCCAATAGTGGTCCGTGGCCCAGATGTTGGGGACCCCTTCCCCTAATACTATTACAAGTGGTCTTTGACTTACACAGACTTCGTTTTTAGTGACCGTTCAAAGTTACAACGGCACTGGAAAAGGAGTTAGGAAGGCCGTTGCAGCCTCCCCCGGTCATGTGATCAACATTCGAGGGCTTGGCAACTGGCATGTATTTATGACGGTTGCCATGTCCCCCGGGGTCACGTGATCCCCCTTTTGGGTGCCTCTGATGAGCAAAGTCAGCGGGGAAGCCAAGAGTCACTTAACAACGGTGTTCCTAACTTAAACAACTGCAGGGATTCTCTGAATAAGGGTGGCGAGGAAGTTTGTAAAACCTTAACAAACCTTTCACTTAGCAACTGGGAGTTTGGGCTCAAATTTCGATCAGGTGATGACCGTTTGTGTCCTTCCGGGGAGAGGTTCTTGACAAGCGAAGCTAGATCTGCGTGACGACGGCGCGATTCTCTTTGCAAATGCAGTGTTTTTACTTAACAACCAGGGCCAAAAAAACCCCGTCATAAAGCGGGGCACAATTCACTGAACTGCCTTGCTTAGCAATGGAAAGGGCAAGGTTACATTGTCGATGTTGTGCCTGCTTATTTCGTGTGTTACTCTTCCGGAGGCTGCATTATTCCGGATCCTTCAGCTAAGCGAGAAGCCTGCTGATGTGGCCTATTCTGTTAGAGAAGAAATATCAGGATATCATCAGTGAAATAAATAAATAAGCTGGTGAGTGCAGTGGAATCACTCTGAGAATTCAAGGAAGAGGAGAGAGAGAGAGAGAGAGAGAGAGAGAGAGAGAGAGAGAGAGAGAGAGAGAGAGAGAGAGAGAGAGAGAGAGAGAGAGAGAGAGGCTGTTTTTCATGCCTTCTGCTTAAATATTTATCCGGATCGAAAAATATTATTTCCTACATGGAGATAAGAAAGCTTGGGCAATCGATTGAGATACATCACTGCATTCTGACAAACTCATTGTCACGCAATAAATCACTTTGGGATAAATAATGCCTTGTAAGGGAAGATGAGACAATAGTAAACATTAAAAATAAGGTTCGATTTTTTTTTCCTGACCGTCCTCTTTTTTTTTTTTTAATCTAAATGAAAGGAAATGTATCGTTGCAGGCAGAAGATTAATCTCACAGGAAAAGTTATTTATCTGTCTTTCAAAATGATAGATAAATCCCCAAGTTTTTGTTTTCTAGTACAAATTGTTCCTTCCTCAGATATCAGGGGATACTCAATTTTCACTTTTAACACGCTTACGTACAACTCTCTTCCCTGTAGTATGTGTGATTGAAAATGTGAGCTTCTCGATCTGAGCTGCAACATTCCAGAAGACCACTAGATGGTAGTAAAGAGCATTCTGAAACTCCTTCGCTGCCATCTGGTGGTCGTGGAGATTTGAAGGTCTAACTCTTGTATCCTCATCGAAAATTTTGATTTTAATGGTAGAGCCGGCCCACCCTAACCCTTATTATCACAACTTAACAATATTATACATTCAGAAGATTCTTTCAAAATAAAACTGCACAAGAGCCCAAAGATCTTCCTTCCTTCCTTCCTTCCTTCCTTCCTTCCTTCCTTCCTTCCTTCCTTCCTTCCTTCCTTCTTTCCTTCCTTCCTTTCTCCTTCCTTCTTTCCTTTCTTTGTCTTTCCTCTGCTTTCCTTCCTTCCTTCCTTCCACTTCCCTCTGCCTTCCTCCCTCCCTCCCTTTCTTCCTCTTCCCTCTGCTTTCTTTTCTTTCTTCCTTCCTTCCTTCTGCTTCCCTCCACTTTCCTTCCTTCCTTCCTCTTCCCTCTTTCATTTCTTCCTTTCTTCCCTCTGCTTTCCTTCCTTCCTTCCTTCTTTCCTTCCACTTCCGTCCATTTTCCTTCCTTCTTCCTTCCTTCCTTCCTTCCTTCCTTCCTTCTTTCCTTCCTTCCTTCCTTCCTTCCTTCCTTCCTTCCTCTTCTCTCTGCTTTCCTTCCTTCCTTCCTCTTCCCTCCCTCCCTCCCTCCATCTAGCCTATAACTCCTGGTAGTCTTGAATCCAATGACCACCCATGGACTATCAATGTCCAACGGGGCTTAGCTTTTCAGGACCTTTGAGCTCAAAATTACTAATTACCGTGCATAATAATGATCTCAAAGTTTGAAGGTTCAATAGAAGGATATTCTAGAGTCCCACTTACTGAATCAGAAATCTGTGTTTGTTGGGTAACCGTCAGGGCATCAGCAATACACAGACTTCACACAATGGATCAAGGACAAACAATGCTGTCGAAGAAACAGCTTAACTGCTATTCCTCTAAATGTATTAACCAGGATCTATTTAGGTCTGAAGAGGTAGCCCTTAGTCAAAAACAACACCTCACAGAAAATATTTCTTCCAAATTGGCACCTCATTTTTCCCCCCCTATTGGTTACGAATAACCCACTCTGAATTCCCAATTCCTTGTGGGAATTTGAATAACCTAGTGATGGTTTTTCCAGTAGTCTTAGCACAGTTGCATGAGGCAATATATTTTTGTGGCCAGATGACAGATTAAAACCGGCTAACAAAATTTAATGCTTCTTTGGGGATTTCAATCCATGTCCAACACAGTGGATAACACTTCATCTAAATCCACACTGTGATATAACAACATCAACGCAATGGGAGTTGTGCACTCCCGTTGATTAACTATGGATCACAGTTCTTCATAGCACATTCTAGAGGCAATGCTTTTCAATTGTCTCACACAAATGGGTGTGGAGCTTTTTTGGAACTGCTGAAAGGACCATGTTGTATCCATCTGCACCACTCGGGTGACCCTGAGGACACAGGTCAACCTCCAAGCGGCCTCAACGACTCTCTAAAAAGAAGGCAAATGACCAGCTGTCTGCAAAGAGTATAAATCCTTCCACTCCCCACCCTCCAGTCAGAGCTGATGAAGCTTCTTCGGATGAGAAGCGAAACGTCTTCAAAGAAAAACAAGAAAAGTCCAGTTGCCTCCTGAAAAAGCAGCTTTGGGACAACCAGGACCTGGAATGACTGAGAATCTCCATAGACATTCTGAAGAAGACGATGAAGCTTCTTGGGTGAGAAGTTAAATGTTTTCAAGGAAGAAGAAGAAGAAGAAGAAGAAGAAGAAGAAGAAGAAGAAGAAGAAGAAGAAGAAGAAGAAGAAGAAGAAGAAGAAGAAGAAGAAGAAGAAGAAGAAGAAGAAGAAGAAGAAGAAGAAGAAGAAGAAGAAGAAGAAGAAGAAGAAGAAGAAGAAGAAGAAGAAGAAGAAGAAGAAGAAGAAGAAGAAGAAGAAAAAATCCAGTTGCCTTTTGGAAAAACAACCTTTGGGACAGCCTATTCATACCACCCTCCCCTTTTCAACGCATCTTAACCCATCCAGAAGAAAGAGTTGTCAAAACCAAGAAAAAAGCCTGGTTGAAGATGGGGATAAGATGGGCGTGCGATGGGTGTGCAACTATATGTTTATGTTTCTTCCCATGAGAATGTACAAGTCAGGAGGAGTGACTGGAAATAATCTGTTCGTTATGGGTGGATTGCTTTACAGTCAATTACATTTAATTAACAGTGATTCTTATAAATAGATTGCCCTTGTCCTGCCTTTGTTTGGAGGATGTCGGGCCTTCTGGCAGAGGGACACACAAAGAGACATACACATAACATACAGATACAAACAAGTGTGTGTCACATGTGTACATTTGTGAAGGGGGAACTGGCTTCAGCTCCGAATTCCAAGCTTGAAGTAACCAAATAGGAAAGACAGGACACTGTACTTTTTTTGTTGTTGTTTCTTTTGTTTCATCGGCTATTTATTTATTTATTTCTTTATTCGTCAAACAAAAGTTACGAATTTGAACGGACAAAAGAATAATAATAATAATAAATAACAAGTCTAAAATGTGACACGGATAATAGACACGTTAGCGAGCTTAAGCAAACATCCGTCCCGGGAACCTCTTAAAGATGGGATGAGGTCCACGAAAATTAAGTTGGAAATTAAAACTACGACTGTGGTGTTTCCTCAAAAAATAAGACAGGGGTCTTATATTAACTTTTTGCCCCAAAAGAAGACCACGTTTTATATTATTTTTTGCTCCAAAAGACGCAATAAGGACTTATTTTCCAGTTAGGTCTTATTTTGAGGGAATATGGTATTAGAATCAAGATCATGTGAAGTATTAATACCACTTTACAAGGCCTTGGTAAGGCCACACTTGGAATACTGCATCCAGTTTTGGTCACCACGATGTAAAAAAGATGTTGAGACTCTAGAAAGAGTGCAGAGAAGAGCAACAAAGATGATCAGGGGACTGGAGGCTGAAACATACAAGGAACGGCTGCTGGAATTGGGGATGTCTAGTTTAATGAAGAGAAGGAGGAGGAGGGATAGGATAGCAGTCTTCCAGTATCTCAGGGGCTGCCCCAAAGAAAAGGGAGTCAAGCTATTCTCCAAAGCACCAGAAGGCAGGACAAGAAGCAACGGATGGAAACTCATCCTAGAACTAAGGAGAAACTTCCTGACAGTGAGGACAATTAACCAGTGGAACAACCTGCCTCCAGAAGTTGTGAATGCTCCAACACTGGAAGTTTTTAAGAAGAGACTGGACAGCCATTTGTCTGAAATGGTGTAGGGTTGGACTAGATGACCTCCAAGATCCCTTCCAACTATTATTATTATTATTATTATTATTATTATTATTATTATTATTATTATTATTATTATTATTATTATTATATGTGTCTGTCTGGCTGACGACCTTAACTGGGGCTTATTTTTGGGGTGGGGCTTATATTATGAGCATCCTGAAAAATCATACTAGGCCTTATTTTCCAGCTGGGTCTTATTTTCGGGGTAACACGTTAGTAGCTGAAACAACTAAATTGGGTAAGACACAGGTAGCCCTCGATTTACAAGTCCAAGTTACAACGTTCAAAGTTCAAAGTTACAACGGGACTGAAAAACAGGACTTAAGACAGTTTTCCTCATGACTGTTGCAGCTTCCCCACGACCACTTCATCAAAATTCAGACGCTCGGGCAACTGACTCACACTTATGACTGTTGCAGAGTCCCGTGCAGAGTCCTTCCGACCGGCAAAGTCAATGGGAAAGCTGGATTCATTTAACAACTGTCTTACTAACTTAACAACCGCAAGTGATTCACTTAACAACTGCGGCGGGTAAGGTCGTAACATGGGACAAAACTCACTTAACAATTATACATTTTGGGCTCCGTGGCAGTCATTAAGTCCAGGGCTATCTGTATTTCAAACTTTGACTGCTCACTTGAAAAAAAATATGGAATTTTTCGCCATCGAGTTTAAAGTGGTTTACCTTTTAGTTTAGTTTAGTTTAGTTTAGTTTATTCACACTTATATGCCGCCCTTCTCCGAAGACCCAGGGCGGCTCACAACAAAAATACAATAACAATTTTAAAATTAAGCACATTCATACCACATACAAACACAATCAATTCGCAGCCGCTCCTATCTCTCCTTCCTTTGAGGGGGCATCTGAATTCTCAGAGATTCAGAACTGTTTTTCTTTTCTTTCTTTTCTTTCATTATGAAATTTATTTGCCCCCCCCTCATTTTATGTCAAGCAGCTTACTGTATAACAACGTTAAAAAGCATTAAAATCGTCAGATGCAGGATAGCAAAGAGGAATGCAGTTCTGCTCTTGGTGATGAGTTATATGAATGTGAAGTGAATGTGAAGTTCACAAAGGACAGCCAAATAAATACAATTCATCACCGATGTGATATTTTTAACGTGAAGGCCTGTAGCATCTGCATTATTAAGTGGTGCGCTAGAGGGATTAATATGAAAACCATCTTTTTGTGGAACTAAGGAAGGACTCACCTGTAAATTAACACACACTGAATAAAGTTCCCTCTTGAGGAGGGTTGACAATCTGCGCCATCTGCTACAAAAATGTAATCAAGGTTGGGAAATGTGAACGTGAGCTCCCTTAAGAGATCTCGTGTCATGCTAAAAGGGATTCTTTAGATATACGGTCCCTTGTCATTCAAAATAAAACAGCAAGGCTTGCCTTCCTCTAAGGCCCACTCCACTCTTAAGAGAACTGGTGGTGGAGTGGCTTCTTTACAAACCTCACAGAAATAAGTACAGATTAGGCAAGATCTGGCTCAGAAACAGCAACTGTGAGAAGGACCTTGGAGTGGACCTAGTGGACGATCACTTGACCACAAGCCAGCCATGTGTAGCAGCAGCCAAAAAAGCTAATACAATCCTGGGCTGTATAAACAGAGGCATAGAATCAAGATCACGCAAAGCATTAGTACCTCCTTATAAAACCCCAGTGAGGCCACACCTGGAATACCGCAATCAATTTTGGTCACCATAGTACAAAAAAGATGTTGAGACCTTGGAAAAAGTTCAAAGAAGAGCAACTAAGATGATCCATGGCCTGGAGACTAAAAGATATGAAGAACGGCTGCAGGACTTGGGTTTGGTTAGTCTAAAGAAAAGGAAAAAACAGGGGTGACATGATAGCAGTGTTCCAGTATTTGAGGGGCCACCACAAAGAAGAGGGGGTCAAATTATTCTCCAAAGCACCAGGGGGCAGGACAAGAAACAATGGTTGGAAACTGATCAAAGAGAGAAACAACCTGGAATAGAGGAGAAACTTCCTGACAGTGAGGACAATTAACCAATGGAACAGAAGTTGCCTTCAGAAATCATGGGCGTTCCATCACTGGAGGTTTTTAAGAAGAGACTAGATGGTTACTTGTCTGAAATGGTATAGGTTCTCCTGCTTGAGCAGGGGGATGGACTAGAAGACCTCCAAGGTCCCATTCTATTCTATTCTATTCTATTCTATTCTATTCTATTCTATTCTATTCTATTCTATTCTATTCTATTCTATTCTATATTCTCTTCTCTTCTCCTCTACTCTACTCTACTCTACTCTATTCTATATTCTCTTCTCTTCTCTTCTATATTCTCTTCTATATTCTCTTCTCTTCTCTTCTATATTCTCTTCTCTTCTCTTCTACTCTATTCTACTCTATTCTAAATTTGAAAGCATTATTTTTAAATAATGGATCCATTGCACCCAACCGTTTCCATAATCTGTTTTAACAAGAAGAGACTCCTTGTCTATGGAGATTCTCAGTCATCCAGGTCAGAGCTGAAGAAGCTTCTTTGGATGAGAAGCGAAACGTCTTCAAAGAAAAGCAAGAAAGTCCAGTTGCCTCCTGAAAAAGCAACAACTTCTTCTTGTTAAAACATCATGCAAGGAAACCAAGATGGCCTTGCTCGATTCACTCCAATCTCCAGTAACTGCCAGACAGATAAATTTGCAGTTGCTTCAATACGGTAGATGTTGGACTTTGGTTGTTAATCTTTCCCATCTCATGAAACTAGAGATGGATTGCTTCTGTAAGGGAACTCAATTTTGTCACAGTGGCGGACTGTTGTGAATGTTGCCAAATTGCAAGCACTTATTCAGCTCTGATCTTCCAATCCACCACTTCTCCAGGGAAGGAATGCTCTGTGTCATGTACACAAAGGAGATGAATCCCCTTAGAACTAAGTTGGAGAGGAGATCTAACTTAGAAGGAAGGAGAAAAGTCCTGACAATGAGGGCTCTTCCATGTTGTCTGGCCTTGGTTGCTTTCTTGCAGACATTTCATTACCCAAACTAGGTAATGTCATCAGTGGAGTTGTTTTTGCGTGCCTTTGAACTCTGGTGCTGGAGAAGACTCCTGCGAGTCCCCTGGACTGCAAGGTGATCAAACCGGTCAGTCCTAGAGGAGATCAACCCCGACTGCTCTTTAGAAGGCCAAATCCTGAAGTTGAAACTCAAGTACTTTGGCCATCTAGTGAGAAGGAAGGACTCACTGGAGAAGAGCCTAATGCTGGGAAAGATGGAAGGCAAGAGAAGAAGGGGACCACAGAGAATGAGGTGGCTGGATGGAGTCACTGAAGCAGCAGGCATGAGCTTAAATGGACTCCAGAAGATGGTAGAGGACAGGAAGGCCTGGAGGAACGTTGTCCGTGGGGTTGCGATGGGTCGGATATGACTTCGTAACTAACAACAAAGGGGAAAAAATCCATAATATGATTTTTAGCGGATTGCTTATATCGATCAAGGCCTAACACATGGTGCCTCTTCAGTTTGTGCAAACTCACAATCAGGTGTTCAATAGAAACGGTAGTTTGCATGAGTCTGTAAAATGTGGTTGGGAAAATACTGACTATATACTCGTAATTGTTTAGATGTAATTACTGAAATTCAACCTGGCAGCTGCCATGCTGAGCAGAAGTGAGGAAAAGTGAGAAGTAGAGATTGGGGGTGGGGGGGTGGGGTGGGTGTTTTCCACATCAAGACCTTGTGACATTTGTGGTGGCCGTCACAAACAGACCAGATTAATTTGCAGAGACAGCATCCTGTTTGCTGAAAAGATTTAGGTGGTACACGAGGGTGGAAGTAATGTCAGCCTGCCGTAACATATAAAGCCTCTTTTGAAGGGTTTTGATTTGCTCTGTCAACATGACATTGTCTGTAAAGGTCAAAGCAGGTTCCGGTCATAACTAATACAGGAGTTGCTAGTAGCTCTTCCAGCCTGTGTGAACATCCCTTCAAGGCTGTTCAGACATGGACTTCATTGTCTCCTGGGTCAGTCATAACTGTCATCCAAGTCATTGCTGAAGTTAAATCACCTCTACAAAATGATTGATTTCATGGATATAATGACATTGCTAAATTTTCAAGAAAAGAAGTGGGTGACATTATGGGCATTTTAAGCAGTGTTCCAATATCTCAGGGGTTGCCCCAAAGGAGAGGGAGTCAAGCTCTTCTCCAAAGCACCAGAAGGCCAGACAAGAAGCAACAGATGGAAACTAATCAAGGAGAGAAGCAACCTGGAACTACGGAGAAACGTCCCGACAGTGGGAACAATTAACCAGTGGAACAGATTGCTCCCAGAAGTTGTGAATGCTCCAACACTGGAGGTATTTAAGAAAAGACTGGACAGGCACCTGTCTGAAAGGATATAGGGTCTCCTACTTGAGCAAACGTTGGACTAGAACAGTGGTTCTCAACCTTTTTCAGGCCGAGACCCCACCTGGGCCATCCATGCGCAGTGCAACCCCGACCTGTGCCGCGCATGTGTGGCGCGACGGCCCGAATTGTGCATGCACAGCGTGCGCGCGACGGCCCGTACCGTGCATGCGCGGTGCAACGGCCCAAACCACGCATGCGTGGCGCGACGGCCCGAACCGCGCATGCACGGCGTGACAGGCCTAACTGCACATGCGCAGCGCGCTGCGCGACAGCCGAGGGGAAATGGCGGGGAAAATGGCAGACTGCCGTGTTTGGCGACCCCCATGAAACGGTCATTCGACCCCAAATGGGGTCGCGACCCACAGGTTGAGAACTGCTGGACTAGAAGATCTCCAAGTTCCCTTCCAGCTCCATTCTGATTGATATATTACTTGGATTCCACCACACAGACACACAAAGAAGATGTATCATAAAGTCAGGACTCTAAGCAGGAAAATGAAACCGAGATAACTTTCATTTCCTTCATTTGCAAGGATTCCCAAATTCTTCAGACCTGTCAGCCATCACCTTTTTGTAAGGAGGCGAGGAGACATGTTGGTGGGCCTTCAAATCTAAACCCAACGTAACTAGGCATGTGCCATGAATTTGCCAGTCAGTGGGATCACACACAGGACACCGAGAACAAGAGATGCAAGTGCTTGACTGTGTCCATTTCCGCCCACAAGCTATAGCCAATTTACACCGAACGACCAAACACGGTGACCTTTTTACAATTCACAGTTAACATTTGCACTGCTCTGTATAAAGTCTAAGGAAGCCTAGATGCCGTCTGTGATTATTTGAATTAAAAACACAACACACATTGACCAGAACAATTTACATGCAGCTACACAACTCCTGTGCATAAAAACTCATCCATAGCATGTATAAGACACCAAGAGAATTTCTTTGCTCGACCTTCAGATATGCATTTATTAGATGTTCTGTTTGATCTGTGTTGTTTTTTTCTTCTTCTTTTCTAAACAGACTAGGAATGCAAGAATGAAATCACCACGATAAGAATATATTTTAAAAATACGTACGGATCGTAAACCTTTTGGGGGATGCTCATAAATAAATCATGCTGGAGGCAACGGGGTTCACCCCCAAACTCGACCTCAAATAATATTGAGAATTACAATTTCAGCATAAATAGAATTGCAACAAGACTCTCTTTCATTTCTTAACCACAGACCTATGCACTCAATTTGGAGAAAGCGTAGATAAAATTTTATAGCAACCATTTGGGCAGAGTGGCCTGAACTGGGATATAGATTCAGTTTAGAAGAAAAGCTGATCTGGAAACGTATAAGCGTCTTTACTGAAACTCAGCAGATCAGAGATTGATTACAGCCTGGATAGCAAATGGATAGTAAAGAAGGCAGGATATAAGCATAAATCAATCCAAATTTCTTATTCAGCCAGCAGTGATATACATCCACGAGGAGCCAATCAAAGGGAAAATACATGGACTGTAATAACAATGACATTTCTAATTATGATGCAAAATGTATTAGTGTAAATACGTTTTAAAAAATGTCTGCTTAGCTTTAAAAAAAAGCTATAAACTTTGCGCACACTTTGGTCCCATAAAATAAGCATTTTTGAGGTATTTAGTTCTAAAACAGATATCTGTGTATGTAGGTTAGAACAATACATGTGGTAATGTGTTTTTTTTTTCATTTAGGAAAGACATTTTTATTATATTTTTGGGCCCCTGTGTCGCAGAAGCTGTAGAAACGTAAAAATCAAAAGGGTGTCTTGATCCACATATAAATTGCTTTCTGAAACGTGCAGATAGAACAATATCCTCCTATTTTCATATAGTCAAGAGTCCTGCCTTTTTCAGACAGCTTGTTGTAGCTGAAGTTGGAAAAGTTCACATCTGCAAGAACCTGTTGAAAATCTTTACTGAAACATGCCATGATTTTTGTTATAACTGTCTAGATGAAGATATGTTTATACTAAGTTAGGCATTTGTTTTCTTTCATGCATGTCCAAGATTCCAATGGATATTTAGAGAAGCAGTCCTTGTGTTTTGTTTCCCTTTGTTTGTTCTACTCAGAGTAGAAGACACGACATTAAAAAAAAGATATTGAGACTCTAGAAAGAGCGACAAAGATGATTAGGGGACTGGAAGCTAAAACGTACGATGGACAATTGAGGGAACAAAGTATGTCTAGTCTAATGAAGAATTAGAATAGAATAGAATAGAATAGAATAGAATAGAATAGAATAGAATAGAATAGAATAGAATAGAATAGAATAGAATAGAATAGTATAGAAATATAGAATAGAATAGAAATATAGAATAGAATAGAATAGAATAGAATAGAATAGAATAGAATAGAATAGAATAGAATAGAATAGAATAGGGATTAGAATAGAATAGTGATTAGAATAGAATAGAATAGAATAGTGATTAGAATAGAATAGTGATTAGAATAGATAGAAATACAGAATAGAATAGAATAGAAAAGAATAGAAAAGAATAGAAATACAGAATAGAATAGAATAGAATAGAATAGAATAGAATAGAATAGAATAGAATAGAATAGAATAGAATAGAATAGAATAGAATAGAATAGAATAGTGATTAGAATAGAATAGTGATTAGAATAGAATAGAATAGAATAGAATAGAATAGTGATTAGAATAGAATAGAATAGTGATTAGAATAGAATAGAAATACAAAATAGAATAGAAATAGAATAGAATAGAATAGAAATACAGAATAGAACAGAACAGAACAGAATAGAATAGAATTACAGAATAGAATAGAATAGATATAGATATAGAATAGAATAGAATAGAATAGAATAGAATAGAATAGAAATTAGAATAGAATAGAATAGAATAGAATAGAATAGAATAGAATAGAATAGAATAGAATAGAATAGAATAGAATAGAATAGAATAGAATATAGAACAGAACAGAATAGAACTGGAAGGGACTTTGGAGGTCTTCTAGTCCAGCCCCTCACTCAAGCAGGAGAGCCTATACCATCTCAGAGAAGTGACTGTCCAGTCTCTTCTTAAAAATCTCCACTGACAGGGCCCCTATTTCTTCTTTTCTTTAGACTAGCCAAACCCAAGTCCTGCAGCCGTTCTTGGTATGTTTTAGTCTCCAGGTCTTGGATCATCTTAGTTGCTCTTCTCTGTACTTTTTCCAAGGTCTCAACATCCTTTTTGTAGTATGGGGACCAAGAGAAGGACTAGGAATGATGTGATAGCAGCCTTCCAGTATTTGAGGGGCTGCCACAAAGAAGAGAGTGTCAACCTATTCTCCAAAGCACCTGAAGGTAGGACAAGAAATAGCAGATGGAAACTTATCAAGAATAAGCAACGTTTCTTGGGAGCTGCTGATGACTTTACAAACACGTTTACATCGATTTCATGGCAACCGTGTACAAATGATGTAATCCTGACTTCCTCCAACTACTTCCAACTTCTTGAAATTCTTTTTTTTGGGGGGGTCTCCCCTAGAAGGTCCAAAATTTCAGTATTATTATTTATTATTATTTTTTTGACCTTGACAATAAAGGTCAAGGGAGAAGCAGACTTTAGAAATTATAGCTGAAGATTTTGACGCTCGGTAGGTTTTCCATATACAATAATACTTGCAGCTGGAGAGTAAGAATTATGTTCCACATGCTGGCTCAAGCAGCCACACGAGTCCAGTTTAATTTTCTTCAAAAGTACGCGGGTTTTTTTTTTAAATTGTCACATTCTAAAAACAAGGAACGGTTTGTCAAATCTGACCAACGCATGTTCATTTATCCGAAACATATTTCAGAACCAAGCCAAGGAGAGAGTAGGACTTTCAACATCCAGCTCCAGACTGATCGAATATCTTGGGAAAATTGTAGCAGCAACAGACAAGAAAGAAATCATAAATCACAAAAAAATAAATATTGTTTAAAAAAAAATATTCTGGTTGGTAGCAAGCTCATATCCTCTTTGCAATGCTATTACATGCAATAAGCTGTAATAATATTAATAATATTATCATATCCTCTTTCCAATATTATTACATGCAATAAGCTGTAATAATATTAATAATATTTAGCAAGACCTGACTTGCATTTCTAATATTAGTGCTTTGTCTACAGATTAACTGGTCTCGCTAACACTCACAGGAACAATGACCCTGTTTATTAGTTGCTTCCTCAGCCAATAAACTGCAGCTTTCCAAACAATACAGTGGCCAGCCTGATGCTATTAGCTGCAAAATAAAAAATAAAAAAATAGATTACGACAACAAACTCCTGGGAAATCAAGCAGATTTTACTTCTTCTTTTTTTTTTTTACTGAACTAGAGGTATAGAGAGACAGGTCTTCTCTGGATTCTGTAGATCCAGAATTCTGTGGATTCTCTGTCTACTTTGCACCTGCAAGGTAGAATTGGTAAATGTCTGTAGGAGACATCATAACCTGATATCTTTCTATGTGACTTTTCAGCACCAACTTGGCTGCCCATAGAAAGAGACCACTTGAGCTAAAACGAACCTTGGTCTCCAAGGTCTAGGACAGTGATGGCGAACCTTTTAGAGACCGAGTGCCCAAACTGCAACCCAAAACCCACTTATGCATCGTCGGGTGCCGGGAGGGTGTGGCCCATTGGGAGGGTGTGGCTGCGGTGGTCACTGGGTGGGACTAAAAAGTTCAATCAATCAATTCCAACCTTGCAAAATCTTTTTTTTCCCGCAAGAAGTTGAAATTGATTGACTGATTGAACCTTTTTTTTTTTTTGCACACGGCGGCGGAGGCCTAAAGCGAAAAGGTTTTATAAAACCCAGCCGAAGGCCTAGGACTGGGGCAACGGCGCGCGTGCCCACAGAGAGGGCTCTGAGTGCCGCCTCTGGCACCCGTGCCATAGGTTCACCACCGCTGGTCTAGGAGGCTTTTGATATGGGGAGAAATGTAGAATCATGGCTACCAGCTACTATGAGCCTTACATTCCATTTCCCGGATCCCTGGACTTTTCTACAGATTTCTTCGGGGAGAAAAAAAATCATTTCCATTTAAGTCAGGGGTTTATTTTATTTTTATTTTATTTTATTTTCCGATTTCTATACCGCCCCTCTCCCGAAGGACTTGGGGCGGTGTACAGCCCAAAATTAAAAACATATCAATATACAAAAATTAAAATAATTAAGAATAAATTAAACAATTTGGCCATAAATCCCATTTAAAACCCAATACATTATATATCTTAAAAATAACTCAATCCCCTAAAACAATTTTAACCTTGCTGGAACTGGAGCTTCTATGCCAGGCCGGCCTGTCTAAAAAGGAATGTTTTCAATTCCCGACGGAAGGTACGTAAATCCGTCATCGTACGGAGTTCGGGGGGGAGCTTGTTCCAAAGTGTAGGAGCTCCCACAGAGAAGGCTCTCCCCCTGGGGGTCTCCAGCCGACATTGTCTGGCCGACGGCACCCTGAGGAGGCCCTCTCTGTGGGAGGGTACAGGACGGCAGGAGGTATTTGCTAGCAGCAGGCGGTCCTGTAAGTATCCGTGTCCGATGCCATGGAGTGCTTTAAAGGTGGTCACTAACACCTTGAAACGCACCCGGAAGGCCATCGGCAACCAGTGCAGCTTGCGCAGGAGCGGTGTTACATGGGAGCACCATGACGCTCCCGTCACTACCCGTGCGGCCACATTCTGGGCCAGCAAAGCTGGCTGAGGAATTCTGGGAATTGAAGTCCACAAGTCTTAAAGTTACCAAGGTTGAGAACCCCTGATTTAAGTCATTAGATATTTCAGAAAATTATTTTGCATTTTAAGAGTACTTACAGCCAGAGCATTCCGTTTTGCCATCCCTCTAACATAATCTTAATATCCACCCCTTCCTAAAACCTTGAACAACCAAAATGAACACAAACGAGCTACGAAAACAATGCAATAAAACTTTGGCCAAGGTGGACTTATTGTAACATTAAACACTAAAAGCTCCTTCACCTCTCTTCTGGACTCCGTCTGCACCTCCCTAAGAAAGAGGTACATCTTACAGTTTGGGAAATTCTGATTTAGAGCCCTTGGCTGCTCATCAGCTATCTGCAACATATGGATGTTTTCACGATCCTTGGACCTTGTGCGCATGGGGTATGGATTAAGAAAAACATCGTTTATGGGCCTGAAAATAACCTTAGTTTCCAAGTTTGCTGACTTTCTCTGGAGAAATAGTTGCAGGGTGTAGGGCAACTATTTTTGTTAACATTTCACTTAGCAGCAGGCCTCTGTTCACAGTTAAGTCAGGGTGGGGTAGAGTGGGGGCCACGGTTCTGACACTTCTGCCATCCATATTTCCACATTATTGTATTCACAATTCCGTCTCTGCTAGGCTGCTTCCAGTGTGTTCTCTTTTGTAGGATTATGGAAGACAAATTGAAACCCAGTGCAGCTGTCAAAATTGGCAACCTGCTGACTCCTGGGAAGTAGAGAGCTGAGCCTGTTGAGAAAGTGGAAGTCCATAAAATGCATTACATTACATTATACTAAATCTGTTTCCTTTTGCGTATGGCAACGGTGTTGACTTATTGGGAGAACTTTATAAATATCTCCATAGATTGGAATAGGTTGGAATGTTTTATATATATATAAATCTAGAAGCACGAAGCCGAAAACACCAGCCTGAAGATGACGAATGGGACTTCGTCGAAACGTCGCCAAGACACTTCAAATTTTACGCAGGGGAAAACCCGAATAACCAAAGACCTACATACAAACACCCACAAAAACCTCAGAATATATATACATATATATATATATACTATATACTACAGAAACAAACCAAACACAAACACCAGGAAAAAATTCAAACCAAAAGAGTTTAATAAATTACCAAGCTTTCATCGGAAAACTACCGACATCGTCAGGGCATAATGCTAGTCAATGGGAGAGACTTGTATAAGACTAATCAGCATTTGCATCCGGCTCCTAGACCTCGTGACCGGTCCCAGCTGATTAGGCTGTATCCTAGATGTATCCTTAGCACCCATATCCATCCTTTTCCTGCTCCCCTTTCCTATGTGCAGAATAGAATAGAATAGAATAGAATAGAATAGAATAGAATAGAATAGAATAGAATAGAATAGAATGGAATGGAATGGAATGGAATGGAATGGAATGGAATGGAATGGAATGGAATGGAATGGAATGGAATGGAATGGAATGGGATAGAACGGAATGGAATAGAATGGAATGGAATGGGATGGAATGGGATGGGATGGGATGGGATGGGATGGGATGGGATGGGATGGGATGGGATGGGATGGGATGGGATGGGATGGGATAGAATAGAATAGAATAGAATAGAATAGAATAGAATAGAATAGAATAGAATAGAATAGAATAGAATAGAATAGAATAGAATAGAATAGAATAGAATAGAATAGAATAGAATTATTTGGCCAAGTGTGATTAGGTAGACAATGCTAAAGCTCTCAGAGTACAAAGCAACAGAGTAATGATAATCATAATCATGATACCAATGAGAGAAGGTAGTAGAAAGGATGAGAAGGGTAATAATAATACAGACATACCACATGGGTAAACATGTTTAGACATAAGATAGTACTGTGGGAATTAGGTGTTCAGCAGAGTGATGGCATGAGGGAGGAGATTGTGTCGACTTGTTTTGGCCTGCAATGCCCTGTAATGTAACTTGGAATTTCAGTATATATTTAAATAAATCAGAGAGCAGCCCTTGTGTGTGTTGAGAACAGATGTCAGAGATCCAAGCTAAGAGACTGAGGGTCTGTGCATGAAATATCATTATTAGCAATTTCCTGACTAGTCATTTTTTTCCCTTCTGCAAAACAAGGACCCCAATCAATGTTCACAGAGCCATTAAAGTTCAACGCTGAAAGCAAACCCCCCACAACATCAGCCTATAAAATGGATCCTCCACAAATCATTGAAAACAATGGCAGAAAACATACGGCCGGGTCAAAAGACAAGACAAAGAGCCAGGAGAGAAGTTAGAAATAATAACAGCAGCGTTGGAGGGGACCTTGGAGGTCGTCTAGTCCAACCCCCTGCTCAGACAGGAAACCCTACACCATTTTAGACAAATGGTTGTCCCATCTCTTCTTTCTTAAAAACGTCCAGTGTTGGAGTATTCACAAGTTCTGGAGGCAGGTTGTTCCACTGATTAATTGTTCTCACTGTCAGGAAGTTTCTCCTGAGTTTTAGGTTGCTTCTCCCCTTGATTAGTTTCCATCCGTTGCTTCTTGTCCTGCCTTCAGGCGCTTTGGAGAACAGCTTGACTCCCTCTTCTTTGGGGCAGCCCCTGAGATATTGGAACATCATTATCAGTTCACCCCAATCCTTCTTTTCCTTAGACCGCTTTTATTAGATTTCTTTCCATTAGACTATTAGATTTTTGGGCAAGCCAGATAGCTCCGATACCATTTGTCGAAATGTAGCCGATATTTTAGAAAAAGAGCGAATACTGCTCACCTAGTGCCATTAAAACAGCCTTCCAAGAAAACGGTCTGTTCAGACATTTAACCATGATAAAAAAAAAACCCAGCCTACTAACATGAGCCAGGGAAGAAAAATCCAGGTGCGGCCTGTGTGTGATTACTAGAAACAATACATGTAATTAAGCGTGTTTTTTATATTATGGCCAAAAGTTTGCTCATAGCATGTGTGTGGCTGCTTTTAATTTTGTTACACTATATTGAATTCACTTGGGTTTCGCTTGCTAATGTGGGTTTTTTTTATGCTTTGAGGTTTGTTTTAATTGGCTAATCTTTTTTTTCCCCTTGCATCACTTTCCAAAATTCCACTGTATATTCCCTGCTTTATTCCTTGGGCGTTTGGTTTATTTCATACTGGTTAACGTGTTCTTGAAGTAGAGCTCTCTTTTGTACTGGATGTGTTTTAAAGATCTTCCTTTCACTGCACTCCTGTGATAGAGAGGTCCTACCCCCCCTCCTCCTTCCTTCTCCTCCTCCTCCTCCTCCTCCTCCTCCTCTTCTTCTTTTTCTTTCTTTCTTTTTTCTTTCTTCTTCTTTTTCTTTCTTTCTTCTTTCCTCCTCCTCCTCCTCCTTCTTCAGATGATGAACTTACTCTGTAAATGTGCCAGTGCACCATAGTTCAGGGCAAATGGGATCATCAGCAAAATCAGGAAAGGAGGAGGAAGAATTGTGGAGGAAGAAGGAGGAGGAGGGGGGGGGGGGAAAGAAGAATTAAGGAAGAAGGAAGGAAAAGGGAAGAAGAAGGAAGAGGAGTGGTAATAGTGGTTTGCAGAAGGAAGGGGGGAGGAGGAGGAGGAGAAGAAGAAGAGGAAGAGGAAGAGGAAGAGGAAGAGGAGGAGGAGGAGAAGGAGAAGAAGGAGAAGGAGAAGGAGAAGAAGAAGAAGAAGAAGAAGAAGAAGAAGAAGAAGAAGAAGAAGAAGAAGAAGAAGAAGAAGAAGAACAAGAAGAAGAACAAGAAGAACAAGAACAAGAAGAAGAAGAAGAAGAAGAAGAAGAACAAGAAGAAGAAGAAGAAGAAGAAGAAGAAGAAGAAGAAGAAGAAGAAGAAGAAGAAGAAGAAGAAGAAGAAGAAGAAGAAGAGGAAGAAAAAGAAGAAGAAGAAGAAGAAGAGGAGGAGGAGGAGGAGGAGATGGAGAAGGAGGAGGAGGAGGAGGAGGAAGAGGAGGAAGAGGAGGAGGAGGAGGAGTGGTTTTCTGGTACTTCTTTAAATTGTATTTTAGAGAAATGAAGGAAGTGAATTACACACCAAGGGGAGCATTTTAAAAAGATAACAGATATGTGTTTGTTTGTTTTTTTAAAAATATCTTAACTGCTAGGAGAAAGATGATAAAATGAGGAGAAAGATTCTAGCTGTCACCTACCGGTAGCTGGGCAATGTCCCCAGGCACACTTGTACAATTCCCCGAAGCCAGCTGGAGTCTGCATGCAGTTCCTAGTCGTCTACCCATTGCTTGCTTGTCTTCCTGTCTTCTCTTTGATGACATGCTTCATCGGGTGTTCCTGGCGCTGTAATCTCAGTGCCTTTCAAGCTGAAACCGGGATTTTCTTTCTGTTCCTGTTTAATTCCTGGAGCCAGTCAGTGACCCGTCTAGTGGAGGATTCCCATTCTAGTTTTATCAGGACTGCAGTTAATTTTTCCCCCAAATGTACGGTTTGAGGGGCTGCCACAAAGAAGAGGGAGTCAACTCATTATCCAGAGCACCAGAAGGCAAAGACAAGCAACACTGGATGGAAACTGATCAAGGAGAGAAGAAACCTGGAATTAAGGAGAAAGTTCCTAACAGTGAGGACAATTAAGCAGTGGAACCAGAAGTTGCCTTCAGAAGTTGAGGGCGCTCCATCACTGGAGGTTTTTAAGAAGAGACTGGACAGCCACCTGTCTGAATTGGTATAGGGTCTCCTGCTTGAGCAGGGGGTTGATCTAGAATCTCCTGCTTGAGCAGGGGGTTGATCTAGAATCTCCTGCTGGAGCAGGGGGCTGATCTAGAACAGGAGTGTCAAACTGCCGGCCCACGGGCCGGATACGTCAAGCCGAATTCGCGCCCACCCCATTGCCGGCAATGGGGGAAAAAAGTCATGATCCGTCGCGACACGTCACGTGACGTTGCGAGTTTGACACCTTTGATCTAGAAGGCCTACCTCTAAGGTCTCCCTTCCAGCTCTCTTCTGATTGATTGGTTTACTCATTTGTGGAAAACCCAGCCCTTTCAAACGCAGTTATCCACTCCCTTAAACCTATCAGGAGATCAACCCAGCTCCGAGTCCGGCTTAATGAAGGCAGGACGGTTCATATTTTGCGGAAGGAGGAGAACATTTTGAAATCAAACCCCAGGGTTGAAAGAGATGGGGAAATAAAAAGGAAGGGAAGGTTCTCTAATTAAAAAATTGATCGTGCTTCGGATAGCTTTCCACTCGTTCTGCCTATAATGAGTCAAGCAAGCACTGGGGAAACGTTCTGTTTTTCAGGCAGGGTTCAAAGAAAACAAAAACGTTGAATTGTTCTTTGGGTCTTCCCCAAAATGAATTCTGGGTGAGGATGTCATGATGTCGTGATTTGGATTCCACGATTTGGATTCTACGCGCGGCTTCCCCATCGCTTGCCTGCATTTTTCTACACTCCCTTTGCAGAGCAAGCTCCAATCCAGAACGCTTGGCTGTGTTGTGCATTTATTGTCACAGCTGGTTCCATAATCAGACGGCCGGACTGGCAAGTGGCCAATAAATACAGGTGGCAACCGTATCTCCATGGAAATATGACCTTTGTCACTGGCTCATCGCTGTCAAATGTTCAACGGTGGCTCCTTTAATTAAAAAAAACCTGAGAAAAGTCACCAGATAAGATAGGAGGTCTTCAAACTTTTCCAAACTGACCACAGACTCTTTTAAAACAGAGATCTTGTCCTACTCCAGAAGCCATACAATATGCGGTGTAAGTATATTCGCAATGTTACTTCTTCCCACTGTTGATCTTAGAACCTTGACTAGCTTTCTAAAATGGCTTTTTAACAGATGATGATGTGTGTGTGTGTGTGTGTGTGTTTCTGTGTTGGGCAGTCTGCTTTGCATTTATTTTGCAAGCCATTGTTATTGTTTGTGGACAATACACTAGCACGTAGCTGAAGCCTAATCCCAACCCTACGAGTAGACAACAGGATCATTTTTTTAACAAGCAAAAGTCACGGCTGTCTTGCACACAATGAAATTAGGTTTGATTTTGTGTCATGACAATGTTCATTAGTGTCATCCGGCCTGGAAGACAGTTGATGGGACACTATCATTCACCGAAAAGGCACAAACTGAGACGAACAGAATGGCTTCTCTGATCGCCTCACAAACTGTTGTTGTAGGTGTGCCGTTTTACTTCTGGGTTATAGGAAATCCGCACCATACTTCAGGGAAGGAAGGAGAATTCCAGGAATGTTCCAAAAGACAATCAAAACTGGATTGCAGAAAACCTGCCTCTTGTTGTACGCAGGTCTCTATCCCTCCGAGCAACCACGCTCATTAAATGCAGATTAAAAATCATTCAATATTTCTCTCAAGAATCTGTTAGCGACAGCTGCATTTAAATATATTCCTACATTATCTGGGCTGGGGCTACAGAAGAACAAGGAGGTCATCGCATGGCCTGAAGATATTGAATTATTTAGATGGGTTAAAAGGCAGCATCAGAAAGCTTTGAAGCGCCAGAAGACAGGAGAAGAAACAATGGATGGAAACTAACCGAGGAGAGAAGCAACCTGGAATTAAGGAGAAACTTCCAAACAATGAGGACAATTAACCAGTGGAACAACCTGTCTCCAGAAGTCATGGGCACTCCATCACTGGAGGTTTGACTAGTCAGCCACTTGTCTGAGATGGTATAGGTTCTCTTGCCTGAGTGGAGGGCTGGATTAGAAGACCTCCAAGGTCCTCCATGGTCCCTTCTGTTATTCTGTCTGAAGTTGCAGGATTGCTTCTAAGAAAACTTTAGAGGAGATGTGTTATTGTGTTACTGTGTGTTAGGGATGTTCATGCTGCTTCATAATGCACCACGATCAGGTTGACCTACCTCAACAGGTTCTCTCCTTGAAAAGGGGGTGGATTGTGTTCACCTGCTGAAGCTGCCTTTCCCAAGCCAAGTGGAAGTGTTATTCATGTCCATTGTTCGGCAAAGGGCTTCTCTTTGAGAGCCTTGGCAGCCCTTCAAAGCTGGGCACACAATGACTGGATATCTGCCATATTTGTAATGGGAATGAATTAATGCAATCAGCATAGCAACAGTATGTTCCTTTGTCAACATGCTGAGATCTGGGAGAAGGACAAAGAGATGACCTTCTACATAAAAATGTACGTCAATTGTCATTTTCTAATATCTCTAATTCCCAAGAGTACCACATGTAGAGTCCAAGAGAGAGAGAGAGAGAGAGAGAGAAATACATCAAATGCCCACTAGATGGCAGCGAAGAATTACATCTTTCTGAATCTCTTTGCTGCCCTCTAATGGAAATCCAAATTTCTGCAGCCATATTATATTTAGTCTAACTTCTGTTACTAAAGCCCAAGAAGATAAACTGACATGAGATCTTCTTAAATAAAAATATATCCATGTCAACCTATCCTCTTGGGCCTCATTAAGGTGATGCACTGCCTCTGGCTAAAATTGAATTTAAAAAAAAACTTTGAAAAGTAATTTGATCAAAGATCCAGAACTTCCTTTTAAAAAAATTTGGTTCAAAGACTGACAGCAGGAAATCTACACATTCCAAAAAATCCCGTTGAAGGAAGGCATTGCTTAATTGATTTCCTGCCTAGTGGCACGTAACTATTTCTGCTTGCTAAGCCAATTGTGCCTTCTAGGCGCTAATCTCATGGTTCAGAAAACACGCAGTTTCCATCTTGTCGCTGACAACGTTCTTTCTGTTCCTCTTCATTTCCCCCCCCCCTGATGGAAATGAAAGGAAAACACAATGCTTTGTTCACACCATTAAAATGTGGTTGCTAATTCAAAGGAAGAACTTTCATTAGATCACTGGCCGAGAGTACCATCTTCTGGGCACAATTAACCAAGTGGCTTTTATTCAGATGGTCCATGTTCCATATATTCCTGTATGGAAATCGCTGAACAGACTGCACACCATGGTAAGATCAAGGGGCAATCAGTAACAGTAACGGAGTTGGAAGGCGTCCTGGAGGTCATCTAGTCCAATCCTCTGCTCATGCAGGAGGCCTATACTATTTCAGACAAGTGGTTGTCCAGTCTCCTCTTAAAAGCCTCCAGTGAGGAAGCACCCAGAACGTCTGGAGGCAAGCTGTTCCACTGTTGTGAAGTTTCTCCTTAATTTCAGGTTGCTTCTCCCTTTTAGTTTCCATCTATTACTTCTTGTCCTGCCTTCTGGTGCTTTGGAAAACAAGTTGACCCCTTCTTCCTTGTGGCAGACCTTCTAGTATTGGAAGTCTGCTACCATGTCACCCTTGGTCCTTCTTCTCACTGGACTAGACCTACCCAATTCCTGCAATCGTTCTTCATATGTTTTAGCTCCTAGGCCCCTAATCATCTTTGTTGCTCTTCTCTTGACTTCTTTCCAAAATCTCAACATCTTTTTTGCACTGGGGGTGGCCAAAACGGGATGCAGTATTCTAAGGGTGGTCTTTCTAGGGCTTTGACAAAGGACAGGAGACAGTCCTGACTAGGACGCTGGACAAAGGGCAGAGTCATTGGATACAAGACGGGCAGCAAATCAATTTCGTAAATATGTTAAGTAAATAAATCTAAGAAAATCTTCCCTATAGAAGATACGCCGTGTGAATGTGGAGAAGAACGATCCATCTCATATAAGCTACGATCCATCTCATATAATCCATCTCATATAAGCATACAATGTCTTTTAACATATTCAGAGGAAGACCCCACGGTGGCAAGCGAAAACTCTGTCAATGTGGCCCGATACTGGGAGAATGTCATTTTTTTTACACAGGCTATATTTCCATGACCTATTTTATACCTATTCCATCTGCTCAGTGTTGAACGTTATACTACTATTTGTAGGTGCTTCTGATACAAATGAAGAAAGAACATGTTCCCATAATGAACCCTCTTTAGACCATCAATTTGACTAGGAATGGTAGTGAATTAATCTTCTAGATATCTGCCTCTCTCTGCCCTTTATGCCATCTTTAGCTTTAATAATAATAATAATAAAGTTGGAAGGGACTCTGGAGGTCATCTAGTCCAAGCCCCTGCTCAGGCAGGAAACCCTATACCGTTTCGAACAAATGGCTGTCTAGTCTCTTCTTCAAAACTTCCAGTGTTGGAGCATTCACCGCTTCTGGAGGCAGGTTGTTCCACTGGTTAATTGTTATAACTGTCAGAAAGTTTCTCCTTAGTTCTAGGTTGCTTCTCTCCTTGGTTAGTTTCCATCTGTTGCTTCTTGTCCTGCCTTCGGACACTTTGGAAAATAGCTTGACTCCCTCTTCTTTGGGGCAGCCCCTGAGATATTGGAATACTGTTGTCATGTCCCCCCTCGTCCTTCTCTTCATTAAACTAGACATACCCAATTCCAGCAACCGTTCCTTATATGTTTTAGCCTCCAGTCCCCTAATCATCTTTGTTGCTCTTCTCTGTACTCTTTCTAGAGTCTCAACATCTTTTTTACATCGTGGTGACCAAAACTGGATGCCGTATTCCAAGTGTGGCCTTACCAAGGCCTTGTAAAGTGGTATTAATACTTCATGTGATCTTGATTCTATTCCTCTGTTAATGCAGCCCAGCACTGTGTTGGCTTTTTTGGCCGCTGCAGCACACGGCTGGCTCATATCTAAGTGATTGTCCACTAGGACGCCAAGATCCCTTTCACAGTTGCTACTATTGAGCAAGGTACCACCTGTACTATACTATACTTTCTTCAACAATGTAGTTAAAGATTTATCTCTCTGTACCAAAACAGCTTTGTGATGTACGATTGGCCTGAGTCTGGGAATTCTACGCATTACACTATAATGTTATATATCGGATATGGCTTTCAGACGATGGGGGATATTATTTTTATGGTCCCCACACACGTGAAGAGATGTCTAATTTCTTTTTTCTAAGATCAGCTCAAATTATACCTGGTGATCGCTTCGAGTGAAATATACAAGCTCTTCTAAGCACAGCCAAGTACTTTTAGACGAGGAGAGCGAACGGAAACACAGAAGAGCAACAGTGACAAACATACCCATCCTTCACATTTTCTAGTGTGTCTGATCGTATTTATTTCTCCGCTCCTGTTAGAGCATTTGCTGTCACTATTAATCAGGCGTTGGCTTCTTACGTCGGGGCAAACAAGCCTGAATGGAAAACTACGCCAACTGATTAATATCTTTTGTAAAAAAAATAAAATTAGTGACCATCCCATTGATTTCCTTAATTTGATGCATTAATTATTTAACTCCTCATCCCAGTAAGTAAGTATCCGGAGAGATAGTCCCTGCTTCCCACCTCAGCAGCAGTCACACGAGATCTCTGAGAATGGTCTAATCTGCCTTGACAGGCTTAAAGAACGATTAGAAGAATTAGATTCCTCCAGTGATTAGAGGGAAGGCAAGACCAGATGTGGAAGAAAGACAAGAACTCAATCATTGGGCAGTGAACAAGAAGCAATGTACAGTTGGACAGATACAGCTGGAAACAATTTAATAGCATTTCAGTAATAAACCAGTGGAACCGCTGGCCTTCAGAAGCTGTGGGTGCTCCATCACTGGAGGCTTTAAAAAAAAAAGAGAGACTGGGCAGCCATTGGTCTGGAACCAGTGGTGGGATTCAAATAGGTGAACAACCGGTTCTCTGCGTGGATGCCACTTCCGGAAGTCCATTCTGGGCCTGGGCAACAAAAAAAATTAGCTACCGGTTCTGCCGAACTGGTACGAACCGGCTGAATCCCACCACTTATCCCCAACCTTTTGGGCCCGAGGGACCGATTCCGTGGAGAGAATTTTTTCCACGGACCAGAAAGTGCGTGGTTTTGTGTGCTGCCTGCATCCCACAGATGGGGCTTTGCTTGTTCGTGTGGACCGGTTGCTGGTATGCCAAGGCCCGGTACTGTTCCATGGTCCATGGCGGCTGGGGATCCCTGACATAGACAATATTTTGTACAGTGTTGCCATTGTTTGTGCAGTAGGGGAACCTTTTCATGGCTGCTAAAGGTCCCGAGCATCTTACAACAACTGCATCATGAGAGATGTTGCTTCACGTAGCAACATAGCTCAGCTTCCAATCTGAAAGAAACGGTTTTGCGCTCCAAGAATAAATACACATTAGCCCAGCCTTTCTTACTTTGCAACTCAGCTCTTTCAGTCTGAACACCTTCCTGCAAGGTTTGCCTTTAACTAACAGCCCCAAATATAAGTTCCCGGTTCGTGAAGAGAACATGCCCAGTTCTCAAAGCTTTCTTTT
Organism: Bothrops alternatus; assembly: GCA_034064705.1. Classification (NCBI taxonomy): domain Eukaryota; kingdom Metazoa; phylum Chordata; class Lepidosauria; order Squamata; family Viperidae; genus Bothrops; species Bothrops alternatus. The sequence goes on along the minus strand of JARGCV010000231.1, from coordinate 877,725 downwards.
TTAAATGACTTGGAAGGGGCTTGCTCGTTTGATTAGCCCACACCCCCAAAACTGTTCAGCATTACAGTTGCAAAAGTTTTATTCTCTTCTGCAAAGACTTGCAAAACAAATCAGCGAATAATAATAAAAAAACCAACCCAGTGATTAGTGACATTTCTTCCTCCTTTATTTTGATTGCTTCCTATAAAAAAAATACCTGTCTGCTCATTGCTGTAGCTGTTATGT
>JARGCV010000231.1:817500-872500 GCA_034064705.1 Bothrops alternatus | reverse complement strand
AATACAGGTAGACCACAACGTATGACTATAATTGAAGCTGGATACGTAGTCATAAGTCATGGCAGCTGAATGGGTCAACACAATGACTGGACAGAATTTTATGACATTTGCAGGGTGGTTATGTGAACACCATGGTTGTTAAGTGAACAGCTCTGTTTTTAACCAAATCCATTTTACCCAACGGGCATTTTTTTGTTTGTTTGTTTGTTTGAAATCAGAAATGCTGGAAACCACGCAAAAACATTGAAAAACCGGTCACATGACCATGGGACACTGCAAATGGCCACGAAGGTGAGCTGTTGGTTGTCAAATAGCCAAAAATGCAATCACTTGGCTGTGGGTAAGGGTGGCTGTTGTAACTTTGACACTGGATCATAAGTAACTTTTGGGGGAGTCTGTCCTAACTTAGAACAGTGCTAGGCTGCCAGTCATTAAACAAGAACTATGGTCAACAACAATAATAATTAATTAATATTACAGGGCTCCACACTCATTTGCACCACTCAAGGGACCCTGAGGACATAGATAAACCTCTAAGTGGCCTCAACAACTCTCTAAAACAGGCGTGTCAAACTCGCGACATCACGTGAGGTCGCACGACGTATTGCAACTTTTTCCCCATTGCTGCCAATGGGGGTGGGCGCAGTTTCGGCGTGACGCATCCGGCAGTTTGACATGCCTGCTCTAAAAAGAAGGCAAAGGACCAGCTGTCTGCCAGGAGTATAAATCCTTCCCTCCCTCATCGTCTAGTCAGAGCTGAAGAAGCTTCTGGGATGAGAAGCGAAACGCCTTCAAAGAAAAACAAAGAAAGTCCAGTTGTCTCTTGAAAAAAGCACCTTTGGGCTATTCGTATATTCATAATATACAAATGCAAATGCCTCTTTTAAAGACTCTGAACTGCAAACTCTGGTTGGTTGCAGAACAAAAAGAGACTGAGGACTGGGTGTGTATATCACACCGAGTTCAATTGAGAGTTGAATCAGGCAGCCGTGACTGCCATCTTTGACGCATCGAAGCAAAGCCAGGGGCCTGCAAGATGCCCACAGACTCTACTCTAGACCTTCGTAAAGCCGCAAAATGTTTCCGTGGGTTTCAGAAAGGCAGTCAGGGTGTCTAGCCAGAAAACTACTTTACTTTTACTTTTCTGACTGGGTGAAAAACAGACAGGAGAAAAAAGAACAGAGCAACAGACAGGTCTACGTCCTTAAGTCAAGAAACGATCTAGGAGAAGATGCTCTCCATTCAAACTGGTCCTAGTCTGACAATATGTTTTACTTGGGGCTACCATAAGTTAACTGGTTGGCTTTTGGCCAGTCATCTGTTATTAACAGAATAACAGACTTGGAAGGGGCGTTGGAGGTCTTCTAGTCCAACCCCCTGCTCAGGCAGGAGAACCTGTACCATTCCAGACAAATGGTTGTCCAGTCTCTTCTTAAAAACCTCCAATGATGGAGCAGCCACAACTTCTGAAGTCAACCCATTCCAATGGTTAATTGTCCTCGCTGTCAGGAAGTTTCTCCTTAGTTCTAAGTTGCTTCTCTCCTTGGTGAGTTTCCATCCGTTGCTTCTTGTCCTGCCTTCTGGTGCTTTGGAGAATAGCTTGACTCCCTCTTCTTTGGGGCATCCCCTGAGATAGTGGAAGATTGCTATCATGTCCCCCCTCGTCCTTCTCTTCGTTAAACTAGACAGACCCAATATCTAATCAATTGCCTAACTTCTTGACTCATGGCAGTCCAAAATCTGTAACTTCCTTTCTGGATTTAAATAAATAATAAAGTTGTCCTAAATTTAAACTCAGCTCCTGGTGACCATATCCACACAAGTATTTTCCAATGGCCTTTTCCAAGATTTCAACTTTTTATGTATAGAGTTGTAAGAGACAGTTTACATTAGGTAAGTGGGAAAGGAAGGAATGAGGGCATTGGGAGAAGAGATTATACAATCCAGAGACTGAAGTAAGGATGAAACAGATCTTGTCTTGACTTTGCTTAATATGATGGGATGGAGAGAAATTTGGACAGCCTTTCCAAGATTCTATTCTTCTTCTTTACTGCAATAGAGAAGCATTGTGGAATCCCTTGGCGCCTTCTTCTTGACCCAGATTGCCTTGTAATTTTCTGATAAGTCTCCTATCCAAATATTGACCAGATCTGAAGTTTAGGTTAACTTTTCTGAGTTCAGCTAACTCTTCCTACCTGTAATTGTCTATAAAACAGGCTCCTTTGAGTTGAGCTCAACTGCTACTGGTAGTGACTTGCTGGACCTATCCACGTTGCTTCCTTCACAACAATTATCGCTGTCTTCTTCCAGCTTCTCTCTGCAATTTCCCAAACTAACACACAGTCCTGAAATTACTTGACACTCTCCCATATTAACCCTGGCCAACTCTACGTAGTTTCCCAGAGCAGCCAAGGTCATCCAGATGCTGCCATCTGCTGAGGCATCTCTTGGAACTGAATATTTATTTATTATTCTTCCATCTGCTGCCCATTACAGAATCTCTTTTCACTCTAGGCCAAATCCTTCACAGCATTGTTCTGTCTTCCAGGACAGGAGACATACCCCCCCCCCTCTCTCTCTCTCTCTCTCTCTCCCTCCCTCCCTCCCTCCCTCCCTTTCTCCCTCCCTCATCTCTCTGTCTGTCTGGGCTGTCTGCCTGTCAGATATCTATATCTATACCTACCTACCTACCTACCTATCCATCATCTATCTAATCTATCTGTCTATCTATCTATCTATCTATCTATCTATCTATCTATCTATCTATCTATCTATCTATCTATCTATCTACCTACCTACCTACCTACCTACCTACCTACCTACCTATTACTTCTCTCCTTGATTAGTTTCCATCTGTTGCTTCTTCTCCTGCCTTCAGGCGCTTTGGGGAATAGCTTGACTCCCTCTTCTTTGGGGCAGCCCCTGAGATATTGGAACACTGCTATCATGTCCCCCCTCGTCCTTCTCTTCATTAAACTAGACATACCCAATTCCAGCAGCCGTTACTTATATGCTTTAGCCTCCAGTCCCCTGATCATCTTTGTTGCTCTTCTCTGTACTCTTTCTAGAGTCTCAGCATCTTTTTTACATTGTGGTAACCAAAACTGGATGCAGGATTCCAAGTGTGGCCTTACCAAGGCATTGTAAAGTGGTATTAATACTTCACGTGATCTTGATTCTATCCCTCTATTAATGCAGCCTAACACGGTGTTGGCCTTTTTGGCAGCTGCAGCACACATATAACACTGGCTCATATATATGTGTACAATATATGTATCATATTTGCCCAGGATCAGGATGAGAACATCTGCCTCAAGGCGAGATGTTTCCAAGATCTTGGATATTCTTTTCTCCCTAGAAATAATAATTTTAATACCCGACTGCAAAAAACTAATTTTCAGAGCAGAAACTATGGGAGAGCATTTAAGCTCACAGCTGTCTAAATGTTCTTTATATAAAATTACAAGGCTATCTTTTATACAGTGTGCAGAAATGCATCTGAAAGCAGGGTAAAGTTACATTCAAAGGTGCCTGCCAGATTCCCCCCCCCCTCTCTATCAGATATAATTCTTCTGTAAAAGGAGTTGGCGGCTGATGTAATTTCCTGCTCATCAGAATGTAGAATGAATACAATTAGAGACATCACAGCAACAGACATTCTCATCTCTGCTTCCCGATCATCCATCCATCCTGCCTTTATCTCAATTTAAGATTAAAAAGAAAAAAAGTTCAGCAAAAGAGAAAAAAAAGTGATGTTAAGAACTGCTTTTCAAGAAGCACAAAGATTTTTTTTAAAAAAAAACACCTTTAGTCTTGGTCTTTAAATATTTCATTACCTGAAATCAAAATACATTATTTTAAAAAGATTACTAATTATTCTATATCCAACAGTTTCAGTCAAGGATAAACATATTTCACTGTAATCATCCATATAACATCTGTAAACAAGTTGTCCATATGTCATAAGAGTGATCAAGTCTCCAACACACCGAGTAATTGGAGCGATAAATGTGCATTTCCAATGTTTATTGTGTAAAAGTGTGTGTGTCATTTTATGTAACACATAGCAGAGACGCTACACTGTTATAATTATGACTCATTGTTTGAATAATAGAGTAAACTTTGATCACATATAATCCAACTTATCACTGTGTCTATAAACAGCCAATTCAAAGACTGAATGCAAACATATTTCTTCAATTTGGGGTTTTATATATATATGAGTTGCTTCCTGGTTATAAATCTTATTAGTTTATCGAAAATATAAAATATAAAGAAAAATGAAAATAAGAGGGAAATAATGGAAGGCCTTCTAACGAGAAGGAAGAACTCGCTGGAGAAGAGCCTAATGCTGGGAAAGATGGAGGGCAAGAGAAGAAGGGGACGACAGAGAAGGAGGTGGCTAGATGGAGTCACTGAAGCAGGAGGCGTGAGCTTCAATGGACTCCAGAAGATGGTAGAGGACAGGAAGGCCTGGAGGAACGTGGTCCATGGAGTCACGATGGGTCAGAGACGACTTTGCAACTAACAACATTGTTATCTAGGCAAAATTTATATATATGGCAAATCTAGACAACATACTAAAAAGCATAGACATCACCTTGCCAACAAAAGTGTGTATAGTCAAGGCCATGGTTTTCCTAGTTGCAATGTATGGCTGTAAAAGTTGGACTATAAGAAAGGCCAAGCGCCAAAGAATGGAGGCCTTTGAACTCTGGTGCTGGAGAAGACTCCTGTGAGTCCCCTGGACTGCAAGGTGATCAAACCGGTCAGTCCTAGAGGAGATCAACCCTGACTGCTCTTTAAAATGCTCTCTACATGGGGCTCCCCTTGAAGTGCACGCGGAGGCTTCAACTGGCGCAGAATGCGGCCGCGCGGGTGGTAGTGGGGGCACCCTGGCGGGTACGAATGGCCCCTATCCTGCGCGAGCTGCACTGGTTGCCGGTGGCTTTCCGGGTGCGCTTCAAGGTACTGGTTACCACTTTTAAAGCGCTCCATGGCATAGGACCCAGTTATTTACAAGACCGCCTTCTGCCAGTAAATACCTCCCATCGAGCAGTTCGCTCCCACAGAGAGGGCCTCCTCAGGGTGCCATCGGCTAAGCAGTGTCGGCTGGTGGCGCCCAGGGGGAGAGCCTTTTCTGTGGGGGCACCGACGATGTGGAACGAGCTCCCCCCAGAACTCCAGACATGTCATGATCTCCGCACCTTCAGAAGAGAACTGAAGACTCATCTCTTCAATCAAGCCGGTCTGGCCTAGATCTCCTCGGGTTTTAAAATTTTTAAACAAGGCTGTTTGGGTTTTAGAATTGGGTTTTTAACAGGTTTTTAGCAACAGCCTTGTATTAATATTAATTTAATTTATTTTTAAATATTTATTGTTTTTATGTTTTTATTCTGTTGTGAACCGCCCCGAGCCCTACGGGAGAGGGGCGGTATAAAAATTTAATAAATAAAATAAATAAAATAAAATAAAAGGCCAGATCCTGAAGCTGAAACTCAAGTCCTTTGGCCACCTAATGAGAAGGAAGGACTCACTAGAGAAGAGCCTAATGCTGGGAAAGATGGAGGGCAAGAGAAGAAGGGGACGACAGAGAAGGAGGTGGCTGGATGGAGTCACTGAAGCAGTAGGCGTGAGCTTAGATAGACTCCAGAAGATGGTAGAGGACAGGAAGGCCTGGAGGAACATTGTCCATGGGGCCGCGATGGGTCGGACATGACTTCGCAACTAACAACAACAATGGAAGGAAAAAGGGAAGAGGAAACAGTGTAAAGGAAAGGAGAAGTATTGACTTCCGATTCCTATTCCGAATAAGGGAATAACATATAATCTCAACTGGTCAATGGTTAATCAGAATAAAGCTGGAAGGGACCTTGGAGGTCTTCTAGTCCAGTCACCCGCTCAAGCAGGAGACCTTATACCCTTTCAGATAGGTGGCTGTCCAGTCTCTTCTTAAAAACTTTCAGTGATGGAGTACCCACAACTTCTGGACAGCAAAAACCAAAATGTTCTGACTGGATGTTTCTGTCCTACGTTCTAATATGAGCTGAACCCACCCAGTGCTTCAATTGATGGCATCAAATTCTGTAAAATAAATAATGCCTATCACCAAGAAAGAGACTATTATTATTTTTTTCCAAAATAGATTAACAACTAGGCCATTGAGGGTTGTTGTTGTTTTTTTTCCAAAATAAGTCAAAATGTAATTATTATTTTTAACATTCCCAGTTCTATCGGGAGCTGACATTTCAATTGCCCAGAGATTCCTAAACTGTCCTTCGTTTAACAATAATAAAGTAATGGTAGAACAAATAACTTTCTCCGCTCACCTTCTAGGATATTTTCCTGATTTTATCAACGTTCCTTGGCCCTCTAAATATTTAAGAGCTGAATGGGCATGTTTGACATTAATCAAGGTGCTGGGAAAATCTTTAGAAAAGATGCTTTGGCTTTATTTCACTTGTCTGAACGAGCAGGATCTATTCTGCTACATCAAGAAATAGCTCCAGGTACTTATTATCCTGTGTGGTGGACATGTGCTAAAGCAAGGAGATATTGGACAAAAATTCACACTCGATTAGAAAAAATGTTAGAGAAACACATAGACTATGCACCTGAATTTTTTTGTACTAGGTATAATGCCAGAAAAAACCATGATAAGCAAAGTACATATCTGATTTTACATGTGTGATAACAGTGGCAAGAATTATATTTGCACAATATTGGAAGAACGAAGAAACACCACCAGAAGAAGAAATAATTAAAAACGACTGTGCGGAAATGGACAGACTTACTTTAAGGTTGAAAGAAAAAGAAGAAGCATAATATTTTCAAACGCGGGACCTATTTTATCCATGGCTAGAGAAAAGATTTATGGATTAGGAATTTAATTTGTATTAGTGAATAAGATACTCAGACAACATGTTTTTGTTGAACGTTTACCATTGAATTCTGTTTAAAAAATAATCAATAAAACTTAAGAAAGAAAGAAAGAAAGAAAGAGAGAGAGAGAGAGAGAGAGAGAGAGAGAGAGAGAGAGAGAGAGAGAGAGAGAGAGAGAGAGAGAAGGAAAGAAAGAAAGAGGAAGGAAGGAAGGAAGGAAGGAAGGAAGGAAGGAAGGAAGGAAGGAAGGAAGGAAAAAGAGGAAGGAAGGAAGGAAGGGAGAGAGAGAAAGAAAGAAAGAAAGAAAGAAAGAAAGAAAGAAAGAGAGAGAGAGAGAGAGAGAAAGAAAGAAAGAAAGAAAGAAAGATAGAGAAAGGAAGGAAGGAAGGAAGAAAAAAAGGAAGGAAGGGAGAGAGAGAAAGAAAGAAAGGAAGGAAGGAAAGGAAAGGAAAGAAAGAAAGAGGAAGGAAGGAAGGAAGGAAGGAAGGAAGGAAGGAAGGAAGGAAGGAAAAAGAAAGAAAGAGCTCCTTCATTGCTCAAGATTGAAGGCCTCCAATTTTGTCCTTCTGCGCATTTTTCCACTTCAACAGCCGGGTTGGTGCAGTGAACGATTTCTTGGCTGAGCTCAAAAAACAACAACCAAATGCTAAGCAGGGTCAAGGGTGGGTTAGTACTTGAATGGGAGACCCAGGGCTGCAAACAAACACTCTCAGGAAGAAGGCAACAGCAAAGATCTCCTGCCAAGAAAAGGAGGTGGACGGGTCCATGAAGTCACCAGGAATCAACCCAGCCTGAAGAAGTAACCTTTTTATAGCATCCAGCATCAGCTAAGTGCGGTGGGATGAAGTCACATTGCCTGACTGGGGACACTTCCAATATTTTTTCGCACAAATCATCTGCAAATGACTCCTGAGTCATCGCCTAAGGCAGACGCTCTTGCGTTCAGATCCGTGGGACTCCTTGGGAACATCTGCCAATAGAGAGGTTGACCAAATCCACTTTCCTGGAGCAAAAACAGCCACAACTCTGAGTTTATTTCAACGTCTGCATTTTTTTTGCAGGAGCCATTAGCAGATCAGTGGTTTGTGAAAGCCTGCAATCGCTGCCTTCCTCATCCTGAGATTGAATAAAAGATTGCAACTCTTTGGGTGTGTGTGTGTGTGTCGGATTCACAGTTTTGTTAAAAAAAAAGACAGCCCTGGTGGAAAGAACACAAGATGCATCTGCTGCCTTTCTGGACTGAGGTAGCTCGCGATAAGCTTAAGTTAAAATACGATTTGTAATCATTTGATACACCTCTGTGTATACGGAGCCTACTTTTTAAGGGACATAAAGGCAGTGATCAATTAGCAGTGAGGTGTTCTTCGATATTTTCATAGCATGAACATTTACAACATTATTGGGCTTCACTGTTCCTTGTCGAGTGCAGAATATAATTATTTGTAGCAGGTTGCTTTCGCAAGGAGGCTGACAGAATCTCAGTATTCCCTGTGTGTTATTAGCCATGTTAAAATGCTTTGGCTAATGAATCAACTCATTGATTCATTGGGTTTAGATGCCTCCTTAGAGGGTTCACATTGGGTAATGCCACGGACAGGCTCCGTTAGGGACAACTTGTAGGAGAAAGAGTGGCAGAAGCTGGGGGATGGAGTGAAAAGAGGAATCAGCCTAGAATCCCTATGTAGTCACAAGTAAATTCAATCCAACTCCCCTTGAATTCCATTGACCTCAGCTAACCGTTGGGCGAGAAGATTCCTTTCGATAGGTTGTTTAGCAATAAATCACCTTAATTGGATGGGGGGGGACATGATAGCAGTCTTCCAGTAGAAGAAGAGGGGATCAAGCTGTTCTCCAAAGCACTAGAGGGCAGGACAAGAAACATTGGATGGAAACCAGTCAAGGAGAGAAGCAACCTGGAATTAAGGAGAAACTTCCTAACAGTGAGGACAATTAACCAGTGGAACAGAAGTTGCCTTCAGAAGTTGTAGGTACTTCATCACTGGAGGCTTTTAAGAAGAGACTGGATAGCTGCCTGTCTGAAATGGAGATAGGCAAGGGGCTGGACTAGAAGACCTCCAAGGTCCATTCCAGCTCTATTTGGATTGATTGAACTGCATAATGATTCTGACATTGAGAAGGATCTATCTATTCTTGTCTACATTTAATGCCTCCCAATAGCTGCTATTGAACCGCTATATCTATTGAAATTTTGCCTCTAAGTAGAGGATGTGTCCACCTGGCAGAGAAATATTTGAAATGATGGAACACATTATTGTGTGCTGTTCCCTCTAAGCTCTACCCCTCTATTATTATCTCCACTATTCACTTAACGTGAATAGTGGATATTAACACCACCTCCTGGGAACCTCTGGCGCATGATCGATCGACATGGCGCACTCTGGTGTACCAGGGTTGCCAGACATATGAACATAGAAGGACAACCTTGGCACAAGAGAAGTGTGCACTCCGCAAAGCCGGAGCTGTAAATGCTGAAGTAACAATGTCTACATTTCTTTGTTCAGTGTGGCAGAACATTCTGTGCTAACATCAGTCTTATCAGCCACCTACGGACACATCGTTGATGGCCCATAATCCACAAGATGTCAAGGTCCTCATCGAATTCGATGGACGAACAACAACAATTCACTGAACACGGTTGTTATTCTGACCGGTTCCATCTTACGCTGTTGGTATCTGATCAATCTAATTTCATTTCACTGACAACAGCTTATTACTCTACCGTTCGCACTGTACACCATAGCTCAAGCCGTCCTCAACCACAACTGAGCCCCAAATGTATGTTGTTAAGTGAAACATTGCTTAAGTGTTGTGTTACATCAGTGTTTCTCAACCTTGACCATTTTAAGGCATGTGGACTTCAACTCCCAGAATTCCACAGCCAGCAAATGCTGGCTGTGGAATTCTGGGAGTTGAAGTCCACATGCCTTAAAATGGTCAAGGTTGAGAAACACTGTGTTACATGAATCTGGCTTGCCCATTGATTTTGCTCATCAGAAAGTCACAAGAAGAGGATCACAGGACCCCGGGACACTGTGACCGTCATAAATATGAGCCGGTTGCCAAGCGTCTGGATTTTAATCACGTGGCCACGGCGATGCTGAAACAGTTGTTAAGTGTGAAAACTGGTCCTGTTGCTTTTTTCAGGGCTGTTGTAAGTTTGAATGGTCACTAACTTGAACTGCCGAATATCCAGGACTACATACATCTCCTGCAATTTTTAATAATAATAATAGTAATAATAATAATAATAATAATAATAATAATAATAATAATAATAATAGTAATAATAATGTTGGAAGGGACCTTGGAGGTCATCCAGTCCAACCCCCTGCTCAGGCAGGAAACCCTACACCATTTCAGACAAATGGCTGTCCAGTTTCTTCTTAAAAACTTCCAGTGTTGGAGCATTCACCGCTTCTGGAGGCAGGTGGTTCCATTGGTTAATTGTTCTCAATGTCAGGAAGTTTCTCCTTAGTTCTAGGTTGCTTCTCTGCTTGATCAGTTTCCACCCGTTGCTTCTTGTCCTGCCTTCAGGTGATTTGGAGAATAGCTTGACTGCCTCTTCTTTGGGGCAGCCCCTGAGATACTGGAACATTGGCTATCCTGTCCCCCCTCGTTCTTCTCTTCGTTAAACTAGACAGACCCAATTCCTGCAACCGTTCCTTGTATGTTTTAGCCTCCCGTCCCCTAATCATCTTTGTTGCTCTTCTCTGTACTCTGTACTCTGGACTTAAGTCTTGTAGAGTTGTGTGCACTCCTCTTTTGATCTTAATTAATTGTGATTATTTGAGGGGGGATTCTATTTGCTGGTCTATGACCAAATAAAATCGATTGATTGATCGATCGATCGATTGAGAGGAGTTTTCTAAGTTCCTATTTTACGTTCCTAAAGACGGTGCATAATTTGAACTCCTTGAGATTGATGTTTGATTATGAAAGCCACTGGAAAAGCTGTTTGCTAAAAGCAGTAAAATCGTGAAGAGGGAAACTGCCACAGAATTATTATTATTATTATTATTGTTGTTATTATTATTAGTATTTGAAAAAAGGCATTTCCAGCCCATTACGCAAAAATTACCTGAAGGGCATTTTGCATCCGGCAACAGCTGTCCAGGAGAAAAATTCCACTGAATGTGTCACAATGGCATTGAGGGGACAAGGGGGAAACAGTCTTAATTTTGCAATCTCCTTTCTCTCTCCCAGCAGACAGACCTTCTGAAACTTCATACAGACCCAGGAATGATGGCTGTAAAATTAGAGACCCCCTGGTCCTATAAAAATGTCGCGAGCTGCAGGCTTCCACATTCGGTGGACAGATCATCTGTGACCAAGGGACTCCATAAAGAACCCCATTTAAAAAAAATAAATAAAAGCTTTTCCATGCATGTAGAAAACACCCTATATTCCAAAACATCTTAAACTACAAAAAGCTGGGTTTTTTTTTAATTATTTTATTTCTCTTGATGCCAAACATCTGTTAGTCTCTTCAAAATGCTAGAAAACAGGGGGGAGGCAAATATATGCCAAATTCCGTTTTCTTTATTCAGGAGAAATCACACCTTTCTTGATCCTTGGTCCTTTTTAAAACAGGCCGAGTCTCTGGAATCTTTATCAATTCAAGAGAGGAATCGTGGTCATTTCTAGCATCTGGCAGATAGTTAAACAAAGAATAAATTTCATTCAGATATAACTATTGAAACAGTTCCAGAGAAGACTGTTGCAATTTAGTTAGGCCCAACATTACTTTATTTGCATGCCCTAAGGGGATATGGAATATTATTATTTCAGGTGGAACTGCCCCAATTTTATATTCACAGAGACTTTTCCATTTTACATATGTTTTGCCTTTATTTGCTTTCATTCTAGTGTATATTTCAATGTCATTTGATTGGCACCAAATACATCCTCAGAGGCATATCTTATATCAGCTACATATCCCAGTTGCCTGTGACTCTGCTCCTTCCATGCGGCAGCTAAGTTGACCAGATGTGCGGAATTATGTCTGACAGCCCAATTGTCTTATTTTGCATAGAAAATAGACTAACAATAGATTTGGAAGGGACCTTGGAGATCTTCAAGTTCAACCGTAGACCATCTCAGAAAAATGCACAATCTCTATAGAATAGAATAGAATAGAATAGAATAGAATAGAATAGAATAGAATAGAATAGAATAGAATAGAATAGAATAGAATAGAAAATAGAGTAGAGTAGAGTAGAGTAGAGTAGAGTAGAGTAGAGTAGAGTAGAGTAGAGTAGAGTAGAGTAGAGTAGAGTAGAGTAGAGTAGAGTGGAGTGGAGTGGAGTGGAGTGGAGTGGAGTGGAATAGAATAGAATAGAATAGAATAGAATAGAATAGAATAGAATAGAATAGAATAGAATAGAATAGAATAGAATAGAAAATAGAGTAGAGTAGAGTAGAGTAGAGTAGAGTAGAGTAGAGTAGAGTAGAGTAGAGTAGAGTAGAGTAGAGTAGAGTAGAGTAGAGTAGAGTGGAGTGGAGTGGAGTGGAGTGGAGTGGAGTGGAATGGAATAGAATAGAATAGAATAGAATAGAATAGAATAGAATAGAATAGAATAGAATAGAATAGAATAGAATAGAATAGAATAGAATAGAATAGAAAATAGAGTAGAGTGGAATGGAATAGAGTAGAGTACAGTAGAGTAGAGCGGAGCGGAGCGGAGCGGAATGGAACGGAACGGAGTGGAATAGAATAGAATAGAATAGAATAGAATAGAATAGAATAGAATAGAAAATAGAGTAGAGTGGAATGGAATGGAATGGAATAGAGTAGAGTAGAGTAGAGTGGAGCGGAGCGGAACGGAACGGAACGGAGTGGAGTGGAGTGGAGTGGAATGGAATAGAATAGAATGGAGTGGAGTGGAGTGGAGTGGAGTGGAATGGAATGGAATGGAATAGAATAGAATAGAATAGAATAGAAAATAGAGTAGAGTGGAATGGAATAGAGTAGAGTACAGTAGAGTAGAGCGGAGCGGAGCGGAGCGGAATGGAACGGAACGGAGTGGAATAGAATAGAATAGAATAGAATAGAATAGAATAGAATAGAATAGAATAGAAAATAGAGTAGAGTGGAATGGAATAGAGTAGAGTACAGTAGAGTAGAGCGGAGCGGAGCGGAGCGGAATGGAACGGAACGGAGTGGAATAGAATAGAATAGAATAGAATAGAATAGAATAGAAAATAGAGTAGAGTGGAATGGAATGGAATGGAATAGAGTAGAGTAGAGTAGAGTGGAGCGGAGCGGAACGGAACGGAACGGAGTGGAGTGGAGTGGAGTGGAATGGAATAGAATAGAATGGAGTGGAGTGGAGTGGAGTGGAGTGGAATGGAATGGAATGGAATAGAATAGAATAGAATAGAATAGAAAATAGAGTAGAGTGGAATGGAATAGAGTAGAGTAGAGTAGAGTAGAGTAGAGCGGAGCGGAACGGAACGGAACGGAGTGGAATAGAATAGAATAGAATAGAATAGAATAGAATAGAATAGAATAGAATAGAATAGAATAGAATAGAATAGAATAGAATAGAATAGAATAGAATAGAATAGAAAATAGAGTAGAGTGGAATGGAATGGAATGGAATAGAGTAGAGTAGAGTAGAGTGGAGCGGAGCGGAGCGGAGCAGAACGGAACGGAGTGGAGTGGAGTGGAGTGGAGTGGAATGGAATAGAATAGAATGGAGTGGAGTGGAGTGGAGTGGAGTGGAGTGGAATGGAATAGAATAGAATAGAATAGAATAGAATAGAATAGAATAGAATAGAATAGAATAGAATAGAATAGAATAGAATAGAATAGAATAGAATAGAATAGAAAATAGAGTAGAGTGGAATGGAATGGAATGGAATAGAGTAGAGTAGAGTAGAGTGGAGCGGAGCGGAGCGGAGCGGAGCGGAGCGGAGCGGAGCGGAACGGAACGGAACGGAGCGGAGCGGAGCGGAATGGAATGGAATAGAATGGAGTGGAGTGGAGTGGAGTGGAATGGAATGGAATAGAATAGAATAGAACAGAACAGAATAGAATAGAATAGAATGGAGTGGAGTGGAGTGGAGTGGAGTGGAGTGGAGTGGAGTGGAGTGGAATGGAATGGAATGGAATGGAATGGAATGGAATAGAATAGAATAGAATAGAATAGAATAGAATAGAATAGAATAGAATAGAATAGAATAGAATAGAATAGAATAGAATAGAATAGAATATGGAAAGAACAAAATAGAATAGAAAGGGACCTTGGAGCCCGTAAGGGGGAGACAACTGAGAGGTTATTCTTCTGATTTAGTTTTGGAGTTTGTCTGTAGATGGAGGGAAATCCCTAAATTGGACACTGCGTGAGAACTGAATCTGGCAAAGAAATTCAGCGCTGGAGAAATGTGCCAGAGACAGGCAGACATTGCACCTGGATAATGTCTGATGGAAACAGAAGGGAGACAGGAACAATGCGATTGTGAAAAAGCCAAAGGCAAAAACAAGCCAACCACTTATGGAGATTTCATCAGTTGCCCAGGTTGCAGAGAAGAGCAATGGACTACATGGTCCTCTCCAAGCATCAACTGATCAATCTCATCAATGTCACTGAGGTCTCTGGAATTATCTCTGATGCCTTTAGGGCTCAGCAAAAGCAGCATGAAGACAGTATTAATTGAAGCTGTCATATTCTCAAACGTTGTGTGTGTGTCTCTCTCTCTGTGTTTGTGTGTATCTCTGTGTGTGTCACAAAACCAGACTCATTTTTTTTAAAAAAAAAAGGCTTTTCAAAATGCATGAAAAGCAGGTTTATATTCCAGCCTCAAATAGCGTTTACCATATGCACGCCATAAAAATAGAACGAACATTTTTGAGCGCCGCTAATCCTTGTTGTCTTTTTGATCTTCCCCCAGAATGACATACAATTTTTTGGAAAGTTATTAGAAGGCAGTGATCAAAAAACATGCTTCTCTAATTGCGCCATGCCATCTGCTGCAAACAAAAATAAAAATAATGGATCTCAGCTCGCTCAAATGTTTAATGACCTTTCTTTTCTATGACTCTGATAGACAGTAGGGGACAATCCCATAATTAGTATATAAAATTAGTTCAGTTGTGTCAATATTTACAATGCTGATTCATCCCCTATGAATCTGTTGCTCCACAAATCCATGGCTTCACCTTTTCTCAATGTAATTTCTGCCTCAACTAGCTAAATAGATAACTTCTACATGATGACTACATTTAACTAGCTTACATCAACCAGCTAAACATAAAATTTCTACATAATGACTACATTTAACTACAATTATGCATCACTGTTTCATTTATGACTCTTTTTTTCCCAGTGACACATCTAGCATCCTTGAATTTTGTCAGGATTTCACTTTCTTTAACTTAGGTTGCCATAGAGGAAAACAAAGACCTTATGTTGTTGTTAGTAGCAAAGTCGTGTCCGACCCATTGCCACCTCATGGATAACGTTCCTCCAGTCCTTCCTGTCCTCTACCATCTTCTAGAGTCCATTGAAGCTCACGCCTGCTGCTTCAGTGACTCCATCCAGCCACCTTATCCTCTGTCGTCCCCTTCTTCTCTTGCCCTCCATCTTTCCCAGCATCAGGCTCTTCTCCAGTGAGTCCTTCCTTCTCATTAGGTGGCCAAAGTACTTGAGTTTCAACTTCAGGATGTGGCCTTCTAAAGAGCAGTCGGGGTGGATCTCCTCTAGGACCGACCGGTTTGATTGCCTTGCAGTCCAGGGGACTCGCAGGAGTCTTCTCCAGCACCAGAGTTCAAAGGTCTCAATTCTTTGGCACTCGGCCTTTCTTATGGTCCAACTTTCACCGCCATGCATTGCAACTGGGAAAACCATGGCCTTGACTATACACACTTTTGTTGGCAGGCGATGTCTCTGCTTTTGAGTATGCTGTCTAGATTTGACCTTATACTATTTGGATTTTTAAACAAGTATACATTTTGAGCATGCGCAGCAATACCTTTGGCTTAAAATACCCTAAAATATTTGTATAGGTTTGACAATTGAACAGCTCTTTCTAACATCCACAATTCGGCTTTACAACTTCTGTACATTCTGCCTTGCGCAAAATATGCGCAAACCTGAACAATCTATTTAAATTTAAATCCCAACAACTGTTTCTCAAGATGAGTTAAAATCAGAAAGTGACAGAGTTTATATTCTATTTATTCGATGTCATCAGAAATAATCTTGACTCTTGCAATTATTATTATTATTATTATTATTATTATTATTATTATTATTATTATTATTATTATTATTATTATTATTATTATTGTTATTATTATTATTATTATTTTAAAAAAAGAGTTCTCCTCTAGGAGAACGTGGAGTCTGGATGGCATTTTGGAGGAAAGCAACAGGATTTTAAGGAACATGTGGCACAAAGAGAGCCATTCTGGATAAAAGCCACTGGAGCCATCTTTGCATTCTACAATTCATGTGCCCAGTTTCAGAGTACATTTTAAAAAATGCAAGGTAGTGTATGCTGCTTTGCCTGTTAAGTTTGTCTTGCACACTGTTGATTCAATCTGTGGTGCATTCTGCTGCAAAGGCTCATCTGAATTGTTGCTTTGGTCTTTTTGCTTTGTTTGTTCTGTTCCTTTAGCACGTCAAATGTAAAAGGAAGTGTTGTTCTGCTGAGCAATTTTTTTGTGTTTGTGTGGGGGGAGGGTCATGTTTCCTTTTTCATCCTGATGCTGCTGTAATTAAGGTGTAGGATATAAAATTACAGTAGCCAGGTAGGAAAGGATTATTTGTTGTTGCTGTTGTCATTTTTCAGCATGGGGTTTCATTTGTGGGCACCCACAGCGCAGCAGCAGCGCTTCCATTTTCCTTCTGCTCCTATCCTGGCTCGGCTTTACTGTCTCTAATATTCATTCTTCCTGATAGAACTGCATTTTTTTTTCATTGTTTTAATTTGCTTTTAGCAGACAGCCAGGAGAAAAATGAGTAAATTTGCAGACTGATCTTTCAACGCTGGACTGGAGAAAAACAGCCCATGTTCCTGACTATCTGTGAGGTTAAGTTGCAAGGTTCAGTCAACATAGATTTGTCAGAAGAAATTCATTTGGGGGAATAAAAATGAAAGTCACTTCTTAGTGGATTTACTGGAATTTATCAAATATATTCTGAGAGGAGGGCTTCTGCCTGTAAGTAAGCAATAGTTTGAGAAGTCAAAAACATAGAAACGGTCTTGATCTCTTCACACGCCTTTCCATTGAATAAGAGACTCTCTCCCCAGGACAAATGGATGCTCTCAATTCAAAGATATAAAATCAGATTTTGGCGGCACAAACCCAGATGAGCCTAGTTCAGAATCCCACAATGTCGCTTAGCCAAAACATCCAACATGATTTGAAGGGTTGTGGGGGGGGGGGTGTTCCACCAAAATTGCCAAATCGACGGAGTGGAATTCAGGAATGTTTTTTTTTTTTCCCCTTTTGAACACAGTCCGAGAAAGTAGCACGCAATCATTAGGCTCATTGACATAAATCTTTTGACACAAACGGTGGGGAAGTCTGTTGGTTTGGCTGTAGTTTTTTTTTTATATATATATAAAAATTCTTTTATTAAAACAGTCAGCATTGAACATAAAATCATAGTATGCATCGATCATCATAGCACCTGGTATACATCGCTAAGTATTAATCTTTATAAACGTCTGGTTTGGTAAACATTTTTCACTCCTCACATCAAGCCTCGTCTATACGCCTATTGCGATTTATTTAAGAACATAAGAAGAGCCATGCTGAATCAGGCCAAAGCCCATCGAGTCCAGCATTCTGTGTCACACAGTGGCCCACCAAATGTACATGGGGATCTTGAGCAGAAAGAGAAGGCAAAACCCTCCCTTTCCCTTGACCCCCAACAAATGGTACTCAAGGGAATCCTGCCTGCCTCAACCAACAAAGAGGCGGCACATGGACATCTGTTTTAATAACCACCAATACACTTTGCATCCATGAATCTATCTAGCCCTGCCTTGAAGCTGTCAAGGCTGACAGCTGTCACGACCCCTTCAGGAAGTGAATTCCATAAATCAACGACCCTCTGGGTGAAGAAATATTTCCCTTTATTTGTCCTCACTTTCTTAGCTATGAGCTTTTGGGAGTGCCCCCTTGTCCTGGTATTGTGTGATAGAGAAAAGAATCTTTCTCTATCCACATTTTCTATCCCATGCATGATTTTATACACTTCGATCAAGTCACCCCTTAAACGCCGTCTTTCAAGGCTGAAGAGACCAAGGCGTTGCAATCTGGTTTCATAAGGGAGGCGCTCCATTTCCTTGATCATTCTTGTTGCCCTTTTTTGCACCTTTTCCAGTTCCATTATATCCTTCTTGAGGTGCGGTGACCAGAACTGTACACAGTACTCCAAGTGTGGTCTCACCATCGATTTGTACAGAGGCAATACAACACTTGCTGACTTATTTTCGATTCCCTTCCTAATCATGCCAAGCATGGAATTTGCTTTTTTTACTGCTGCTTCGCATTGGGTTGACATCTTCATCGAGCTGTCCACCAAAACCCCAAGATCCCTTTCTTGGGTTGTCTCAGAAAGTTTGGTCCCCATCAGTTGGTAAGTATAATTGGGGTTCTTTGCCCCAATGTGCATAACTTTGCACTTGTTTAGGTTAAAATGCATTTGCCACTTTGTTGCCCACTCACACAATTTCGAGAGATCCTTCTGGAGCTCCCGACAATCAGTTTCACTTTTCACAACCCGGAACAATTTAGTGTCATCAGCAAACTTGGCTACCTCACTATTAACTTCTACATCCAGATCATTGATGAATAAATTAAAAAGTAAAGGCCCCAAAACTGAACCTTGGGGTACACCACTTCTCACTTCTTTCCATCCGGAGAATTGTCCATTTATTGCCACCCTTTGCTTCCTACAATTTAGCCAGTTACCAATCCAGGACAAGACCTGTCCTCTAATTCTGTGGCTGGAGAGCTTTTTTAGGAGCCTTTGGTGAGGGACTTTGTCAAAAGCCTTTTGAAAGTCAAGATATACAATATCAACTGGGGCCCCTTTATCTATGTATTTATTTACACCCTCAAAGAATTCTAACAAGTTAGTAAGACATGATTTGCCTTTGCAGAAACCATGTTGATTTTCTTTCAGCAATGCCTGTTTTTCTATGTGCCCTGTAATTTTATCTTTAATAATGGTTTCCATCAGTTTGCCTGGAACTGAGGTTAGACTGACTGGTCTATAGTTTCCTGGATCACCTCTGGATCCTTTCTTGAAGATCGGGGTTATATTTGCTTCCTTCCAATCCAATTTGATTGGCGTTTCTCTTTTCTATAGTCTATCCACAGTTTCTAGTCTATCACATATTATTTATCTTAGTATTAGTACAATCTTTTATGGTCCCTAACCAAAAATCCTGAGGTAAAAGTTTAATAACCTGAGGTAAATCTTGTATATGGTTTATCTACTATATCTAGTCTATCACATATTGTTCATTCGCACTTCTGAATTAACTTCGTCTCAGTAATAGTGCAATCTTTTATAGTCCCTAACCAAGGATCCTGAGGTAGAAGTTTCATAACCTGAGGCAGAAATTCAATCCGCTTTATCATTATTAAGGCAACTAACATTAAGTATAAGATCATATTAAGAGGCTTTCGTCATATAACATAGACATACAACATTAGGTGTTAGTCTTTGTAAACATTTGGTTTGGTTTGAAAGACTGAAAGTGAACCGAGGGAGGTGTTAGGTTGGATTACATAATAAATTAGCCTCTGCTAAATGCGAAAAGCTTGCACCCATCATTGGCACAGCAAGCAAAAGCAAAGAAATAAGAATCCTTTTTTCTTTCTTTCACAAATTGCAATCCAGTGGTTGTTGTTTTTTGAACCGACCTCTGTTAGAAAGCAAGAGGTAATAATAAAAAACATGGAATCTTGCAGTGCACAAGACCTGGTTATTTTACCAACAATGAAGGAGAACATTGGTAGCTCAGGGTTGAACTGAGGGACCTTTGGTGCTCTCTGAGCTTGCTTGTTTTCCTGCAGACGTTACCTTCATTTCATGGATGCGTAGGACAAAGAGGCAGAAGACTGGCAGAAGGCATCCATGAATACCAACTGGCAGTCAAAAGGCATGATGAAAACTCTGTAATTTCACAATATATATATAGACAGATTTAACCATAGTTTCAACTGGGAAAATGTGACAATCCTAGACCAGGCCAAATCCAAAAATGCCAGGGAATTTCTAGAAGCCTGGCACTCGGACAAATCAGCCATCAATGGTTCCATAGACATCAACAACATCCATAGACTATGCAAAAGAGACAATCAACCAGCCCAAAAGAGAAAAAGACTCCAGCATCTCTGCACCAGTAGGGAGATAGTTCTGTAGGTTCTCCTGCTTGATGTGGGTTCTCCTGCTTGAGCAAGGGGCTGGACTAGAAGACCTCCAAGGTCCCTTCCAGCTCTATTCTATTCTATTCTATTCTATTCTATTCTATTCTATTCTATTCTATTCTATTCTATTCTATTCTATTCTATTCTATTCTATTCTATTCCATATTTTCTATTCTATTCTGTTCTGTTCTGTTCCTTTTCTCTACTCTACTCTACTCTACTCTACTCTACTCTACTCTACTCTACTCTACTCTACTCTACTCTACTCTACTCTACTCTACTCTACTCTACTCTACTCTACTCTATTCTATTCTATTCTATTCTATTCTATTCTATTCTATTCTATTCTATTCTATTCTATTCTATTCTATTAATCAACACTCAGCTCAGCATAGAATAACTCCAAGGTCATCTTCAGACCAACAATCAAGTAAGCAAGACCCCAATCAAGAAACTGCCAAGGAGCCATTAGTAAACAGTCCCACCAAAGAATGTACAATCTAAGATCGACAGACAAGCCGTATCCATCTTTCTGTAAATGATCAAGAATCCTTCTCAATGTATTGGATTTGAATGGCAGATCACTTCCTCACAGTTGGCTTAAATCAAAGGCTGCAAGGACCAAGTCGAGACATCCCCAATCTCTGCCGTGCCTTTTGGATAGATCAGAAACTGGAATATTAAGTTCCTGTTGCAAGTAATCTGGCAAAAGACTGACCAAGAGCAAACAAGAAATCATGCAGGTTTTCAATTAATCCCTCTGCAGGAGTTGTGCTTGCAACATCTACAGTAAAATGCAAAATATAGCCATTGGCCTTCACTGAATGACATAATGAAAAAAAAAGTCTTTCCTCATGCAGACACAGAAACACGCCAGAGGGAAAGCTTGTAGAAGAGAAATACTACTTTTTAAAAAAAATTTCACTGTCTAGTGCAGGGGTAGGCAACCTTGGCTCTTTTATGACTTGTGGACTTCAACTCCCAGAATTCCTGAGCCAGCATGGGGGACTATGGCCCCTTTATGACTGGTGGACTTCAACTCCCAGAATTCCTGAGCCAGCATGGGGGACTATGGCCCCTTTATGACTGGTGGACTTCAACTCCCAGAATTCCTGATCCAGCTATGCTGAGGGGAAAGGGAGAGGTTTCCAAGCTGAGCCATGCTGGCTCAGGAATTCTGGGAGTTGAAGTCCACCAGTCATCAAAGAGCCAAGGTGGCCTACTCCTGGTCTAGTGGCTTTACCAAATGGTGAAAAGATAGAATGAATGATAAAATGGGAGCAGGTGTAACGTGGTAGACTATGTGGGCAAATAATCAGCAAATAATCAGAAAATTGATTCTGCCTTCCCTGAAATTAAGTAATTTACAGAGTGGTGCCTCAGTGGTTAAGATGATGGGCTTGTCAGCTGGAAAGCCAGCAGCCCAGGTTCGAGACCCATGTGCCACATGATGGGGTGAGCTCCCGTCTTCATCACAGCTCCTGCCAAACTAGCACTTTGAGAGCATGCAAATCCAAATAGATCAATAGGTACCACTTCCCACCATGATGGACACATGACTATGGAACTGCCTTCAGACAGCTCTGGCTCAATGGCCTTGAAACCAGATGAGCAGCGCCCCCTATAGGCCAGTAAAATCCACAGGGACTCCTTTCTTTCTTCTTCTTCTTGTGCCACATCCGTTATCGGACATTGGCGATCATGTTGGCGATCCTGTTTTTATCAGCAGCTGCACGAAAAAGGGCTGCTGAGTTTTGTCCAAACCAGTCCCTGAGATTTTGAAGCCACGATGTTCTTCTTCTACCTGGACCTCGTTTGCCTTCAATTCTTTCCCTGGAGGATGAAATGGAGGATGCCGTATTTTTCTGGGTGTCGCATCACCTGTCCGAAATATTCTAATTTTCATTTTTTAATTGTTTTGATGATTTTCTTGGGCTTTCCCAGGCAGCTGATCCCCTCCTCATTTCCGATCTTGTCAACCCAGCTTCTACGTAACAGCCGCCTGTCAATCCACATTTCAAATGCTTCTAGTCTCTTCAGGTGGCCTTCTGCCAGAGACCTGCTCTCTACTCCATGGAGCAGGATAGAAAAAATATAGCATCTGACAAGCCTGATTTTCAGTCTTAGGCTTATGTCGTGACAGCAGAAGACCTTTTTCATTTTGAAGAATGCTGTTTGAGCTTTCTCTGTCCTTTACCTTTTTATAAATAATGAAAAAGATAAATCTTGGCAGACTGAATTGTAGGTCAAAGAACAAGGAAGTTGGTGAGGAAATTCTGACCTAGCAGCAGTAACCATGTTAGAATAGAGGAGAATGTTTGTACTTCAGGGTTGAGATGTGGGCCTTTTTTGGGTTGGCAGGATGTTGCAATGTTGGTGTTAACCTAGTTGTCAATGCTGCTAACATCGGGTGTTTTTCCATGGATAACAGAGGGAAATGTAGCCATCTTTTCCCCTTTCACTTTTAGAGTTAGATGATGCTGGGGGTGTGATGTGAACGAGAGACCTAACAACACTAGACATAATGTGAGAATCAAGGTTATTGTAACCAGAGCTGATAAGGAATTGGCGGGCTGGAGAACTGGAGAGGAAGCCTGCACTTCAAGATAGTTAGGGAATGTGATTTATGACTGTCAATTGGAGGAGGGAATTGTGCTTTGATGCTATGTGCCCAGGGGAGGGGAATCCAGTTTTTGCCTTCGATTATGCACTGCCGATGTTATGCTACTCAAAATAAAGGTTATTTAAGGTAAACAATGCCTCGAAGTTCTTTTGAAGAGTTTCATCTCTCGGAACCATGACACTAGTTAGCAATTAAACATTTGCAAGGAAAACCGCCAAGCTCAGAGAGCACCAAGGACCCCACAGCAACACTTATGTTCATCCATAAGGCAAAGTGTTGATGAAAATGAGCTCAACTCCTCAACGTTTAACACAAAAAGCCCTGCCTTGTCTTTTTTGTGACTTTTGTGACTCTGTCTCCCCAACTCCCCCTACAGGTTTTCAACCTGGTTGAAGTATTCAAGTATTCGTCTAATCTGACCGACTTTGGTTCCTATGCTCCAACAAATGCATCTCCATGCTGCCGTTTCCCAAGGCCCTTTAATCACGGCAACACACAAATCCCTCGCCAATTAAAATGGAAAACAGATACATTTATTTCCTACAGCTTTTTCCACAAGCCCCCATTAAGTTCTTCAAGCTGTGCCTGCTGATGGGTAGATCATGATTTTAAATGACAAAACAGCGGGAAGGGTGACATATAAAGACCCGGCTTTACAATTGCCTTTTAAAGAATGTGTGCCTTAATCATGTGTCTAAAAAGATTTACAAAATCCTGCCCCACCCTCCCAAATCCAACAGCTTGTATTACTAGATTTTGTTGGTCACGGTAAAGTAAAAAAAAAAAAAAATCTTACTCCTCGTTCGTGGTTTCCCCCCAAAGGGCTGAATCTGAAGGACAGATGTTAATTTTGCTGCTGGGGTTTAAATTTAACAGCATTGCAACTGCAACTCAAATCTGTATCTTTTTTTTTTTTTTTAAGGTAACCAGTTGACTTTATCATTGTGGATCTACCATTGAAGGAAGCCACAGAGGAGGAAATAAAGTCTCTTCCCTGTTTTGTTTTGCTTTGTTTTTATTTTTGGTACTGTTGTTTTCATGAAGTGACTCAAGAAATGGAGGCATAATAAATTCAGGCATTAATAAGAACTTGGCTGGAGCTTTGATGGAGTCTGAAAAAGGATTAGAAAGGAATGTTCCTTAGCTTAGCCCTAGACAGTCTGTCAGATGTGGAAACTGGAAAAAAAATGGAGAAATACAGCCAGGCTTATTATTATTATTTATAAAACCTTAGTAAGGCCACACTGGGAATTCTACATCCAGTTTTGGTCACCGCGTTACAAAAAAGATGTTGAGATTTTGGGAAAAGGGCAGAGAAGAGCAACTAAGATGATTAAAGGCCTGGAGACAAAAACATATGAAGAACAGTAGCAGGAACTGGGTATGGCTAATCTGGAGAAAAGAAGGATTAAGGGGGACAGGATAGCAGGATTCCAGTATTTGAGGGGCCACCACAAAGAAGAGGGCGTCAAACTATTCTCCAAAGCACCAGAGGGCAGGACAAGAAGCAATGGATGGAAACCAATGAAGGAGAGAAGCAACCTGGAATTAAGGAGAAACTTCATAACAGTGAGGACAATTAACCAGTGGAATAGAAGTTGCCTTCAGAAGTTGTAGGTGCTCATCACTGGTGGTTTTTAAGAAGAGACGGGACAGCCACTTGTCTGAAATGGTATAGGAACGCCTCCTTGAGCAGGAGTTGGACTAGAAGACCTCCAAGGTCCCTTCCAGTTCTATTCTGATTGATTGATCATTGTGGTGGTACCCTACTGTTTATTTTCTATAGCAACTGGAGAATAGTACCTCTCATTATGAAGGTGAGATGGCACTTGATAGACTTTGTGTCACCATAAAGCCTTTCAGTTTGGTTGTCCTCGCTACATCTGGTGTTGTTGAAGATGTTCTTATTCAATAAGATTCAAACAAAGGAAGACCACTGGAGAATTCCCACTTTTGGACTTGTGCCGTGATGTCTGGTGGTTACAAAACAGCCTCCCAGTGACATGGTCTAATTAAATGAATGTTGTGCTGATGTCCTTCAAGTCAGTTGAATATTGCCAAATGTGTATATGAGTTACTCAACACAGCTTTGTTCTACCTAAATGGACAGTGCAGCTATTGGGGGGGGGGCCTCTACATTTCACACAACAGAATCTGAATCACCAAATTGAATTCGATATCTCCACTGAAATAGGCAGCTTGATCCAAACCATCAAATCCATCAAATGCCTCCAAGTCCGTTTGAGTAGTCAAATTTTACACGGGAGCAAAAACAATTTTGTCCAGTTTTGACCTTAGACGTCCCAACTGAATCCCATCGGAATCCATGATTCAGCTTGAGGGTTCAAAGGAAACCAGATCGGGTTTTCGAATCCAGTCAGAAATTTGAACTGGATTAGTTTGCAAATCCAAATCAGATCAGTATTGCAGACTGGGTTGTGCCTAAATTGTACGTCAAACTAGAAAAGACAATATCTAAGTGTGTGCATATATCCCTTTGAGACAGACCCATGGGCTCACGTGAGCAATAAACCTATGGGCAAGTAGCATATGGAAGACTTGCTATCTGCTCTGTTGAGTAAATGTAGTCTGTTGTGTAATTACACACTTAGCTCATCAGCGAAGTATTTATTGTTATTAGCAGATCGTTATCACAATGAGAAGGTACTCCCCGTCTGGCCTATAAATATGCATTTAAACTAAATTTAAAACAGAGTCATCCGAGCCAGAGATAAGAGGAATTGGATGTGGAGGAGGGGAAAAAAATGAGGTGGACAAATGCACTTGTCCACAAAAGCAACAAATATCCCTTGTGATGTTCCCCTTAATTTATGCCTTGTGTTTTTCTGACTTGAAACCAGCGGAAACCTCCCCTCTTCAAAGCACGGGACAACTTTTGATTCCTGGTTATAATTGCTCTAATGTACAGATTTAGTACCGTTTCTGCTTGGCAACATTTTCTTTGCAAATAGCAGGAACACAAATAAAGGTTTAGCCGTTAGCCGTCCGTTTCAATTTTCATAAAATAAGCAACGCATGTTAAACATAAACTATAAAATAAACTACCGGGCACAGATGGAGGCACTTCCTTTCTCTCCCTTGTCTGCATAGGAGCAGCTGAGTGAGCTGCTTCTTAGCTGTAAGCTAATAGTTTTTTGCCTTTGCTATCTCTTTTAATTCTGTATCTTGGGGGGAAAAAACAGTAATTCTGCAGCTGAAATCAGAGACGTAGGAAGCCCTGGGCTCCAGTGCAAAATGTTAAGAGAATTCTATGGAATACTTCATATATTTTTCCTTGCAGAATGCCTCTATTTGATATTCCAGGATGCTGTAATTTTTCCAAATCTAAACAGGAGATTGCAGAACAGGACATGATTATCATTCTTCCAGCTATTGTTCCTTTCTGGAACCCCCAAAACTGCTTAGGGTTGCCCCAAACAATGGAATCTCCATGTAGGAGATGATCAGGCTGAGCCCACGGGAGGGGTGAAATGCATCATCAGTCATGGGTCTCTGCACACCCACAAGAGATCTAGGGGACTGGAGGCTAAAACATATAAGGAACGGTTGCTGGAATTGGGTAGGTCTAGTTTAACGAAGAGAAGGAGGAGGGGGGACATGATTGCAGTGTTCCAATATCTCAGGGGCTACCCCAAAGAAGAGGGAGTCAAGCTATTCTCCAAAGTGCCTGAGGGCAGGACAAGAAGCAACGGATGGAAACTCACCAAGGAGAGAAGCAACCTGGAACTAAGGAGAAACTTCCAGACAGTGAGAACAATTAACCAGTGGAACCACCTGCCTCCAGAAGCGGTGAATGCTCCAACACTGGAAGCTTTTAAGAAGAGACTGGACAGCCATTTGTCTGAAATGGTATAGGGTTTCTTGCCTGAGCAGGGGGTTGGACTTGATGACCTCCAAGGTCCCTTCCAACTTTATCATTATCATTATTATTATTAGGTCCAGGCCACCTGGAATGACTTCTTAACTCCCTTATTTTCCTTGACCATTAGAAGCTCAGTGTCAACTTTCAAAACACGTTGTTTGCTGCTGAAACCATTACTGCTTCTCACCTTGCCAATGAACTAGGGGAGGGGGGGGGAGAGAAAAGGATTGGAAGGCAGACTTCAAAGATTAGGAAAGCAGACCATGGGAACCAAGGACAATTCACCAGGTGCCTGGCCAGACACAGTGACACCCAGGTCCCTTCCAACTCTCTTTTCTGTAGCTTTTCATAAGCTCCAACAGGTGTTTTCCTTGATCTCTTTTGCACCTAGACCCCCCTAAGCCCCTTAAAGTGCTTGCATTGACAATACTTAATCTGAGGATTAATCAGCAACTTTCCTACTTTTAAAGCTCTGGGCTCCATCCAGCCTGGGCTGGCCCTCGAAAGGGGAGCTATTCCCATCAGTCCATTAGCCATTGATACTTAATGGGCTGCTCTTTTGTTGTGCCAAGCACAAAAGGGACCGGCAGTGAAAAAAGGCAACTCAGCCAAACTGCTCTGGAAGGGAAGGTCATGCACTCAGAATGCAGGATGGAATGGAATGGAATGGAATGGAATGGAATGGAATGGAATGGAATGGAATGGAATGGAATGGAATAGAATAGAATAGAATAGAATAGAATAGAATAGAATAGAATAGAATAGAATAGAATAGAATAGAATAGAATAGAATAGAATAGAATATGGAAGAGAAGGGAAGAGAAGAGAAGAGAAGAGAAGAGAAGAGAAGAGAAGAGAAGAGAAGAGAAGAGAAGAGAAGAGAAGAGAAGAGAAGAGAAGAGAAGAGAAGAGAAGAGATAATATGGAATAGAATAGAATATAATAGAATAGAATAGAATATGGAAGAGAAGAGAAGAGAAGAGAAGAGAAGAGAAGAGAAGAGAAGAGAAGAGAAGAGAAGAGAAGAGAAGAGAAGAGAAGAGAAGAGAAGAGAAGAGATAATATGGAATAGAATAGAATAGAAGAGAATAGAATAGAATAGAATAGAATAGAATAGAATAGAATAGAATAGAATAGAATAGAATAGAATAGAATAGAATAGAATAGAATAGAATAGAATAAGAGGGAGGGAGGGGGAGGGAGGAAGGAAGGAAGGAAAGAAGGAAGGAAGGAAGGAAGGGAAAGACAGAGGGAGGGAGGAAGGAAGGAAGGGAAGGAAGGAGGAAGGAAGGAAGGAAGGAAGGAAGGAAGGAAGGAAGGAAGGAAGGAAGGAAGGAAGGAAGGAAGGAAGGAAGGAAAAGACAGATGGATAGAGAGAGGAAGGGAGGGTGGGATGGGAAGGGAAAAGAGAGAAAGGAGAGAAAAGAAGAAAAGAAAATGGTGGTTGGCTGCATAGGAGAGAGAGAGAGAAAGAGCCAGAGATGGAGAGGATGAACATCCACATAACAGAGCAGGTAGTTGGTTGAGAAAAGTTAATTTTCCTTGAGATAAAGGCAGAAAAGCGGGATACTATTACCAATTTTTCATCACATTATAGACATTTGCTGAATTAGACCAGGATATGATTGGATTAGTATTAGGGTTTTGAGCATTTGATACATGAGAGAGCCTGTCTTATTACCCTTGGGGAGCTGCCTAGCCAGCAAGCAGATGTCAAATACCAAATTGCAAATATCCCAATATAATATCTAGCACATTTTCAGTTGCATTCCCTGAATAAATCATGTTACTGTGGTCGTCGGAAACCTAAGAGGGTCATCGGTTAGAAAAGCCGATCAAAACAATCAATCAAGCAACAACAAAGATACTTAACTATATTTTAAAAAAGAAAAAAAAGAATTAGTATAGCTCTCCAAAGTGTTCAAAGCACAACAAAGTCCATTTGAAGCAGCTGTACTTGGGTACATCTTTTCCTTCCTTCCTTCCTTCCTTCCTTCCTTCCTCCCTCCTCCTTCCCTCTCTATCTGTCTTTTCCTTCCTTCCTTCCTTCCTTCCTTCCTTCCTTCCTTCCTTCCTTCCTTCCTTTCTCCCCCCTCCTTCCCACTCCATCTGTCTCTTCCTTCCTTTCTCCCCCTCCTTCCCTCTCCATCTGTCTCTTTCTTCCTTCCTTCTTTCCTTCCTTCCTTCCTTCCTTCCTTCCTTCCTTCCTCCCTCCCTCCCTCCCTCCCTCTGCATTTGTCTTTTCCTTCCTTCCTCACCACAACTAGAAAGCCTTCAGAGATATTGGGCCAAGCCTTCAGAGGACCACGATGCTTCAGGGTTTTTAGAAAAGGCACTTCCTTCGGCCCACAAAGTCATATAAAGCATTTTTTCAAATGTTTTGCACAAAGGAGAGATAATAGTGTTGGAAGGGATCTCGTGGGTCTTCTTTGCCTCTTATACTGTAGTGCAGTGATGGCGAACCTTTTAGAGACTGAGTGCCCAAAAACTGACCCCGCCCCCACTCCACCCCCTGCCCCGCCCCTGCTCTGCCCCCACCCCGCCTGCCCGCAGGGCCACTCATTGCCTCCAGGGCCCACCACAGATCGCCCAGGCAGCCCAGCAGCACCATGGTGGCCATGCCCTCTGCCCGTGCCCTGCAGCATCAACTGTGGGCGATGGAGAATGAGGGCAGAGTCTTGTCTACGCTGCCTGGCTGCCATGTCCTTGGCTGCGCTGCTCCGTGTGGGCCACGCTCGGGGGCGACTCTCCTCCAGGGGGGCTGCTGGTGAGGAAGGGGTCACGGGGGGAGGCAAGCCTGGGGCAATGGCACGTGTACCCACAGAGAGGGCTCCGAGTGCCGCCTCTGGCACCCGTGCCATAGGTTCGCCACCACTGCAGTAGTAGGTGAGGGTGGACTCAATCTGACTTTCTTTCTTTATGACTTTCTACTGCATGATTCTCACAATGAAGTCATCTTGATATAATAGAAAGTGTCCTTTTTGGCCCTGACCTGGATATTTGATTGACGGTGTTATGTGCCTGTCCTGTAAAAAAAGGGAGTAAGACAAACACTGCGTTGGCATGCTTCGGGATGGAAAGCCGTGTCATCTCTTTCGTTCTACTAAACATCGGCAAGGACAATTGAAGAACATCACTGTCCTTCCGAGCACAAGTGAGACTTTTCACCAAATTTCAGAGACAGTGTCCTCCTTTCATCAAAGCTCAACTCCTGAGATCTTCCTAAAAACATCCATTTGGTTTATTGGCATCAGTCTCGTTGTTCTTCACTAAGTCATGTCTAACTCTTGGCAACCCCATGGACCACAGCAGCAAGCCGGGGCCCAGCTTTTACTCCACTGTCTCCTGGAGTTTGTCCAAATTCATATTCATTGCATCGTTGATGCTATCCAACCACCTCATCTTCTGCTGTCCCCTCCTCCTTTGGCTTTCAGTTTTTCCCTAAATCAGGGTCTTTCCCAAGGAGTATTTGCATCTGTACAGAAGTAATTTTCAGTCCCAGGATAATGTCGCAGGATCCAATCTGGGTCAGTCACTAGAACCGGAGGCTTAATCTTCCAAACTTAATCTTCCCCATCCTCAGGGAACTTCTCTCTACTGGAATGTGTGCTTTGGGCTAGTCTATGCATCATATTTATGTGGTGCCTGGTTGGGTGTGGCTTTCTATTGGTTGATTGGTGCGTTGAGTGTTGGCGGTTGTTTCCTTGGGCTGCCAAGTCCTCAGCTCCTAAGTACCTGATAAGCTGGTGGTAAATCAGCACTCTTGTTGAGTGACAAGAGCCCCGTTTCCCACACCTCAATCATTTCCCTGGCTGTTTTTGTACCTGCTTGGCCAACAATCATAATAGCTGTGAAATTGAATGTATGCCTTTGTTCACTGCAATGTGAGGATACCAATATTATTATGATTATTATGAGTTATAAAAGTAATTTTCCACAACCATTTTTATTCCTTTGTCTAGAACATAGCTTTGGGTTTCCAAATGATCACCCATGCAATCCAACTACTAACCAGCCCTGCCTTGGTTAGCTTTGTGAGACTGATGTTGCTTCCTGCCAACTGTGCAAGTTTTTCTAATGTTACCTCACTAAATCCCTGAGATTTTTGCCCCAAAGCAAACAGAAACTGGTGATTAAGGAAAAATATGAACCTACAAGCTTGTTCCAAGCAACTATGAGAGGGACCTTGGAGTCCTAGAGGACAATCACATGACCATGAGCCAGCAGTGTGTAGCAACAACCAAAAAAGCTAATACAATCCTGGGTTGTATACACCGAGGCATAGAATCAAGATTACACGAAGTATTAGTACCGCTTTATAAAACCCTAGTAAGACCATACCTGGAGCACTGCAACCAATTTTGGTCACCATATCACAAAAAAGATGTTGAGAGTTTGGAAAAAATTCAGAGAGGAGCTACTAAGGCCTGGAGACTAAAACATACGAAGAACGGCTGCGGGACTTGGGTTTGGCTAGTCTAAAGAAAAGAAGAAACCGGGGAGAAATGAGAGCAGTATTCCAGTATCTGAGGGGGTCAAATTGTTCTCCAAAGCACCTGAAGGCAGGACAAAAAAATAATGGTTGGAAACTGATTGAAGAGAGAAGCAACTTGGAATTAAGGAGAAACTTCCTGACAGTGAGGACAATCAACCCCCAGTGGAACAGCTTGTCACCAGAAATTGTGGGCGCTCCATCACTGGAGATTTTTTAAGAAGAGACTAGACATTCACCTGTCTGAGATGGTATAGGTCCGTGGTGGCGAACCTATGGCACACGTGCCACAGGCAGCACGCGGAGCCATCTCTGGTGGCGCACGAGCCATTGCTGGGCGGGACTGCTCCCTCTTCTTCTCTGCACATGCGCAGTCTGGGAATAGGTGAGAGGCTATAAAAGGAGCAATTTTCTGCGGAAGCAGCATTTGCTGCAGACCGCTTGAGAGCGAGCACGAGTAGGAGCGGAGAGCAAGCGAGTGATCGAGCCGACAGCTTGGTGGCCACGCCCACCCGGCACCCAGCGATGTATAAGTGGGTTTGGGGTTGCAGTTTGGGCACTTGGTCTCTAAAAGGTTCGCCACCGCTGGTCTAGGTTCTCCTGCTTGAGCAGGGGGCTGGACTAGAAGACCTCCAAGGTCCCTTCCAACTCTATTCTATTCTAACCTGTTAAATCAGAGGGCAACAAGGAAGAACAGAATGCATATATCTCAACTGCTTCATGAGTTTCTAGCATTTGAACCCGGCTTTTTTTTTTCATTTCATTTCATTTCCAAACCACCAAGATGGACAAACAAATAAAAGAGAAAATCGTAAGCTTATCCCATCCAATCTAAGTGCCAATTTTTCCGTTCTTCCCCATTTCTCTTCCTTCCTCAGGGCACCATAAACAAAGCTGTCTTGGGTTTCTCCGTGAAAATGGATGCTCCGTGTAGCAGCCCAGA
Organism: Bothrops alternatus; assembly: GCA_034064705.1. Taxonomy (NCBI): domain Eukaryota; kingdom Metazoa; phylum Chordata; class Lepidosauria; order Squamata; family Viperidae; genus Bothrops; species Bothrops alternatus. The sequence goes on along the minus strand of JARGCV010000231.1, from coordinate 840,260 downwards.
GAGAAAAGAAAACATTTCAGGAAATCAATGATCCGCAGAGATAGGGTGTTATATCCCCCCACCACCACTACAGCTGGCCTCCCCAAATATTTCCAACATTTTACAGGAATTTGCCAAGGAGGCAGCAGAAATAAATCCACACACACACACCCCAAACTGGGTCTGCTAATTGTTGTTTCTAAAAATCTTGGGATCTGATTATTGTCACTGGAAGACCCTCCCTGTTTTGGCCAAACTACATTAGCGAGCCATTTTTGGCTGGCCAAAGGAAAGTGCTATTACAATACGTCCAACACCAGCTGTTGACGCGGTTGGAATGAGCAACCTTATTGTCTTATGCAAAAAAATGCAGAGTTAATTGCAATTTGCTGCCACAAAATGTTCCTTTGGAGAAAAAACAAGCCAGCTAGACGCTGGCCTCAGGCTTCCACGGGACCAAATGCAGCCCCAAAGCCATTGGAAAAAACAAGCCTTCGACCTTCACAGCATTTGATACACAACATCAGTGCGCCCTTTTAAGAGTCGCTGTGACATTTGCTAAGATAATATTTGCAAACCGTTCTGAACACTTAAATGCACACCCTGTGCCGTAGCAAAATCATGCAGTTCCTGGAAAATATACTGGACTTTCCAGGGGAAGTGAAAATGGTCCAGGTGAGGCAAGCTGTATCGTCATGGGAACATTTCCATGGTGACACTGGGCAAAGGTAGTCATTAGCTGCGATGTTCAGCCTTTGACCCAGAGGCTAAAATTCACGCCTCGCCTTTCTTTCTGATCTTGGCAGACCACACTCATGGAATTGGGTAGAAAATCTCCAAAAACATGCATGAGGATAAAATCGCCAAGTACTGAAGTGCAAAATTAAGATTCTACTCGGTTTAATGGGCCTACTGTCGTTTTTAAACCCCCCCTTACCGCATCTAAAATTAAACAAATGCAAAAACAGAAAATATTGGCCCCCAATCAAATGCACAGGTATAGTATAGGTGGTAACTGGCCCAACAGTAGTAACTGTGAGAGGGATATTGGAGTCCTAGTGGACAATCACTTAAATATGAGCCAGCCGTGTGCAGCAGCTGCCAAAAAGGCCAACAGAGTGCTTACAAAAGTTGGTTATAAGAGCAAGAATTTAAGACCGTGGAGTGCTAATATATCTGAAGAGGTTTAGATTGGAAAAACAGACAATCTTGGAGAATATTGAAGGTCTCTTGGTACGTATTAGCCCATACAATTTAGGCAGAAATGTCCATGCTAGCAACAGTATTATCTTCCCCACTTATTATTGTAGGACTTGAAAAACACATTTAGTCTGATTCAGAATAATGCTACATATAATATTTTGTTCGTTCATTCATAAAGCATTCATTCCGTTAGGGTACCACTGAATCTACCAGGGATTCTTGCTGATATATGATTGCAATCATAAATCAACAATTAAAATAACCATAGTACATAACAAACACATTTAAAACATCTACAGTAATAGCACAATTAACTCAGTATGAAATTAATACCCTAACAATCAGTGCTACCACTACTTTTACTACTACTAACAATAATGGAGGGAAATTAACCCTAATTTCTTTAAAGTATTTATGTGCGTAAACATGTCTTGTGGATAAGTTTGCTTGACCACAAAATAAGGGGAAAAAACAAAATTAATCCATCATTCACATTGGACCCCCCCCAACCCACAGCATTTTTCAGAACATCCAAATTTATTAATTTTTACAAGCAGTTGGCCTGTTTCTTGCCTTGGTGAAATGTAGGAAGATGGACACTGGATAGCCAGTATGGAGATGTAAATAATTATAAAAACGGGACCCATGCCATTTAAAAACTGGTGAACACTGAATCACAATTGTAGTGTTTGAAAAGGATGCAAAGGAACTCTAACTGAATTTTGAATGCAGGAGAGGTCACCCTATAAAAATGATATCATCAGACCCAGGGTATTGTATCTGAATAAGCGACAAAATCAGTGAGTAATTTAATGGAAAATTAAATAAAATAAAGGTAGATAACTGGATCTCTCTCTCTCTCTCTCTCTCTCTCTCTCTCTCTCTCTCTCTCTCTCTCTCTCTCTCTCTCTCTCTCTCTCTCTCTCTCTCTCTCTCTCTCTCTCTCTCTCTTTCTTTTTTTCTCTCTCTCTCTTTTTCTCTCTCTCTTTTTCTCTTTTCTCTTTCTCTCTCTTTCTCTTTCTCTCTTTTTCTCTCTCTCTCTTTTTTTCTCTCTCTCTTTTTTTCTCTCTCTCTCTCTTTCTCTCTCTTTCTCTTTCTCTTTCTCTCTCTTTCTCTTTCTCTTTCTCTCTCTCTTTCTCTTTCTCTCTTTCTTTCTCTCTTTCTCTCTCTCTCTTTTTTTTTTCTCTCTCTCTTTCTCTTTCTCTTTCTCTTTCTCTTTCTCTCTCTTTCTCTTTCTCTCTTTTTCTCTCTCTCTCTTCTCTCTCTCTCTTTTTCTCTCTCTCTCTTTCTCTTTCTCTTTCTCTCTTTCTCTCTTTCTCTCTCTTTTCTCTCTCTCTCTCTCTCTCTCTCTCTCTCTCTCTCTCTCTCTCTCTCTCTCTCTCTCTCTCTCTCTCTTTCTCTCTCTCACGGTATATCCCAAATTCTATACATTTCTATTTGTATCTATGTCCTGTACTTTATAAAACATTTTGAGCAATCAACGATTGTGCAGTATGAATAAAACCAAAGACGGATACCAAGATGCTAATTCAGGATGTGGACAGGAAAACAGTCTTCAGGGAAAAGACATTTTTTTTTAAAAAAAAAAATGTCAAATGTGCAAACCTGTCATTCTTTCCTCTAATGGGCACTTATAAATGTGCGACCTGACAAAGATCTTCCTTCACAATATGATTGTGGTTATAAAACGAACAGCCTGGTCAATAACATGATCTAATCTGATTGAAGGGGGCCAGTAAGAAAATTATTGCCCACTTTACAAGCCATTAACTTCAGACCTACATTACAGGAATGCACACACCGTAGATTAAAAAAAAACCTGCTGACTTAAAGCAAGGGGATCTAAATAAACTCCATTATATACGTTGGGTTTTTTTGTTTTTTAATTGCCGAAGAAAAATTGAATACCCCCTGGTGACTGGGACAAAATGGGGGAAAGGATATAATGCTTATGGGTTGCTGAGTTTAGGATTCTTTTCTTGATCACAGATACTTGTTGGAAGAATGTAAAACCTAAATCTTAGAGCAGCAAAGATGATCAGGGGACTGGAGGCCAAAACATATAAGGAACGGTTGCAGGAATTGGGTATGTCTAGTTTAATGAAGAGAAGGACGAGGGGGGACATGATAGCAGCCTTCCAATATCTCAGGGGCTGCCCCAAAGAAGATGGAGTCAAGCTATTCTCCAATGCGCCTGAAGGCAGGACAAGAAGCAATGGATGGAAACTAACCAAGGAGAGAAGCAACCTGGAACTAAGGAGAAACTTCCTGACAGTCAGAACAATTAACCCGTGGAACGACCTGCCTCCAGAAGTGGTGAATGCTCCAACACTGGACATTTTTAAGAAGAGACTGAACAGCCATTTATCTGAAATGGCGTAGGATTTCCTGACTGAGCAGGGGGTTGGACTAGATGACCTCCAAGGTGCCTTCCAACTTTATTATTATTAATATTAATATTATTATTATTATTATTAATAATAATAATAATAATATGCTTTGTATTTTGTATTTTACAATTTAATAAAATGTTATTTTTTTAAAAAAAAGGAAGAATGTAAAACCAAGTGATTATCTAAATATAATAACAGATTAACGAGAGGGACCTGGGAGGTCTTCTAGTCCAGCCTCCTGCTTTATTATGGCAAACCTGCACAATACACCTCCTTCCTCCTATTTTCTCCACAATGGTAATCTCAGAATTGGGCTGAGAGAGAGAGAGAGAGAGAGAGAGAGAGAGAGAGAGAGAGAGAGGAGAGAGAGAGAGAGAGAGAGAGAGAGAGGGAGAGAGAGAGAGAGTGAGAGAGAGAGAGAGAGAGAGAGAGAGGGAGAGAGGGAGAGAGAGAGAGAGAGAGAGAGAGAGAGAGAGAGAGAGAGAGAGAGAGAGAGAGAGAGAGAGAGAGAGAGAGAGAGAGAGAGAGAGAGAGAGAGAGAGAGTAGCCCCAAAATCACCCAGTTGGTTTGCACGGCTAAGGTGGGACTGGGATTTTTAATAGATACAGACACGCCGGTATCTCAGCCAGGTGCACTCCAGAACAGCGAATACTCCTTGCAAACTTTAGAAAACCTCTCTCTTTTATCACTAACCAGGACTTTAAAAATAGGATACACATGGTCAGCCCTGGTGAATAATTATAGGCAGCATGGTGGCACAGAGGTTAAGATGCTGGGCTTGTCGGCTGGAAAGCGGACAACCCTGGTTCAAGAGCCGAGCGCCACGTGATGGGGTGAGCTCCCGTCCTCACCTCAATTCCTGCCCACCTAGCAGTTTGAAAGCATGCAAATGTAAGTAGATAAATAGGTACCACTTCAATGGGAAGGTAAGAATGTTCTGTGTCATGCGGGTCACATGACCATGGCAATGTCTTCAGACAGTGCTGGCTCAATGGCCTTGAGACAGAGATGAGCAGCGCCCCCTAAAGTCGGTGACGACTATTGGAATAAAATCCACAGGGTTGTCAACGCTGCTAACATCGGATGTTTTTTGTTTTGACAACAGATGGAGATGCAGCCATTTTCTTCTTTTCGCTGTTAGAGTTAGATGTGCATGAGAGTTCAGCTAGACATAACACTATTGAACCTAGCGTGAGAATCAAGGTTGTTGAAATAAGAGACGATAAGAGAAACATCAATCAAAGAAAATGTATCTGGCTTATAGTTAAATCTTGACATAAGGAGTGAAGAATGTTTACAAATTTAAATCGATTGTATTAAGTTGGATAGCAGTTAGCCTGAATTTTCCCCTGGTTTACATATACAAACATATATCTACTGATTATTGGAAGATATATATCAAATAGACTAAGAATGTACTTGTTGAAGGGATGGGTATATCGACATGGAAATAATTAACATTAATAAGATGACTTGTTTGATTGATGTCCAATGGATTGATCTGAAAAGAAGGGAAAGTTAAAATGTTTAAAATGTAGTTGGTTCATAGTGAAACTTGGATATATGGAGTGAAGAAGGTCTACAAATTTAAAATGATTGTATAGAGCTGAATGGCTTTACCTTGAAATTATTTTTTTATTTTTTTCTTCTTCTTTGTTTACATGTACAAATGGATATCAAATAATAAAAAATGTTATAATTAAAAAAAAAAAGAATTGGCGGGCTGGAGAGCTGGAGGGAAAGCCCGCACTTTAAACTAATTGGGGGATGTGATTTATGACTGTTAATTGGAGGAGGGAATTGTGCTTTAATACTATGTGTCCAAGGGGGGGGGAATCCAGTTTTTGGCTTCGATTGCGTTAGTGCCGATGTTATACTTCTCGAACAAAGATTCTTTAAGGTAAACAATGCCTCTTCTTTGAAGAGTTTCATCTGTCGGAACCATGACATAGGGACTCCTTTTTTCTGGTGAATAATTAGAGGGCTATATAATCCCCCAATTGACGAGATCTGAAGTAGCACATAGATGAGCAGGAAAAGTTGTATATTACCCTCCCGATGCCACATGTCAGGAAGCGAGGAAAGAAATATGTTTAAAAAACAAACAAACAAAAATCACTCTTGGGTATTAGTACAGACACTTTTCCCCGCTCGCTCACAAGTCTGAACAAAACGAATGAAGATGTATTGAACTTTATTTCACAGATTCGGTGGAGCGCTGCCAGCTGGCAAAGGCCGAGGAATATTTCAAGAAACATTTGTTGAGCGTTGACAAATTGTAAGAAGAGATCTACCCAGCCAATACTCTTGTGACCGAGGCCGTTCTGGAAAATACGTGTGGTTTTCCCAGATTAAACTGTGCATGTAAATTAAAACCTCCGTTAGGAAGATGGCAGCTCCGAAGTACCACCCATTGATTTTGAGCGCACGTACAGACATGGTGATTATTGCCCTTGGCATCACGCTAATCAATTTAACCGAGAGCCCAATAACAGGAAACCATTGTTACACAATATATAACTTGGGTTGGGATAACTGTAACCTGATCTTAAAAGCTTCTTTACCTCCCAGAAGTCGATATATATATATATACATATATGCCTCGTGAAAAGGAAGACTCAGCAAAAAGCCAAGCTGTGGAAGCCCTTGCTTAAAACCAAGCAAATGGACTCGCAGACAATGGACTGAGACAATAAAATTAAAAGATGAACTCCTACTAAGTAAAGCAATGGCCCTCCGGTGGAAAAGCAAACGACAATTAGCATTCCTGTGCTTATTCTAAGATCAATACTCCTTCTTTCCTTTTTTTTTTTTCAGCCCTTCCTTTCTGCCGATTTGCTGAAGAGGCTTTTATGAAGTTTAAGCAGACTTCGTCGTCAAATACACTTTACTTTATAAAGAACATGGTCAGCCATACTGTACCGCGGGTGCTTTCCCCCCCCCCCAAAGGCAACTGGATTTTTCAGATTTTAGAGGGGAAAAAAATCCAATGGGAAAAGAAAATCAGGAATAGGGAGGAAGGTATAAAGGGCAAATAGCTAGAGAATCGTTGCTAATCTTCAGCTTGTCAATTGATTAAAACACTTGGAATTAATGCTCAGTTTTTTTAAAAAAAAATAATAATCAGAAAGGGGTAATTCATATTCCTTCCTCCAAGCAATATAGATCTTGTTCCACGAGGTATCTTAATTTTAAACTCACTTGGATTACAGTACTTTAAGTTATCCAAAGCATGTTGACCTGGTAAAATCTGGGGAAAGTAATTTCATATGATTCTTGCCTGTGGAGTCCCAAAAGTGATTTTTCAAAAGACAACTGGACTTTCTTGTTTCTCTTTGAAGACCTTTTGCTGCTCATCCAAGAAGCTTCTTCAAGCTCTGACTGGATGGTGGGGAAGGGAAGGATTTATACTCCTTGCAGACGGCTGGTCATTTGCCTTCTTGTAGAGAGTCCCTGAGGCCACCTGGAGGTTTATCTGCGTCCTCAGGGTCTCATTACTATTATTATTATTACTATTATTATTATTATTATTATCTTTTATTCATTAAACATGAACCTCAGTCAACTGAACATTATTATTATTATTAACATTATTATTATTAGCATTAGCATTTTTCAAACAGTGGAATCAAATATGGTATTGTATTGTTGTTGTTACCTCTACCTTTCCTCCTAAAGATAACAACGGCAATCTAAATAAAAAGAAAAACTTTCAACTACAAGAGTTCCCAATAGAAGGAAGGAAGGAATATAGGAAGGAAGGAAGGAAGGAAGGAAGGAAGGAAGGAAGGAAGGAAGGAAGGAAGGAAGGAAGGAAGGAAGGAAGGAAGAAAGAGAGAAGGAAGGAAGGAAGGAAGGAAGGAAGGAAGGAGAAAGAGAGAAAGAGAGCAGGAAGGAAGGAAGAGAGAAAGAGAAGGAAGGAAGGAAGGAAGGAAGGAAGGAAGGAAGGAAGGAAGGAAGGAAGGAAGGAAGAGAACAAGAGAGAAGGAAGGAAGGAAGGAAGAGAGAGAGAAAGAGAGAAAGAGAGAAAGAAAGAGAGAGAAAGAGAGAAGGAAGGAAGGAAGGGAAAGAAAGAGAAAGAAAAAAAGAAAGAAAAAGTCTCTGATTACTTCTTTGTAGTGAAATAACAAAAGATATACAATAAATTATTTTTTAAAACAATATTATCTATTTTAAATGGTTTCAAAAGGTAAAAAAACTGTAGGCTGAAATGCTGTACAATTTCCCTGTGCAAAAATCCCATTCATTTCCTGTCCTACTGATCTGAACTAAGTTTATCTTTTGATATTGCGGTTGCTTGCTGTATTACTTTCCCCCTGTTTTAATTATTCACATTATTTCTCTTATGAGGCTTATTGCAGCTCACGCTGCAGACAAATGAGCATTTTGTCTCATATCCTAAGCTATTCCCCGTGTTGTATTAGGGCTCTTATTAAAAAAAAAACAACGGTCTTTTTGTCCTGGTGCTGCTATCTTACCTGGACCAAAGCAATTAGTCACATCACGGCTTGCTTGAAAACATAACAATATTTGTTGCATTTGTCTTCCCGTGATAGTGCTCAGGTGCAGGCGGTGATATATTAACTCTAATTATTCAGCTGTAATTATTTGTCAACTGGACTACTGAAAGGAGAGGGGAAAAAATCCTATTTTTAGAAGGCTAAATATTGGGACCATGGGATTCTCTTCTTACAATAATTTATGATAGCGTGGCATATTTGTCCACTTTATTGAATGCTGAGCCAATTAAAAAATACACTGCGTATTCAGAACTGGTGCTGGGTGTATCATTATCTAAAAGTTTTACTTTCCTTACTATATTATTCCCAAACAACTGGGGTTTTTTCCTTTACGGTTTACATGTATGGATATGTGTGTGTGTGTCTGTCTGTCTGACTATCTCTCTGTCTGCCTGCTTAACCATCTGTCTGCCTGTCCATCTATCCATTTATCTAGCTACATGACGGGGCTTTTCATCCAACATTTGAACTGGAACCGTCTTCAAAACTGACACTAAACTCCAGGGAAATTCTCTGTCAGTAAAATTGTACAACTCTTTTGGGAAAACACACACATGCACACACGCACACCCTTTTTAAACATGTATATTCCTTGTAAAAAAAAATTTTTTTTTCCAAGCCCAACTCACAAATTTAAAATTGTCCCTTGCAAAGATTAAGACAGCTCCCTTGTGACCACGTTCCCCTTAGAGTTGGGACTTTTATTTTCAGATTAAACCAATCGTATTTTTTTATTATATAAAATTCTTTTATTAAAACAATCAACATTGAACATAAAAACATATTGTGCAGCAATCATCATGGCACCTGATATACAATACTAAGTATTAGTCATTGAAAATGTCTGAGTTAGTAAGCCTTGTTCCACCCCTCGCGTCTAGCCTCAACTATACTCCTGTTACATTTTGTTTGATTGGTGTTTCTCTTATCTGGTTCCATATTAATGTGATCAACATTAAACCAAAGATCCTATTGCTAAACAATCATCCTAGAACATAGCATACAACATTAGGTATTAATCTTTGTAAACATCTGTTTTAGTAAACGTTCTTCCCTCCTCCCTTCCCTCTTCAAGTATACTCCGAGTACCTTTTGTTTGTTTGGTGTTTCTCTTATATATGGTCTATCTGCTGTATCTAGTTTATTGCATATTGTTCGTTTGCGCTTCTGAATTGACTTCATCCCATTACTAGTGCAAACTTTTATAGTCCCTAACCGGAGATCCTGAGGTAAAAGTTTCATATCCTGAGGTAGAGATTCAGTCCGCTTTAACAGTTTTAAAGCAAACAACATTAGTCATAAGGTTATGTTAAGAGGCATTAGTTATAGAACATATACATTCAACATTGGGTGTTAGTTTTTGTAAACATTTGATTTGTTAACCCTTCTTCCCTCCTCCCATCGAGCCTCAGCTAAACGCCAGCTGCATTCTGTTTGATTGGTGTCTCTCTTGGATATAGTCTATCCACTGTTTCCAGTCCGTCAAAAATTGTTCAAACCAATCGTATTTTAAAGCATGGATGACCATCTTTTCTTACCAGGACTAGACCAACTCATCATGGCCAATTCGTCGTGGCCAACTCATTGTGGGACAATTCAACCTTGTGCTAATCATTTCACTCACTTTTATTATTGGTGATCACGTTTTCATTGAAATTAGGGTAGCTCTTGTATTTCTGGATTGACTTTATTTTATTGGCCACCCTTCCGCGGAAATTGATGTAACTTTGTTGAATTGTGGCACAGCAAGTTGACCCGTGGCACGTTGACCACAGCGAATTGTCACGTGGTGAGTTGTCCCATTCCGTTCCCTGTCAATGTGTGAGATGTTTCTAGTTGCATTAAAGGAGAAGACCTTTTCAGTGGCGGTGCCAAACTCTGGCACTTTCTGCCAAGAAACAGTCTTCAAGTTACTTCAAGAATGTTCTCCTCAAATATCTGCCGCTTTCTGGAAGACTAATTGCTCTCCTCTTTGCTGATTTTGCTTGATGGTCAGGTTATTTTGATTCTACCAAGCTGAGGGGCAGCACTTAATGAACATTGGCTGTTTTTAAAAAGGCTAAGCAGATTGTAAGAGCATAGGAGACCATTATGAGCACCCAGAGTTGAAGGCTACACTCAGTGGTGGGATTCAGACGGTTCACACCAATTCGGCAGAACTGGTAGCTAAATTTTGCTGCATTCAGAGAACCGGCTGGCTTCCAGAAGTCCAGTCTAGGCCTCAGAGGCCTGGAGGAGGCCTCCCAGACCTAGAACAGCCTGCCAGAAGTCCAAGGATGCCACATCTGGAAATCCGTTCTAGGCCTCAGGGGCTGGAGGACGCCTCTCAGGCCTAGAACGGCCCACCAGAAGTGCATGGATGCCACTTCCGGAAGTCCATTCTAAGTCTCAGAGGCCCAGGTCTGCATCGAATAAGAGAACCGGTTGTTCAGGTATTTGAATTCCACCACTGGCTATACTGAGAAGTGGAGGAAACATCTCAGAAGACCTGACTTACAAACCACTTGACCGTTTTGCTAAGAAAATGGAATGGATGCCTAATGCAGTGGTCATCCCTAGCTGATCTTGGCTTATCTAGAAGAAAGCTAAGCACAATCAGACCTAGCTGGATAATAGTTTGGAGAGAAGGGGGGTACCATTAGGAAACGCCTAGTTATAGGCTTCAAGATAGATTGGGAAATCAAGATGACACTGCAGAAGTTTATCTATGAAGCAACCAGAGTCAAACATGATCAAAAGGCAATTTCCCCCTTATTTAAATTGCTGTTATAAAAATTATTTATTTTTTGTAAGTTATAAAAGTTTTATAAGTTATAAAAAGGACAGCAATTTTATCCTTTAATTTTCCAGTGTGGAGAAGACTCTACTGTCTTATAGTTAGAACATAAAACATAGAATCTTAGAGTTGCCCTGCTGAGGAATTTTGGGAGTTGAAGTCCACAAGTCATAAAAGGGCCAAATTGATGTCTAATCTTTTCTTGAAGCCTCCAAAGATGGAGTGTCCACAACTCTGGAAGCAAGCTTGATTAATCGTTTTCAGTATCATTAAAAAAGCACTCTACATTAGCAAGACCGCATGCCGGAAGCAGAGCCTTTTAACTCCAGTTTTATAACATGTTGTTTTTTTTAGCATTTCTGCTTGAAACATAACTGATACCAAACATTTTGTGCCTGGAACAGATCTGAACACTTTCCCAAGGACGGGTATTATCTATTCCCTTGTCTCTTTTCAAGAAATCTGACAAGAGAGTCATTGATTTCCGGGTCAGTGAAAGATAATGAACTAAGTCAAAGATAAGGAGCTATCAGGAGCCCTTCCCAAAATCCAATCAGAGGAGATGGCATGAACTAATTCTTAACTCTTTCAAGAGTCAAGAGGACCCTTTGTGAAAACGCCATTAGGAACATTATCGTTGGATCCCAAGAGATTAGACTGCCATTGCCAGATCTTACGAAGGCTATTAAATGTTACATTGGTGCATGAAGTGAAAATGGCTTTTCCTAGTCATGTTGGTTAGGATACTTAAAAGAGATGATGGAGAACCGTCAATCTGAGGGGAGAAATAAAATCAAATGTCGTCGCAATCGGACCAGGTTACTTACGGGACCGTCTGCTGCCCCATGAAACCCAGCGACCGGTTAGGGCCCACAGAGTCAGCCTTCTCCAGGTCCCATCAGCCAGACAGTGTCGCCTGGCGGGGCCTAGGGGAAGAGCCTTCTCTGTTGCGGCCCCGGCCCTCTGGAATCAACTCCCCCCGGAGATCCGTATTGCCCCCACCCTCTCCGCCTTTCGCAAATTATTGAAGACACATCTTTGCCGACAGGCCTGGGGCAGTTAACACCTTGCCCCAGCCAGTGTATGTTTGTTTGCATGTCTGTCTTTGGATGATTGGTTTTTAATTAAGGGGTTTTTACAATGTATTTTAATGCCAGATTTCTTCATGTGAGTATCCATGTTGTAAGCCGCCCTGAGTTCTTGGAATAGGGTGGCATAGAAATCTAATTAAATAAATAAATAAATAAATTGAAACCAAGAAGTACAATGGATCCAGCCGATTGCATTGTACACTCTGCCTTTTGCCATTCAAAAACTCATCACAACCTCTGTTCCTTCACACTGCGGGGTCTCTTTAACACCAGGATGTCATTAGTTGCCCTGGAGACTGAGACAAAGGTTAAGTCCTTTTTCTAGAAAAGAGCCATTCCAAATTATGGCATTATCCACCAGATTACTGCTGGCCTTTTAACTAAAACATTTTTTTTTTAGTTTTAGCTTTCCACTTCAGCTATCAGCAGAGATGGTCAACAACCCTCCTATTTAAAAGGACCTTCAGAGAAGTGAACTGTAGCTGAATTAATGAATAAAGCAAAGATAAAGAGTCAGTTTTTCAGTGGGGCATGTTCGTGCCGAATGAATTATTTCTTGGACGATGACAGGAAAACAACCAGCTAATTGCGCCATGAAGTCACAAAGCAATCCAAGCGTCCCTTGTGATTGACTTTTTTTCTTAATGTCAAAAGTATCAATTAATGTCATGATAATTAATATGCAATGAAAGCATAAAACCCCACCCCCAACTGGATTTTACTGCAGTGCAGGCACAAGTATTTCCCTGGGATTCAGGCTACAGATGGTTTTGGAACCACTAATAATACAGGGAGTCTTCAAACTTGGCCCTTTGATGACTTGTGGACTTCCACTCCCAGAATTCCTCAGCCAGTGTGCCTGTTATTTTATTTTATTTTATTTTATTTTATTTTATTTTATTTTATTTTATTTTATTTTATTTTATTTTATTTTATTTTATTTTATTTTATTTTATTTTATTTTATTTTAACATGTTGATCCATTTTATCCCAATGAGATTCTGGAAGGTGACCCAAAGAGTTTTCACTTTGTGCACATCGAGTTGCTCAAAATAAAGCCGGGATATGAACCTAATCAACGAATGTCAAAAAACGTAGTCTTAATTTACACTGTCGTAAAAATCTGAGAACAGAAATAACGGCTGTCTCCCCTGTGAGACATAAAAAGGCACAGGCAAGGGTGCAAATGAAGAACTTTTTGAATTAGCGTGGCTTAAGTGGACAGCGTAGCTATTTTCGTTACATCCCAAGTAGATTTTTGAAGGTATCTGACCCTACTATAGGGAAACTGTGTGCCTGGCTGAGGAATTCTGGGAGTGGAAGTCCACAAGTCATCAAAGGGCCAAGTCTGAAGACCCCTGCATTAAATGGAAAGAAATTCTCAAGATTTTCTTTTCCTTTTACATCTCATGGCATTTTATAGCAACCAGTAAGGAAACTTTTTGCTCAACATGTTGGCACTTTTGCATCCAGTTGGCCCATTCTGGCCAGAAGCAGACAGAAATGCTGTGTTTCTAATTTCCAGCTCAAAGGAGCTAAGCCTTAGTTTTGCTCTTGATTTCTTTTACAGGAGATCAGGAATTTTCACATTTTGACCATCACTGAGCAGACAAAACAGGTCGCCATGTTGCTGAGTAGAATGACTATTCTGATAACCCATTTGGGGCCAGGGGTTGTGGAATCCACGGAAACTTTATCAAGGAGAGAAGCAACCTAGAACCAAGGAGAAATGTACTGACAAGGAGAACAATAAACCAGTGGAACAGCCTGCCACCAAAAGTTGTGGGTGCTCCATCGCTGGAGTTTTTTTAAGAAGCGTCTGGACAGCCATTTGTCTGGAACGGTACAGGGTCTCCTTCCAACTCTTGTTATTCTGAGAAGTGATCCAGAACTGAATTGGAGAGAAAACTTTCATCTTAAAAAAAAAAAAGAAGCTTTTACATCTTCGCTAACTTCAAAGGATAATCACGGGAATATTTAACCTAACTCAAAGTCTCAAAGCCTATCCATTTCCTAAGGCACAAATTACGTATCAGAGGTACCGCAAAGCCTTTTCTGAACCAACCGAAAGCACCCATCCACAACGTTGGCCATCCGTTTGAATATTTGAAATGTGAAGAGTGATGCAATGAGGAAAGGAACCCTCAGATCTCTTCCTAAACACAGTACTTTTAGCCCATCAAATAGCTCCATACGTCTGACCTTGATTGCTTGCTTGAATGAATACGTTACTGTTTGGGATTCCGAAGACACTGCCCGCCGGATGAAAAGACTCTATTTTGCCATCGTGAAAATTGAGGTAAAGTCGGGGAATCGCAGGATGCCGCCCATTATCCTAAAAGCACCCCACAAAAGACACGTCGGACATTAAATTCAATGCATCCTTCCTTGACAAAAAATGCACCAGGTTATAACTACTCAACCTCATGACAAATTTAGTGATGAGTGCGCAAAACTTTTACGGTGATGGTACTGTTGTTTTGTCAGCTAAAAGGAGGAGCAACACAATCATGGTCTTCTACCTTACTGAGTTTTACTCTAGCTGGACAAACTTTAGACCACTAAATCCTTAACCCAGAATCAATCAATCAATCAGAATAGAACTAGAAGAGACCTGTAAGGGCTTCTAATCCAACCCTCTGCTCAGCAGATTCTGATCACTGTTGCGGTTACAAAACAGGATTTCTGAAACTTTAAGCTCTTTATTCTGTGCAAAAATGTCTGAGCGGATAAGTCGGACCTAAGGTATTTAAAAGATTTAGTCTGATTGATGCTGTTTCTCAGGAGGCCTGGCTTATAATGGAGCTTCTAGACAACTTCATTACATGGGTTTTCTCGTGATTGATGACAGGGCCAGTTTCCGTATAGTAGGGTCAGATACCTTCAAAAATCTACTTGGGATGTAACGAAAATAGCTACGCTGTCCACTTAAGCCACGCTAATTCGAAAAGTTCTTCATTTGCACCCTTGCCTGTGCCTTTTTATGTCTCACAGGGGAGACAGCCATTATTTCTGTTCTCAGATTTTTACGACAGTGTAAATTAAGACTACATTTTTTGACATTCGTTGATTAGGTTCATATCCCAGCTTTATTTTGAGCAACTCGATGTGCACAAAGTGAAAACTCTTTGGGTCACCTTCCAGAATCTCATTGGGATAAAATGGATCAACATGTTTAAAAATAAAATAAAATAAAATAAAATAAAATAAAATAAAATAAAATAAAATAAAATAAAATAAAATAAAATAAAATAAAATAAAATAAAATAAAATAAAATAAAATAAAATAAAATAAAATAAAATAAAATAAAATAAAATAAAATAAAATAAAATAAAATAAAATAAAATAAAATAAATAATAAAATAAAATAATAATAAAATAAAATAAAATAAAATAATAATAATATAATAAAATAAAATAAAAAAATAAAATAAAAAAATAAAAAATAATAAAATAAAATAAAAAATAAAAAATAAAAATAATAAAATAAAATAAAATAAAAAATAAAATAATAAAATAAAATAAAATAATAAAAATAATAAAAATAATAAAAAAACCATTTTATTCTGGGACCATTCCTTATATGTTTTAGCCTCCAGTCCCCTGATCCTCCTTGTTGCTCTTCTCTGCACTCTTTCTAGAGTCTCAACATCTTTTTTACATCGTGGTGACCAAAACTGGATGCAGGATTCCAAGTGTGGCCTTACCAAGGCCTTGCAAAGTGGTTTTAAGACTTCCCGTGATCTTGATTCTATCCCTCTGTTAATGCAGCCTAGCACTGTGCTGGCTTTTTTGGCAGCTGCAGCACACGGCTGGCTCACATTTAAGTGATTGTCCACTAGGACTCCAAAATCCCTCTCACAGTTGCTACTATTGAGCAAGGTACCACCTTACTAGACATATCCAATTCCAGCAACCGTTCCTTATATGCTTTAGCCTCCAGTCCCCTGATCATCTTTGTTGCTCTTCTCTGTAGTCTTTCTAGAGTCTCAACATCTTTTTTACATTGTGGTGACCAAAACTGGATGCAGTATTCCAAGTGTGGCCTTACCAAGGCCTTGTAAATGTTCGCTTCTTTGACTAAAAGAGTGCTTATAATAGTCTGCAGACCTCATACTGAAGCAATTGGGGTCTCCTGGAAATTGAATTTGGTCTTAAACACGCACGGTAGAATCTGTCTCAGGGCGTGCGAGACCAAAACAGGTTTTCCAAGCAAAGCACAGTTTTCCAAGCACCCAACCTTATGTACTAGAACTATACTCCTACTAAACATTAATCTTGATGCTTTCTCAAAGAAAGAGGAAATTGACAGGAAATAGTCCTTTGCTTAGCAGGAAAATGAGCCTTTTGATCAGGGTTGTTAAAAAAAAACAGCTAGATTATTATTGCTGTTTCTACTCACTCTACCAGAAAAGCACCAAGCCCAATCAGTAGCTCACGATAACATTACAATGTAGGTAGGTGCTACTCCAAGCAATGCAATGTTTTGTAATTTATAAGTTGAAGGTTTGTTTATTTCCAGGCGCTTTTTTTTAAAAACATCTTTCAGTGAGGTATCATAGAAACATGGAACTCATCCCAAAGATGCTTTTTTAAGGAGGCAACTGGACTTTCTTGTTTTTTGTTTTTGAAAACATTTCACTTCTCATCCAAGAAGATTCTTCAGCTCCGACTGGATGGTGGAGAAATGCGAGGATTTATATTCCTTGCAGACCGCTGGTCCTTTGCCTTCTTTTTAGAGAGTCCTTGAGGCCACTTGAGGATTTGTCTGTGTCCTCAGGGTCACCTAAGTAGGGCAAAAGATTGTGGAGCTTTCTTGGAACTGTTGTTTAATTGTGTACCCTGAGGACACAGGTAAACTGAATGACTGAGAATCTCCATAGATGTTGTCTAAGCTTGTTTCAATTTAGAATAGAATAGAATAGAATAGAATAGAATAGAATAGAATAGAATAGAATAGAATAGAATAGAATAGAATAGAATAGAATAGAATAGAATAGAATAGAATAGAATAGAATAGAATAGAATAGAATAGAATAGAATAGAATAGAATAGAATAGAATAGAATTAGAGTGAGTAGAGTAGAATAGAATAGAATAGAACAGGACAGGACAGGACAGGACAGGATGGAACAGGAAGGGACAGGACAGGACAGAATGGAGCAGAACAGAATAGAATCTGGAAGGGACCTTGGAGGTCTTCTAGTCCAGCCACCTGCTCAAGCAGGAGAATCTATACTATCTCAGACAACTGACTGTCCAGCCTCTTCTTAAAAACCTCCAGTGATGGAGCGCCCATGATTTCTGGTGACAAGCTGTTCCACCGGTTAATTGTCTTCACGGTCAGGAAGTTTCTCCTTAATTCCAGGTTGCTTCTCTCCTTGATCAGTTTCCAACCGTTGTTTCTCGTCCTTCCCTCTGCTGCTTTGGTGAACAACCTGGCCCCCTCTGCCTTGTGGCAGCCCCTCAGATACTGGAACACTGAACGTTTCGTTACCAGACTAGGTAACAACATCGGCAGGATTTTCTTGTCCTGTTTTCCTTAGCTTATAAATGTCTTGTGTGCCTGGGTGTTTAGTTGATCGTGTGATTGGCTCTTCGTTTGGAGCCATGATGTTACCTAGTCTGGTAATGAAATGTCCATAAACTAAATTGAAACAAGCTTGGAGAGTAAACCACTGCCAAAATAAGGATTTGGAATTTAGAGTGCAATCCTTGTGCAAACTATGATTTCTGTTCTTCCCCAGTCAGCCCAAAGCAAGCAGGATTCCACCTGTTCTCGTTGCACATCTTCTGTTCATTTCACCCAACTGCTCCCTTGGGAAGACCGGTTTGTTAATTGAAATGTGTCCCTCCTCTCTTTAATGCTCCATTCGGCAGCTGGGATTGATGGCGCTCTTCCCATAAATAACTCCGGCCATATTAATTTCAGACAGAACAATTAACACCAGCCCAGTCACTTCTGAAGGGATAGGTAGAAATTTCTCCGCTGAAATATTGACTGTCACCGAAGGGGCCATAAATTCAGCCCAGGTCACGATCCTTTCCAAATAATAACCCTCTCCTTATTTCATGCTGTCCTTTCCCTCCTGCTCGTTGGCATCTTTTGTTGACCAAGTTGTGATTAAGAAACAATAAATCCCATAATAATTTCTCCAGTCTGGCTCGGCCAACCGTCAAGCTGACTTTGGATGAAAGGGTTGAGAGGACCTGCGCCTTCCCCACGAAGTAGATTTCAGAAAAATAAAAAATGAACCTGAAGAGTTATGTCAACGTTTTAGATGTCCCAAAGGTGCTTTTTGGGGGGAGGGGGAGGCAACTGGACTTTCTTGTTTTTCTTTGAAGACGTTTCACTTCTCATCCATCAGCTTCTTTAGCATATACTGTTTGGACTCCACAAAGAGGGAACTCCACTCAGATCAGAGCTGGAGAAACGTCTTGGATGAGAAGCAAAATGTCTTCAAAGAAAAAGAAAGAAAGTCCAGTTGCCTCTTAAAAATGTGCCATTGGGACAAGCATGACCTGGATGACTGAGAATCTCCACAGTCAATGTTTTAGATGTCAATGTTGGAGATATCAAGCAGATTCTACACAAGACGATGGCCCAGCACAGCAGAAGCAACATCACAGGACCAGAATAGTGGTATGTCTTCATTCAAAAGAAAAAGAATGTTCCTTGGAAGACCATAATGTTCACATTTTGGACAGAGAAGATAGATGGTTTGAATCCATTTATGCAGAAGTGGAAAAACCCTTCCCTCAAGAGACCTGGAGGCTTCAGACACAACCTGTCCCCCATTATCTATGTTGTTCTCTGATCAGTCCCTGGGAAAAATCAAGGCCACTTCACAGGTTCACCAAGAAGATCACACTTAACAGCCCACCTAGGAGAAAGGATTTAGGAGCAATGATTTTTAACGACGCTCTGCCTACTCATTTTAAGAAGCCTATTCAGCACCTTGGAGAACATATAGGGGGGGGTCCCCCTAACCAAATTGCTCAGGCTAAAGAAGCTGCTTGGATGGACAGTGAAACATTTCAAGCCAACAACAAGTCCAGATGCCATGACTTCATGAAACCCCAAAAGATGTCATTTGAATTTACATCTCATCTGCTTTTGACCATGGAAAGTGTTTTCAACTTTTAAGTTTTGGGGAGGAAAAATCCCCAAAGGATCCCTTGTTTAACCAGGACTGCTATGGTCCAAGTTACATTCATTTGGGTTACACACAGAGAGAGAGAAATCTGTCTGTCTGTCTGTCTGTCTGTCTGTCTGTCTATCTCTATTTTATCTCTGTCTCTGTCTCTGTCTCTGTCTGTCTGTCTGTCTGTCTGTCTGTCTGTCTGTCTATCTCTATTTTATCTATCTCTGTCTCTGTCTCTGTCTCTGTCTGTCTGTCTGTCTGTCTGTCTGTCTGTCTGTCTGTCTGTCTGTCTGTCTGTCTGTCTGTCTATCTATCTATCTATCTATCTATCTATCTATCTATCTATCTATCTATCGTTCCTTTCCTAGACTGTTCCTGGTGCTTTTCTTTCAGAGTTATTAACTTTCATTGATTTTCTGTGATTATAGAGCAGTATTAGTGAAGAAGTAAGTGTCGTAATTGCCAGGAAAGAAATAATGTGATTGGAATATGAACAATTGAAACTGGAGATTTTTTTTTTTTAAATTCTCTTTGAAAATGAGATTTGTTTT
Organism: Bothrops alternatus; assembly: GCA_034064705.1. Lineage (NCBI taxonomy): Eukaryota > Metazoa > Chordata > Lepidosauria > Squamata > Viperidae > Bothrops > Bothrops alternatus. Next base: position 820,601 of record JARGCV010000231.1, on the reverse strand, counting down.
TCAATGTGGCTTTCCCAGGAAGCGTTGGGAACTGATCTTTTAAGATTTCATGCAATTATCAGCCACAATGACCTGGTTCCCACATTACGGTAAATAAGAGTCCACAAACCACTTAGTGGTTTGCTGTGATGGCAGCCCAGGAACTGCTTTTTATGATAAGAGCTTAGCTTTCTTCAATATTTGCTCACGGACATAGATAATACACAAGTATGACCTAAAGTACCCACACACAAAAAACCCCCCACACAAGCTAATCTAAAACCTTCTATACTCCAAGTAAAGAGATGGAGAGATGAGTGAGCAAATAGTTGTTCACACGTACCTATCCTTGCCTGATTCCACACAGTTCTTGGAGCCAGGAGATGAGAAGGTAAAGACAGAGGTTAAACATTGGCAAAAGAAGCAATGGAACTCAGGAAAGGAGAGGTAGAAAAGCTGATGAATAAGGAAAAGACAACTTAAAGAAGAAGAAGAAGAAGAAGAAGAAGAAGAAGAAGAAGAAGAAGAAGAAGAAGAAGAAGAAGAAGAAGAAGAAGAAGAAGAAGAAGAAGAAGAAGGAGGAGGAGGAGGAGGAGGAGGAGGAGGAGGAGGAGGAGGAGGAGGAGGAGGAGGAGGAGGAGGAGGAGGAGGAGGAGGAGGATATATATATACGAAGAGGAGGAGGAGGATATATATATATATATACACAAAGAGAGACACATAAAGAGAGAGAGATGGAGAGAGATATATAGAAAGGATAGAGAGGGATGGATGGATGGATATAGACATAGATGATAGGATAGATAGATAGGTAGGTAGGTAGGTAAGTAGGTAGATAGATAGATAGATAGATAGATAGATAGATAGATAGATAGATAGATAGATAGGTAGGTAGGTAGGTAGGTAGGTAGGTAGGTAGGTAGGTAGGTAGGTAGGTAGGTAGGTAGGTAGGTAGATAGATAGGTAGGTAGGTAGATAGGTAGATAGGTAGGTGGGTGGGTGGATGGGTAGGTGGGTGGGTGGTTGGGTGGGTGGGTGGGTGGGTGGGTGAAAACACCATGTTTTATTTGGTGGCTCACAAACCAGTTCTTGTCTACCAAAAGTCACCAGGAACAAGAATTCAGGATTAGAAGTTCCAAGCTCTGCTGTGTAGAAACAGATGGGTGTGTCAGTGTGTGTCCATACATACATATATGGACATTGTTAAGAAGTGATCAAGGTTGATATCTATGGAGATTCTCAGTCATCCAGGTCATGGTTGTCCCAAAGGTGCTTTTCTTTGTTTTGAAGACGTTTCCTTCTCATCCAAGAAGCTTCTTCAGCTCTGACTGGATGGAAGGATGGAGAATGGAAGGATTTATATTCCTTGAAGTCATCTGGTCATTAGCACTCTCTCTGAGAATTGTTGAGGCAACTTTGGGAGTTTATCTGTGCCTCCAGAATGGTGCTTCACCCCAAGTACTTTAGCTAAACCAACTGTCTTAGGTCTGAACCCCAGAAGAAAAGGAATTAATATGGCCGTCTAAACATTTATGGAGATTCTCCGTCATCCAAGTCATGGTTGTCCCAAAAGGGCTTTTTCAAAAGGCAGCTGGACTTTGCTTTTCCTTGAAGATGTTTCGCTTCTCCTCCAAGAAGCTGAAACACCCCCCCCCCAAAAAAACACCTTTGGGACAAGGAAGGTTGATAGTTCCTTCTTCCCATCTCCTTGCTTCTTGTTCCTATCTATCTCAAAATTCCTCTCTAACCATGAGATGCATTGGGTGTGCGTGTCTGTGTGTACAACATGCTTTAAAAGAGCAACACCCTCCTTCTGGAATTTTAAAACCAAGGAACATGCATACTGTTGGCGATGGGTGAAATTTAATCAACAGAAGACCAGATTCACTGTTGGAGAGGTAATTCAATCTGACAGGCGGTAGGCTTGACTTGGCCACCCCTCCTGCTCCCAACCACAGACAGAATTTTCCTCTTTGCCATTGCTAATTTTTCCAGGATTTCTTTGTCACAGCCCATTTCAAAACAGCCGAAAAGGTCAAAGGAAGACTCCTTCACCCTTCCAACGGTTAGTTCACATCCCAGCATGAGGTTTCACCGTAATATGATCTCGAGGCCTTTGTCAATTCTCCTCCTTCCCTCTTTCCAGACATGGTACCACCGTTCTCTCGGCATATGATCCTGATTACGAGACTTTGCTTCGTTTAGAACTGCAATCTGCGCAAGGCGCAGAAAAACCTACCCAGAATGTCATATGGATTCACTTTAATGCGACTCCGGGGGGAAACTTGGCAACAAGGCCTGAGTTTTGTTTATAGGGATACCTCCACGGAAGAAATGTCCCAGAACTTGGAAAGGCCTGTTCTTACATTCTTGGTGAGGTACTGCCAAGAATGTTGAAGCAATGGCCTGGCTGAGTCTTAATGTAGGTGCAATGTTATGTTTTGACAGAAGGTATTCACAACAGAATAATGGAATAACAGAGCTGGAAGGGATCTTGGAGGTCTTCCAGTCCAGCCCCCTGCTCAAGCAGGAGACCCTATATACCATCTCAGATAGGTGGCTGTCCGATCTCTTCTTAAAAGCCTCCAGTGATGAAGCAATTACAACTGAAGGCAACGCTGTTCTACTGGTTAATAGTCCTCACTGTTAGGAAGTTCCTCCTTAATTCCAGGTTGCTTCTCTCCTTCATTAGTTTTCATCCGTTGCTTCTTGTCCTGCCTTCTGGTGCTTTGGAAAATAAGTTGACCCCCCCCCCTCCTCCTTGTGGCAGCCTCCCAAATACTGGAAGACTGCTATCATGTCTCCCCAGTCCTTCTTTTCTCTAGATTGGCCATTCCCAATTCCTGCAACCGTTCTTCACATGTTTTAGTCTATAGGCCAGAGGTAGGCAACCTTGGCTCTTTTATGACTCATGGACTTCAACTCCCAGAATTTCTGAGCCAGCCACGCTGAGGGGGAAGGGAGAGGTTTCTAAGCTGAGCCATGCTGGCTCAGGAATTCTGGGAGTTGGAGTCCACCAGTCATGAGGGGGCCATAGTTCCCCCATGCTGGCTCAGGAATTCTGGGAGTTGAAGTCCACCAGTCATGAGGGGGCCAAAGTTTCCCCCATGCTGGCTCAGGAA
>JARGCV010000231.1:562500-812500 GCA_034064705.1 Bothrops alternatus | reverse complement strand
ACCGAGTTTATAGGACAGCGTATCTTCTCCCTTTATTAGAGAGATTGCCAGGGAGGGCAGACAATTTTTTATGTAGGCTTTCTCCTCCAAGGCTCAAACCCTTCTAGCACCCATGCAGTGGCAAAACACTGTGTTGTGGCCATGTCCACAAGAAAAAAATGGGTTACAGATTTGTAATCGTCAACTTGTGCCAATTTTTTTGGAGATATCTCTAATAATGTTTGGAACATTATATTGACTCACACATTAATCGGCTATCCACTCACGCAAATTAGGGAGTGACCCTAACATTTTGAGAACATGTATTTTCTGAACAGGGATGTTATTATTTACTATTCATGTTAGTACTATTATTATTATTATTATTATTATTTAATACATTGTAAAAAGTGATGGCTATTGATGGTCTACGACCGTAATAAAGTTTATTATTATTATTAATCAGTGGGATTGGTTGAATTACAGAATTGCACAATAACAGAGTTGGGAAGGCACCTTGGAGGTCTTCTAGTCCAACCCCCTGCTCAGGCAGGAAACCTTATATCATTTCAGACAAATCTGGCTCCTCCCCAACTGACTTTGCTTGTCAGAAGGTCTCCAAAGGGGATCGCACGATCCCGGGGACATTGCAGCGGTCGTAAATAGGAGCCCATTGCTAAACATCTGAACTTTCACCATGTGACCCCTGGGGGGCGCTGTCACGGTCATTAAGTCTGAAAAAATGGTCATAAGTCACCTTTTTTCCCCAAGGCCAATGTAACTTGGAACAAACAGATGTAAATTAAGGGCCACCTGTAGAACGTGAAATTAAAATGTTGACGGTACTGTATTGGTTTCATGCCATCTTTCATGATGTTCCCAAAGTAGCTTTGAGAACTTTTATGACAAGTTTATGACTAGCTTTCCTAGTGGTTCTTCAAGGATGTTGAATTAACAATGCTTTAATGGGCAAAAGCCCCACAGATCAGAGGCCTCCAACCTTGTGAACTTCAACTCCCAGAATTCCCCAGTCTGGGAGTTGAAGTCCCACAGGTCCTTGTGGCAAGGTTGGACACCCTGCCAGAGACTTAATGGAAAATACCGAAAGAAGCCGTCATGAAATGGATAACGGTGACCGCGAAGTACGGATGCTTCAGGCCATACTAGGCATAGCTTTCTATGAGGTAACCACATACCTGCATCTGGTTGAAATAAAGAGCGGAGTGCATTTTCCGGGAAGAATTCATATTTCTGTCTGGTTGATGATGTTCAGGAAAAGAAGCGGATCATTTGCCAGTAAGCAGCGAGAAAATTTTCAAATTCTGCCTAAAAAATAAGCACCAAAAAAAACCAACTCAGGAAACCCACAATTCTAGACGAAAAGAAAAGAGACGTGTACCAGTTTTATTCTGAATTGCATGTGCCAGTAAGATTTGGGGGGGGGCGGGGTGCAAGACTCTCCAAGTTTCTTTGGAGTAGAAACCAAACACTCAAATAATCCAGCTGTTCCATAGTCAACGTTATCATCTCCATTTTGAAAATTACTCCCAATCTTTGTGCGGGGAGGGGGGGAATTCAACCTGGCCTCCTTTGAAAGGCTCTCATTTCCAGATAATGGAGGGCCGGGAGGCAGACACCACAAAAATCGCTAAGTGGTGTAAAAAAAATAAGATTTAAAGCAACCAGCCTTTGATCCAAACACCTACTTAACTCTCAAGATCTGAGGCATCCCAGTGGGGTTAAAACTTTAAACACACATGTGGTTAATGGCTTTAAAAGGTCAAGACCCTGTATCTCCCAGCAGGAGTAGCTCTCCATGAACACACAGGCGTATTTCCCACAGTGGCACATACACAATACTCAGCTTGCCCACCGGTCATTAAAATTGATTATTCAAAGCTTTTCTGCCCCCAGTTCTAATTCTCAGTTAAACAAGGCTTACACATTGACGTAATCATCTCTCATTGTTACCCAGTCCCACAGGGAGTCTCTGAAGGCGAACTAAAACAGCTGTTTTCCTAGGCAAAGTGAAAAGAGACTTGCATGTCTCAGTCACTGGTTTGATGCAGGCCTTAGATGTATGTACTTTTTTTTTTAAAATTATTTTATTAAAACCATCAACATTAAACATAAGATCATATTAAAAAGCAATTATCATATAACCTGCAATACAACTCTAAGGATCAGCCTTTGTAAACATCTGGTTTAGCAAACAATCCTCACTCCTCACGTCCAGCCTCAACTATACGCCTGATACATCCTATTTCATTGGTGTTTCTCCTATATATGGTCTATCTACTGTTTCTAGTCTATCACCTGTTGTTCATTCGAGCTTTAGAAGTAAATTCGTCTCAGTAGTAGTGCAATCTTTTATGATCCCTAACAAAAGTTCCTGAGGTAGAAATTCAATATCCTGAGGTAAAAATTCAGTACGCCTTTCCAATATTAAAGCAATCAACATTAGATCTGGGCTCATATTAATAAGCTGTCCTCATAAGACCTGAAAATACAGCTCTTGTATATGGTCTATCTACTATATCTAGTCTATCACATATTGTTCATTCGCGCTTCAGAATTAACTTCGTCTCAATAATAGTGCAATCTTTTATAATCCCTAACAGAAGATCCTGAGGTAGAAATTCAATAACCTGAGTTAGAAATTCAATCCGCTTTTTCAATATTAAAGCAAACAGCATTATGCATAAGATCATATTAAGAGGCAATCATCATATAACATTAAGGGGGACACTCAAAGGTGCTTTTCTCCAAAGGCAACTGGAAGGAGAAGGAGAAGGAGAAGGAGAAGGAGAAGGAGAAGGAGAAGGAGAAGGAGAAGGAGAAGGAGAAGGAGAAGAAGAAGAAGAAGAAGAAGAAGAAGAAGAAGAAGAAGAAGAAGAAGAAGAAGAAGAAGAAGAAGAAGAAGAAGAAGAAGAAGGAGGAGGAGGAGAAGGAGAAGAAGAAGAAAGAGGAGGAGGAGGAGGAGGAGGAGGAGGAGATATATACACACAAAGAGACACACACAGAGATGGAGAGAGAGAGAGAGATGGATGGATAGAAGAAGGAGAAGGAGAAGGAGAAGGAGAAGGAGAAGGAGAAGGAGAAGGAGAAGGAGAAGGAGAAGGAGAAGGAGAAGGAGAAGGAGAAGGAGAAGGAGAAGGAGAAGAAGAAGAAGAAGAAGAAGAAGAAGAAGAAGAAGAAGAAGAAGAAGAAGAAGAAGAAGAAGAAGAAGAAGAAGAAGAAGAAGAAGAAGAAGAAGAAGAAGAAGAAGAAGAAGAACCGTGTGACAGTTTTAGTAGTGATTTAACACTGCTCACTTTAAGATTTCGTGCTAATTCATTGCAAGTCCCTTGGGAATTTCTTGAAAACAAACGGTGGAGAATTAAATAAATAACTAAACACTCTTTTATTTATTTCCCTCAGTTTGGTGTGGATAGTTTACATATCAAAATGAACCATTTGAAAAGCTAAATCTTTCCAAAAACAGGTTATAAAGAAAGAAAGAAAGAAAGAGCTAGTAAAACAGTGAAGCCCACTTGAAATCATAACGGTTGGTTGTTTGGTTGTTTGGTTGTTTGGTTGTTTGGTTGTTTGGTTGGTTGGTTGGTTGGTTCGTTGGTTGGTTCGTTGGTTCGTTGGTTCGTTGGTTGGTTCATTGGTTGGTTCGTTGGTTGGTTGGTTGGAAAGATAAGATAAAAGGGTTGCTTTTAATAACTGCACTTTCTTTCTTTGTGATGTAACAGGAAAAAAGGATTTCCAGGAAAGTAACCAAAGGGACATTCCTAGTCTTAGGTGTCTGCATTTAATCAGGTGTATAAAACAAAGCACGGTTCCACATCTGTGCCTGTTCCTGCTCTCCAATGGGAACCAACTAGATTGCCTTTAATAGGTTTTAATGTACAATGATGAGCTCATTCATAAAAGATTTCTAACAAAGCTTCAATTATTTAGATGTGGATGAAGATCAAAGGAGATCAAAGCTCCTCCTGTGCCTATAGGAAAAAGGGAGTTGTTAATTAAATGAGAAGATGCTCACTTTATGAGCTTTAACCTCAGCTACATGATGTGGAAGGAAGATGCATTAAAATTCACAATGGACAGGGTGTTGGCACCCACAGGATCGTGTCCGATAAGCTGTGTAACATTTTGCTTCCTCCAGATGTCTTAGAGCAGCTGCATGTTTAAAGGCAACCCACAGTGTCAAGAGATAAAAGATTCTGAATGAATGGTTCTTGGCTCCTTAATTATATTGTTTAATAGTTTTACATTTTTTAATTCTAAATTCTAAATTTTTAATTCTAAACTCTAATATTTTAGTTTTTATAGTCTGCTTTTAAATGTTTATTGTACAGTGCCCAGAGTCCCTCTTTGGAAGTCTGAAAAAGAAAGAAAGAAAGAAAGAAAGGAAGGAAGGAAGGAAGAAAGAAAGAAAGAAAGAAAGAAAGAAAGAAAGAAAGAAAGAAAGGAGGAGAAGGAAAGAAAGAAAGAAAGAAAGAAAGAAAGAAAGAAAGAAAGAAAGAAAGAAAGAAAGAAAGAAAGAAAGAAAGAAAGAAAGAAAGAAAGAAAGAAAGAAAGAAAGAAAGAAGAGGAGAAGGAGGAAGGACGGAAGGAAGGAAGGACGGACGGAAGGAAGGAAGGAAGGAAGGAAGGAAGGAAGGAAGGAAGGAAGGAAGGAAGGAAGGAAAAGAAATTGGGAAGCTTCTAAATGTGATTTATGAATAAATAGGCAAACAAATAAAAACATAAACTAGAACTTTGGTCCTTGTCAGATGGTGCCATCAAATTACATTCCACCAAATTACATTCCACAAAGGGTTGAGATCATAAAGAAAGCAAAAACAAATGAAGTGAAGGACTAGGGGATGATAGGAAGTCAGGTCTAGAAGCCATGGATGGAAGATTATCAAAGAGAGATCCACTTTAGAATTAAGGAGAAATTTCCTGTTTAGCCAGAACCATTAATCAGTGGAACCGTTTGCCTCCAGAAGTTGTGGGTGCTCCAATCACTGGAGGTTTCCAGAAAGAGTTTGGACAACCATTTGTACAGGATGGTGTAGGGTTTCCTGTTCAAGCAGTGGGTTGGACTAGAAGACCTTCAGGATCCCTTCCAACTTTGTTATTCCATATTCAGTTCAGCAAATGATGGAGGAAGGAGAGAGATGATTTTTTTTAAGAGAACAGCTTTGAGCAGAGACGGAGCTGAGTGGAGGAAATGAAGGATCTTATTATTTGGTGAAGCCAAGAATATTAATGCATCAGTCATATTTAGCCTTAGCTGTCATGGAAGTTCTACCTCACTAGGTTCTTCAGCGTAACATCAAAACCTGTTGAGAGTGATAAATATACTCTCCTGGATTGGGACAGTGTAGAAAACAGGTTTTGTCCTCAGTAAAGATTTTATTGATTTTGTTTTCCCATCAACATATGTTAATTTTTCCAATCAACAAGTTGTCTGGAGATTGCTATGCTAATACATGTTTAATTCCCAATCCTTCATTCTTTCCATAGAAAACAGGCTTTGATTTACCAGGTGAAACTGCAGCTGATTGTTAATACATCAACCTAATTCAGGTCAGCGCCAAAGAATGGAGGCCTTTGAACTCTGGTGCTGGAGAAGACTCCTGCAAGTCCTCTGGACTGCAAGGCGATCCAACCGGTCAGTCCTAGAGGAGATCAACCCCAACTGCTCTTTAGAAGGCCAGATCCTGAAGTTGAAACTCAAGTACTTTGGCCACCTAATGAGAAGGAAGGACTCACTGGAAAAGAGCCTGATGCTGGGAAAGATGGAGGGCAAGAGAAGAAGGGGACGACAGAGAATGAGGTGGCTGGATGGAGTCACTGAAGCAGGAGGCGTGAGCTTAAAGGGACTCCAGAAGATGGCAGAGGACAGGAGCAACGTGGTCCATGGGGTTGCAATAAATCAGACATGACTTCGCAACTAACAACAACAATTCAGGTCATGGAATGAGAGTTACCCATTGACCAAGAGATGACTACCTAAATCAGTGTTTCTCAACCATGACAATTTTAAGGCATGTGGACTTCAACTCCCAGAATTCCACAGCCAGCAATGCTGGCTGTGGAATTCTGGGAGTTGAAGTCCACATGCCTTAAAATTGTCAAGGTTGAGAAACACTGACCTAAATAGATCTTCCCCTGACCATTGCAGATTTAATGTACAGTTTAATGTATAATTTAATGTATAAACTGACAGCAAACGCCAATCCTTACTAGCACTAATGATGTTAGCCAGTTAGGGTAATGAAATGTCTGCAAGAAAACGAGCAAGCCCAGAGAGCACCAAGGACCCCTCCCCCCTTAATGTATGGTTTAGCTACATATTTTGAATCTTACATATTGCGATCTTGCAATCTGTACTCCTTTCTGATCTATCGGGTTATCAAAAAATTATGCAATTGATGAATCAGCTGCCTTTCAAGCAAGTAACGGAGGAATCCATTCAAATGGACCCCACTGCTCCATGTCTGAGGCACCAACGCCGATTCCAGTATTATTATGCTGGGATACAGTATAGCTTCCACTGTTCTAGGATTTCCAGTTATTTCTGGAACACTATATTTTCTTCTCTTTTAAAGCAAAACAACAACAACAAGCCACCTTTGCTTTGATGTCAGGTCTCGATAATGTCTTGTTTCAGAAGAAAAAAGTGATTAAGTAAGAAGGGAAGATTAAAATCCAAATGACTATCCCTTCATCCAGAGTGGTAAACACAGCAGCCTAATTTTTCGGCAAAGGGCCCTCAATCAAAAACAGTGTTCAACAACATTCTATTTCATCCTTTTTTTAAAAAAATCAGGGCAGGTCAAACCCTATTGGGAGCTGAAAAAGACACTGTCTAATGCAGACTTAATGAAGCACCGCGGATATTGCTAGGATATATCTCTAGAGGTGCTTCTGGGAAATGAACCTAAAGCAATTCTGGAGGATCGCATGGACATGTCCACAAGGGTAAGTCAAAAAGAGTCAGGATGGAAACCAACCTCACTGGATCCAAGCTTGGCCCCTTTTTTTTCATGCTTCATACATGCATGGGGCATAGTAGGAGAAGAGCAGACAGAGCCTGCTGTGAAGTATTAATACCACTTTTCAATGCCTTGGTAAGGCCACACTTGGAATACTGCATCCAGTTTTGGTCACCACGATGTAAAAAAAGATGTTGAGACTCTAGAAAGAGTGCAGAGAAGAGCAACAAAGATGATCAGGGGACTGGAGGCTAAAACATATAAGGAACGGTTGCTGGAATTGGGTATGTCTAGTTTAATGAAGAGAAGGATGAGGAGGGACATGATAGCCGTGTTCCAATATCTCAGGGGCTGACCCAAAGAAGAGGGAGTCAAGCTATTCTCCAAAGCGCCTGAAGGCAGGACAAGAAGCAACGGATGGAAACTCATCAAGGAGAGAAGCAACCTAGAACGAAGGAGAAACTTCCTCACAGTTAGAACTATTAACCAGTGGAACAAGCTGCCTCCAGAAGCGGTGAATGCTCCTACACTGGAAGTTTTTAAGAAGAGACTGGACAGCCATTTGTCCGAAATGGTATAGGGTTTTCTGCCTGAGCAAGGGGTTGGATTAGATGACCTCCAAGGTCCCTTCCAACTTTATTATTATTATTATTATTATTATTATTATTATTATTATTATTATTATTATTATTATTATTATTATTGTTGTTGTTGTTGTTGTTGTTGTTAGTGTTGTTGTTGTTATTATTATTATTATTATTATTATTATTATTATTATTATTATTATTATTATTATTATTATTGAGTCTGAGGGTGGAGTCAAGAGAGGAATCAGCCTAGAATCATTACGTGCCCATAAATGGTCTAAGCCCAATCCCTCTTGAATTCCATTAACTCTTATCTAGTGCCAATTTAGCACTGAATGTTAGTTGACTAGATTCTTGTGCATGGGCATGAGCAATACATTAATTTTAACTGGAATGTAAGGTGTAGACCCGATTCTTCACGCTTGACAGGCAGGTGAAAAGAACAGGGCATTGACACAGAGGTTCCTACCCGAGCAGGGGGTTGGACTAGAAGATCTCCAAGGTCCCTTCCAACCTGGTTATTCTGTATTCATTTCCCCACATTTTCACTCAAGGGGGGCTCCAGTCCTTGTGACATGCTTGATTCGGTCCCAAGCAATTGGCAGCATGTGTGCAGAAAGGCAGGAAATGCCCCCTGGTTTGTTTGTTTGTTTGTTTTTTCAGCCAGGGAAGCAGTGGGTGAGCATCCACAGAGTTCCTTGCAGTGCATCCTACCGCCACATAAACTTTCCACCACCCCATCCCTGGAACAGCACAGCAGCATCAGATACTATAAATGCAATTATATGTCACTCCGGGAGCCAGATTGGGCTAAATCAGTTGAGAATTTACAACAAGTAATTCATTGTTATTACCCCAAAGCGGGGATGATGTCTTCTTTGACCCAGCAGGCACGGCAGAGAAGGAGCTAAATTGCTTCCTAATCAGTTCATGACCTTTTTTTCCCCCCTCCTTTTCATTATATAGGTTTCCTATTAGTAGTTAGAAGAGAGAGAGAGAAAAAAAAACAGAAGTTGTGTCCCTCCGCCAAGGAAGCTCCTCAGATGTTCCCGTGAAGTTACGAGGAACTAAACTCAACTTGATCTTAGTTCACTGGAAAAAGCACACTTTTCTATCTTAAGGAAAAGCCTTAGTGTTAAGAATCAATCGAGGATTACAGCGTTTGATCCTGGGTGGACCAGAGACAATGATTGTGTTGAGTTATGGTAGATCAGAAGCCGTTGTGGACTTTCTGTGAGTAAATAGATTGTGAGCAGAGGGTTTAGGACAGCGGTTCTCAACCTATGGGTCGCAACCCCATTTGGGGTCGAACGACCGTTTCGCGGGGGTCGCCGGACACCGCGGTCCGCCATTTTGTTTTTGTTTGTTTTGTTTGTTTTTGTTTTTTTGTCGTGCGCACGCTGCGTATGCACGGTTCGGGCCATCATGTGCGTTGCGCATGTGCGGTTTGGGGCATCGCGTGCGCCGCGCATGCACGGTTCAGGCTGTTGCGCTCCACCATTTTTTTTTTTTTTTAATAATTTTTTATTAAATTTTTTAAAAACTTTTAACAATTATAACATAGTAACCTATTAACTCAACTGAAAACAAACAAATTACATAATAAAAATAGACAATACAAAGAGCTGCTCGGAACCCCCCTCCACAACACCCTCCACCAGCCCACTCCTCTTGTGTTTTCGCTCCTCCTCCTCGCCATCCAAAACGCTAACTAAAATTCTACCGAGCATCCTACAAAAGTTATCTAATCCCTAAGCCCCCAACTACAGTTGAGAAACATAAAGTAATGTATATTATCTCCCTCCCCCCTCCCCCCCCAGGCTTCCCAGAATGAATACAGGGTAAAAACACAAGAAACCCCACTAAACTACTATGTTAAACTATTTAACTATATATCAAATCTAACTCTTTCAACTGATATTTCTTTTGCATATAATCAATCCATTTCTTCCAGTCCATCAAAAACGTTTCATTTGAGTGGTTCTTCAGGTATGCCGAAATCTTGGCCATCTCCACAAGATGGGTAACTTTTAATGTCCATTCTTCAATAGATGGTATTTCAGATGACTTCCAATATTGTCCCACCAACAGTCTTGCAGCAGTAGTCAAGTTCAAAATCAACCTAGTCTCTATGGTGGAACAGTCCTTCGTAATACCCAACAAAAACAACTGTGGTACAAACTCAATACGCTTTTTCAAGATATTTTGAAGAATCCACCATATTTTTATCCAAAAAGCCTTAATTTTTTTACAAGACCACCAAATGTGAAAGTAAGTAGCGTCCATAGAATCACATCTCCAACATTTGGGTTGCAAATTTGGATACATAAACGATAATTTTTTTGGATCTAAGTGCCATCTGTAAAACATTTTATAAAAATTTTCTCTTAGATGCTGAGCTTGTGTAAATTTAACATTTTTCACCCATATTCTTTTCCAAGTTTCCATCGTAATTGGGTGACCAAAGTTACCTTCCCACTTAATCATACAATCTTTAATTAATTCAGTTCCAGAGTCAATTTCAATCAAAACATCATATATTCTTTTAATATGCATCATTCTTTGATCTCTAATTTGTATAATTAATTTTTCATCATCCTTTAAAGAAAAACCCATCTTGACATCTTTTTGCCATCTGGCTTGAAGTTGTGCGTGATAAAACCAATTATGAGCTATACCTTCCTCCCTTAATCTATCTAATGATTTCAGTTCTAGGCTATTCCCTTCTTTATTTAAAAGTTTATCATAGGGTACCACGTCTTGAATTTGTTGTATACCTACACTCTGTATTGCGTGTCTGGGAACTGTCCATAAAGGAATTTTACCATTTAACTTATAATAATACTTTTTCCAGACACGCAAGACAGAGTTTCTTATTATATGCTCTTTAAAACCCCTATCCAATTTTTTATCATAAACTAAATACGCGTGGAGCCCGTATACTAACCCATATCCTTCTATATTTAATATTCTTTCATTTGTTAGATTAATCCAATCACTTATAGCCACTAGAACTGCTGCATAGTAATATAATTTAAAATTAGGCACTTTCAAACCACCTCTCTCTCTTGTGTCTTGAATAATTTTAAATTTGACCCTTGGTTTCTTGCCATCCCAAATGAATTTGTTTATACCTTTCTGCCATTCTTCAAGATTTCCATCCTTTTTAAGTATTGGTAACATTTGAAATAAAAATAAGAATTTCGGCAATACATTCATTTTAATAGCGGCTATTCTGCCCAACATAGATAATTGTAATTTTTTCCAATTCTCCAATTCTTTTTGTACTTTACACCATAAGAGTTCATAATTATTCTTATATAATTTACCATTTGAAGCTTCTATATAAATTCCTAAATATTTAACTTTTTTAACTATCTCACATCCCGTTATTCTTTCCAAATCTTGTTTTAATTTATTATCAAAATTTTTAACCAACATCTTTGTCTTGGATAAATTTAGTTTGAAACCTGAAACTTTTCCATAATTTCGAATAATTTCCATCAAACTCTGAGCCGATTGTATTGGCTGAGTTAGCGTCACAAGTAAATCGTCTGCAAAGGCACATAATCTATAATCATGTTGTCTAATTTGTACCCCCCTTAATTCCTCTGATGCTCTAATCCTATTCAATAGTACCTCTAAAGTTAAAACAAACAATAAGGGGGATAAGGGACAACCCTGCCTAGTACCCTTTTCTATATTAAATGAATCTGTTAATTGTCCATTCACTATAATCTGTCCTGTTTGTTTCTGATATATAGCTGATATAGAATTAATAAACTGGTCCCCCATTCCCATCCTTACCACAAGCCTTTGCAGAAATGTCCAATTCAGTCTATCAAAAGCTTTTTCTGCATCTAAAAACATTAAAACAGCCGGTATTTGAATATGTTTATCCAAATATTCCAATATGTTAACAAGTTGTCTAACATTGGTTTTCATCTGTCTCCCTTGTAAAAAACCAGTTTGATCCGGGTGAATCCTCTGTGTCAAAACTGTCATTAATCTATTAGCCAAAATTTTTGCAAAAATCTTATAATCCGTATTCAACAAGGAAATAGGTCTAAAATTTTCTACTTGAACATTATCTTTGCCCTCTTTAGGAATCAAGCATACATTAGCCGTTTTCCAGGAGGGTGGAACCCGACCACCCTCTTGTATATTCACAAATAACTCCCTCATATGTTCCACCATTTCCTCCTGTAAACACCTATAATAGATCGTGGTAAAACCATCAGTGCCTGGAGATTTTCCCAATTTCAATTGCTTAATTGCATCAATAATTTCTTCTGACTTAATCAAAGCATTTAATCTATCTCTTTGTTCCAAAGTAATTTCCGAAACATTTTGGTTTTGTAAAAAGGCATCTATCTCCTTCTCTTGAACTTTTTCTTCAGCATACAATTTGGTGTAGAACTCTAGAAAAGCCTTCTTAATAGTTTCTTGATGAAATACTTCTTGCCCTTTATATTCAACCTTCTCAATTAAACGGGATTTTTGTTTTTTCCTTAATGTATAAGCCAACCATCTGCCAGGTTTATTAGCATTAAAAAAAGTATTATGTTTAGCATATTGTATATTCCTGGCAACCTGATCGGTCATCAAAATATCAAATTGTTTCCGTAAAACCTTTATCCCTTCTTTAATATTACTATCATCTGGTTTATCAATTAATAATAACTCTTTCTTTCTTATTTCCGCTTCTAAAACTCGCCTCTTTTCCTCCTGTTTACGTCTATGCCTAACATTCAGTTCAATTAATATTCCACGCATGTGGGCCTTACTAGAGTCCCACACCACTTCTATTGGTAAACCTACATTCTTATTTAACCTAAAAAATTCCTTGATAGCCTTTTTACATTCTTGCACATACATTTCATAATTAAACAAATTTTCATTAAGTCTCCAGGATCTGCTTAAAAATTGGCCAGACCTTAATTCCATCATAACTGGATTGTGGTCAGACAATACATTAGGTAAGATTTTAACTTTCTTTAAATTTAACATAAAATCACTAGTAGTTAAAATAAAATCAATTCTAGAAAATGATTGATGTCTGTCGGAGAAAAAAGTAAACTCTTGTTTTTTGTTTTTTCATCGCACACGTGCCGTGCATGCGCGGATCGGGCCGTCGCGGTCCGCCATTTTGTTTTTGGGGTTTTTTTGTCGCATGCGCACTGCACATGCGCGGATCGGCCCAACGCGTGCATGCACGCGCACGCGCCGGGGTCGCGCCGCGCATGGGCGGGACAAGTGGGGTCTCAACCTGGAAAAGGTTGAGAACCACTGGTTTAGGAGCTTAACTGGGCGGTTGGTTTTACGTGTTAACTATGTTTTCATGCACAGGAAGCCCTCGACTTACAACAGTTCCTTCACTGCCCCTTCCAAGTCACAACGGCACTGGAAAAAAAGTGACTTATTGTCATTTTTTACATAACCTTTGCAGCACATTTTTTATCCTCTTTCCATTTCTTGTCCAGAAATATAATCTTTCTGGCTGTCTCCAGCTACTTTCAATCCAAATGTAGTCACCTAATGAGAGGGAAAGGTAACATCCTGCCCATTTGAGCTACATTTGGGCTGCCAATGTTGTTGGGTTTTTTTTTCCCTCTGCAGGGTGAAACTGGGACCGATTTTCAAATTTGGGGGCGCCAGTATTTCTCCAGGGTCCAAGTGAAGACTTGTTAAGTCAACAGGCGCATTAGGAGATTTCGTATCAGCTTGAACCTGAGATCTATCTGATCTTGAACATCAAAGCCCCTTTCAGACCACCACCACCACCCCAGAATAGTTTTTAATCTCCCATATTTTAGGAGAAAAGAAGACAAATAGCATGCAAACTGACTGCGCCAAGGCCAAATTGTACATTATAATTCTGGCCTTCAGACAACGGTTAAAATCATTCCTCGTGAACATCAGTGCCATTTCTTCTAGGGCTCGCTCTTTAATTCAGTGGGTGCTCCGCTTGCTGAGAATTTAATGTACATGGAGCCAGCTCCTGGAAGTTCATTCTCCCTTTGCCAGTTGCTATAATTTAATTTTACCCTTTAAAAATGGCAGCAAGGACATGGCTGAGGCAGCTACATGCAATACATCTTTGAAAATTAAGAGCACAATCCCTCTGAAGTTAGAAAAGAACTAGGACTCAAAATGCCGGTGAGCGGCTATGCCAGTGGTGGCAAACCTATGGCACGCATGCCAGAGGTGGCACTCAGAGCCCTCTCTGTGGGCACGTGTGCCGTTGCCCCAGCAGAGTTCACCAGAGTAGCGAGCACATGGAGTTTGGAAGTGACAGGGCAGGAAGTGAGCGAGCAAGTGGTGTTAGACCCCTGGGGATGCCCCGGAGATGGCGAGGGACTGGCCCAGTCTGCCGTGACCACTGCAGCCACGTCCACCCAGTGGGCCCTGCCCCCCGCCCCCCTGAGGGCACCACAATGCTGATGCAGCCCTGGCATTTTGCGATAAATAAGTGGGTTTTGGGTTGCAGTTTGGGCACTTGGTCTCTAAAAGGTTCGCCATCACTGGGCTACGCCATTCAGCTTCTTTTGAGGGGTAGATCGGGGATTATCTAAAGTCAGCCGAAGCTGAGAGTTACACAGGAAACGGTTGCAAGGAGGGAAAGAAGGAGAGAAAAACCCGGAGGAGAAATATGAACTCAGAGCATATGTAGGTGGTGACCAGGCTGAGCCTGAGAGAGGGGTCGAATGAGTCCCTGCGTGCTTACATGAGATCTAAGCCCACCCCACTGAGAATGTTCTTCTTATCTCCCGCTCATTATCCTTGACCGTTAGTTGGCCAGATTCTTGTAGAATGCTTCAGCTGGTAATTAATCTTTATACTCATTTCAACTGCCTGAATCTCCTGATTTTTCCAGTGCTTGACACTAATTGTAGACTGAGATCCCTTGCGGGCACACGGGGACTTACGATGCATTTGATTCTTCTCTCGGTCTCAGCCTCGTCATCGCTTACAGCAGACATGTCAAACTCAAGGCCCATGGGCCAGATCTGGCCCGTGATGTATGTAGGTCTGGCCTGTAAACAGTCTAGGAGGAGGAGGTGACTGAATACATAGCGGGGGGGAGTGAGCTGAACCAGCACAGCAGCACCAGAGAGGACTAGGGGAAGAGTCAGCTGGACTGTGGTGTTGCTGGGGCTCTTCTGAGGCCTCAGGATCGGCATGCATGGTTCCAGCTGATGAGGGTTTCCGGCAGCCTCAGGGGTGGCTGGCAGCTTCACGCAGTCTTCAGCAAGGGCCTGGGGGGGAGACCCCAGAATCAACACACGTAGCTCCAGCTGTTGAGTGCTGTATGAAAAGGCCTGCTGGGCAGTGAGTGGGCACATGGGGAAGGAGAGGAGAGGATATAAAAGGAAGGGTTTTGGCAGGAAGGAGGAGCAGTTAGGAGGGAGAGAAGTTAGTAGGGACAAGAGGAGTGACCAGATGAAAACAATGACATGTAGCTGCCTTTATTTGGATACTCATGCTGGAATTGACAAGGAGAGGCTTCTGTGGGGCAATCCTGAGAGAGAGAAAGGGATAGGATAGCGGAGGTTTTTGTGGGGGCAAGCCTGAGGGGAGAGAAAGGGATAGGTTAGGAGAGATTTTTCTGGGGCGAGCCTGAGGGGAGAGAAAGGGATAGGATAGGGGAGGTTTTTCTGGGGCGAGCCTGAGGGGAGAGAAAGGGATAGGATAGGGGAGGTTTTTCTGGGGCGAGCCTGAGGGGAGAGAAAGGGATAGGATAGGGGAGGTTTTTGTGGGGCGAGCCTGAAGAGAGAGAAAGGGATAGGATAGCGGAGGTTTTTGTGGGGGCAAGCCTGAGGGGAGAGAAAGGGATAGGATAGGAGAGATTTTTCTGGGGCGAGCCTGAGAGGAGAGAAAGGGATAGGATAGCGGAGGTTTTTGTGGGGGCAAGCCTGAGGGGAGAGAAAGGGATAGGATAGGGGAGGTTTTTGTGGGGAAAGCCTGAGGGGAGAGAAAGGGATAGGATAGGGGAGGTTTTTCTGGGGCGAGCCTGAGGGGAGAGAAAGGGATAGGATAGGGGAGGGTTTTGTGGGGCAAGCCTGAGGGGAGAGAAAGGGATAGGATAGTGGAGGTTTTTGTGGGGGCAAGCCTGAGGGGAGAGAAAGGGATAGGATAGGGGAGGGTTTTGTGGGGCAAGCCTGAGGGGAGAGAAAGGGATAGGATAGGGGAGGGTTTTGTGGGGCAAGCCTGAGGGGAGAGAAAGGGATAGGATAGGGGAGGTTTTTGTGGGGCAAGCCTGAGGGGAGAGAAAGGGATAGGATAGGAGAGGTTTTTCTGGGGCAAGCCTGAGGGGAGAGAAAGGGATAGGATAGGGGAGGTTTTTGTGGGGCAAGCCTGAGGGGAGAGAAAGGGATAGGATAGGAGAGATTTTTCTGGGGCAAGCCTGAGGGGAGAGAAAGGGATAGGATAGGGGAGGTTTTTGTGGGGCAAGCCTGAGGGGAGAGAAAGGGATAGGATAGGAGAGATTTTTCTGGGGCAAGCCTGAGGGGAGAGAAAGGGATAGGATAGCGGAGGTTTTTGTGCGGGCGAGCCTGAGGGGAGAGAAAGGGATAGGATAGGGGAGGTTTTTGTGGGGCAAGCCTGAGGGGAGAGAAAGGGATAGGATAGGGGAGGTTTTTTGTATCACGGTGACCAGAATTGGATGCAGCATTCCAAGTGTGGTCCCAGTCTTGCCAGTGCCTACATGTCTATATAGACACTATACACAACCACTGATCACATCCTTCCATAAATTCTTGGATGTTTTTACGCCCCATCCGTGTGAGCTATTACCCAGTCTGCAATTCTCCTTACTCTTCAGGGCTTCCTTCAACTATCTAATGACAGGAGATTCAAAATTCCACCTAATTTCATTTGGAGTATGCATTACTGTTTTCGTCGCAAGAAAGGCAACTCCTGTTTACCGTGCAAGGGAAGAAGTGAAACCTCCACTCAGAAGAGACTGGTATGATATGGAATGATGGTGGTGACTGTGATGGCCTCTTGACATCAGAAAAGCAGGCAGATTCCTTAGAACCAAGAAGTAGGACATCTCAGGAGTTTACACCAGGGAGAAACCAGCTACTCTGTAGCTCCAGAGTCAGGAGTCAACAGGTTCAGTTGGAGAAGATCCCTTGAAGACCCACAAGTGGTGAAGACACAGGGACTCAGGACTTCTCACTAACCAGGGCAATCTGTGCCTGGAAGCAGTTGAATGTCAACATCCTTTCAAATATATTTTGTAGCCAATGACTGAGATTCGGTACACATATTCCACACTTGGAATACTGCATCCAGCTTTGGTCACCACGATGTAAAAAAAGATGCTGAGACTCTAGAAAGAGGGCAGAGAAGAGCAACAAAGATGATTAGGGGACTGGAGGCTAAAACATACAAAGAACGGTTGCTGGAATTGGGGATGTCTAGTTTAATGAAGAGAAGGATGAGGGGTGACATGATAGCAGTGTTCCAATATCTCAGGGGCTGCCACAAAGAAGAGGGAGTCAAGCTGTTCTCCAAAGCGCCTGAAGGCAGGACAAGAAGCAACGGATGGAAACTAATCAAGGAGAGAAGCAACCTAGACCTTAGGAGAAACTTCCTGACAGTTAGAACAATTAGCCAGTGGAACAACCTGCCTCCAGAAGCGGTGAATGCTCCAACACTGGAAGTTTTTAAGAAGAGACTGGACGGCCATTTGTCCAGAATAGTATAGGGTTTTCTGCCTGAACAGGGGGTTGGACTAGATGACCTCCAAGGTCCCTTCCAACTTTATTATTGTTGTTGTTGTTGTTGTTATCCCCCCCAAAAAGTTAAGATCTCTCAAAGCCCCTAACCCATGATAAATGTTGTTTAATAAGCACGGTGCGCCTCCTTCATTTAAAAATAGAGGAAGCTCACATCCTAATGTTTGTGGGGTGGAAAAAAAACGAGCTGCACTTCATTAGATTTGAAGGAGCTATTCTCTCCCCACAGAGCTCTGGCTTGGCCCCATATTGAATTACGCCGCTAAACAGAACAGGAAGGATCTGCCGTCCTAATTCTGTTTGATAGATCACTTTGTCATTTTCAGATGCCAGATTGGAGCGCGCGGCCTTTCCCTTGCCAAAGAATGGGGCTTTAAACCTGGGGGGGGGCTCTCAGGAAAAAAGCGACGAAGATAACAGAGAGATTGTCAACAAGCTATTAAACGTTTCCCACAGTAAATAACGATAACAACAATTAACAAAAGGTCACGTCGCTCGGATCTGCACATATGCCCCATGGGTACATTTCAACATCCTGGGTTCTGGGGCTCCTTAGCTTGTCCCAACACCAGCTAGAGAACCAGCAGCTGTGATTTCACATGCGGGTAATCGTAATGCCGCAAGAAGATCACACAGGCAGACTGCACGGACAACATGACAAAGCTCGCAGCAATGGCGCCTTGGAAGATCTGCAAGAAATGTCATTTGCCTGCAAGTGAGAAAGTTGCAGATGATGGAGAGAAAGTGGTGTGGGACTTTAGAACTCAAACAGACAAGCACCTGGCCCATAACACCCCAAACCTAACAACTGTTGATAAGAAAGATGAAAAAGTCTGGATTGTGTATGTTGGCAGTTCCTGCAGACAGCAGAAGAGAAGATTACTTCCTGTCCTGCAGTGGTGGGATTCAATTAGGTGAACAACCAGTTCTCTGTGTGGATGCCACTTCCAGAAGTCCATTCTGGGCCTGGGCAACAAAAAATTAGCTACCAATTCTGCCGAAGTGGTGCAAACCGGTTGAATCCCACCACTGCTGTGCTGTCCTCAGATGCTTGGAGAAGAAGTTGACTCTCTTCTTTATGACAGCACCTCAAGTACTGGGAGACTGCTATCATATAAAGAACGGTTGCTGGAACTGGGTATGTCCAGTTTAATGAAGAGAAGGACGAGGGGGGGCATGATAGCAGTCTTCCAGGGGCTGCCACAAAAAAAAGAGGGAGTCAAGCTATTCTCCAAAGCACCTGAAGGCGGGACAAGAAGCAACGGATGGAAACTCATCAAGGAGAGAAGCAACCTGGAATTGAGGAAAAACTTTCTGACAGTTAGAACAATTAACCAGTGGAACAACTTCCAACCTGGAAGTTTTTAAGACGAGACTGGACAACCATTTGTCTGAAATGGTGTAAGGTTTCCTGCCTGAGTTGGACTAGAAGACCTCCAAGGTCCCTTCCAACTCTATTATTCTATTCTATTCTATTCTATTGTGTTCTGTTGTTCTGTTCTGTTCTCTATTCATTCCATATTCTATTCTATTCTATTCTATTCTATTCTATTCTATTCTATTCTATTCTATTCTATTTCATTCCATTCCATATTTTCTATTCTATTCTATTCTATTCTATTCTATTCTATTCTATTCTATTCTATTCTATTCTATTCTATTCTATTCTATTCTATTCTATTCTATTCTATTTCTTATTCTATTCTATTCTATTATTTCATTCCATATTCTATTCTATTCTATTCTGTTCTGTTCTGTTCTGTTCTGTTCTAGCCTAGCCTAGCCTAGCCTAGCCTAGCCTAGCCTAGCCTAGCCTAGCCTATCATCACCCCTAGTCCTTCTCTTCATTAGACTAAACATACTTAGTTCCCTTAGCTATCCATGGTACAATTCAGCCTCTAGACTCCTTATCATTTCTGTTGCTCTTCTCTGTACTCTTTCTAGGGTCTCAGCACCTTTTCTGCATCACGGTGACCAGCACCTGAGAGAGTAAATTGAGGACCACCTGTATTCGGTGTCCTGAGCTGCTCCCTCACATAAACCGGAGGTCGGTGAATGGAGAGCTTTATTGTTTCTGGTGCTGTATTTGCACGGCGTTGTAATTTATGCCTTAGACTTGGCTCTTCTTCACCTTATTTACAGAAATAGACTATGTAAGCCACCCAGAGCCAGTTTCAAATGGAGGAGCATCTAAGCCGTGTAAACAGTGTGAATTAATGAAGAAAGAGGGGACTGTTTGCTCCTTTTTGGCACATGAATTACGATCGGGAGGTCAAAACATTATTTACTATTTTGGTGCCACTGAGTCAGTGTCGGCATCTGGCAAGCGCTTGGACAAATCGTTGCAGTGTTCCTGGCAAGATTTCAGAAGAGCCGTTTGCCATTGTGTCCTTCCCAGGGCTGGGAGAGAGGGACTGGCCCAAAGTCACCCAGCTGGCTTCGTGCCTAAGGTGGGACTGGAACTCACAGTCTTCAATGTTTCCCCCTTGATGCCTTAATCGCGACACAAACTGGCTCTCAAGTCCAGTACATATCCCTGTTAAAGTCATTAAAGCTATAGATGGTTAAGCCTATTCTCCAAAGCACCTGAGGGCAGAACAAGAAGTAAATTAGTAGAGCAGCTGTTCTCAACCTTTTTCAGGCCACGACCCCGACCTGCATCGCCCATGCGCGACGGCCCGCATCGCGCATGTGCAGCGCACATTGCACATGCGCGGCGCGATGGCCCGCATCACGCACGTGTGGCGCATGCACGACGGCCCACATCGCGCATGCGCGGTGGTACCCCGCACATGCGCGGTGCTGCCCCCTGCGCCAGCCGAGGGGAAAAGGGGAAAAAATGGCGGACTGCGGTGTTTGGCGACCCCCGTGAAATGGTCGTTTGACCCCAAATGGGGTCGCGACCCATAGGTTGAGAACCGCTGGAGTAGAGGATCATTAAAGAGAGATCCAATCTAGAACTAAGGAGAAATTTCCTGAGAGTGAGGACAATTAATGAGTGGAACATCTTGCTTTCAGATGTTTTGGGTGCTCCATCCATTGGAAGTTTTTAAGAAGAGACTGGACAGCCCTTTGTCGCCAATAGTAGAGGGGCTTCTGGTGTATAAATTCAAGTAATAAGATTAGTAGTCACCATACATATGCAGGAACACAAATATATATTTCGAACATAGAGTAAAGGACTAGAAGAAACTCAAGGCATTTCTTCTAGTCCAGGGGTAGGCAACCTTGGCTCTTTGATGATGCATGGACTTCATCTCCCAGAATTCGTGAACCAGCGTGGCTCAGCTTGGAAACCTCTCCCTTTCCCCTCAGCATGGCTGGCTGAGGAATTCTGGGAGTTGAAGTTCACGGGTCATAAAAGAGCCAAGGTTGCCTACCCCTGTTCTAGTCCAGCCCCCTGCTCAAGCAGGAGAGCCTATACCATTGGAGACAAGTGGCTGTCCAGTCTCTTCTTAAAAACCTCCAATGATGGAGCACCCACAACTTCTGGAGGCAAGCCATTTTCCACTGGTTAATTGTCCTCAATGTCAGGAAACTTCTCCTTGGTTCTAGGTTGAATCGCTCTTTAACAAGCTTCCATCCATTGTTTCTTGTCCTATCTTCTGATGCTTTGGTAAATAGATTGTTTTAGTCTCCAGGCCTTTAATCATCCTAGCACACTGGCCCTAGTCCAGACATGTCAAACTCGTGATGTCGCACAACGTATCAGAACAGTTTTGCCATTGCTGGCAATGGGGTAGGCACGGCTTTCGCACGACACGTCCGGCTCGCAGGCCGGCAGTTTGACACCCCTGCCCTAGTCTGACAATATGTTTTGCTTAAGCCAGGGGTCTCCAAACTTGGCCCTTTTATGACTTTTGGACTTCAACTCCCAGAATTCCTCAGCCAGGGACGCTGGCTGAGGAATTCTGGGAGTTGAAGTCCAAAAGTCATAAAAGGGCCAAGTTTGAAGACCCCTGGCTTAAGCTAACTGGTGGCTTTTGGCCAGTCATCCGTTATTAACAGAATAACAGAGTTGGAATGGACCTTGGAGGTCATCTAGTCCAACCTCCTGCTCAGGCAGGAGAACCTGTACCATTTTGGACAAATGGCTGTCCAGTCTCTTCTTAAAAACTTCCAGTGTTGGAGCATTCACCATTTCTGGAGGCAGGTTGTTCCACTGGTTAATTGTCCTCACTGTCAGGAAGTTTCTCCTTAGTTCTAAGCTGGTTCTCTCCTTGATTAGTTTCCAACCATTGTTTCTTGTCCTGCCTTCAGGTGCTTTGGAGAATAAGTTGACTCTCTCTTCTTTGTGGCAGCCCCTCAGATACTGGAATACTGCTGTCATGTCCCCCCTCATCCTTCTCTTCATTAGACCAGACATACCTACTTCCCTGAACCATTCTTTGTCTGCTTTAGCCTCCAGACCTTTGCTATTAATTGTACACATACACATGGACACACAGACACACGTTGTCATCCTCCTCCTTATGGCTAATTCTTTTCCAGTACGGAAAGTGACTTTTCACCTTTGAAGTTGGAAATGAGCTGTTTCACTCTTGCCAATCATAAAGACCCTTCACAGCTGGAGATATTAATGAACTTCTGACCTTTTAAGCATCTCCACGGGGGCCATTTGAAAATGCTCCTTTGAAGCCATCTGAAGAAAGGACTTCATTCTATCTCCATCTATTTTTAGCTAACACAGATCCAACAAGGTCAACAAACCTTCAGCCAGAAGGTCAACAGGTCTGTAGCCTAACTTTGAGGCTATTAATCTTGAAGTGCCTCATCTGTGTTTAAAATGGCTGACTTTCCTCATTTAAAGAAATAGCTACAATTGAAACCCTTCAGGAAGAAAACATTAGGATGTATTGTAATCAACATTTTCATGGAGGGTTGGGGTGCTGCCCTAGCAGCTTAGAAATCTCTATAATCATAAGATTATTCAGTCAATGCTCACTCCAGTTTCTATCAATACAGCGTGCAAAACCATGTTTTGAACATCTTAGGACAGGGGTTCTCAACCTTGGCAACTTTAAGACTTGTGGACTTCAACTCCCAGAATTCCTCAGCCAGCTTTGCTGGCTGAGGAATTCTGGGAGTTGAAGTCCACAAGTCTTAAAGTTGCCAAGGTTGAGAACCCCTGTCTTAGGATCTACCCCAGAAGTAACCAAACGTGGCCACTTTAAGACTTGAGGACTTCAACACCCAGAATTCCTTAGCCAACCATGGTGGCTAAGGAATGCTGGGAGATGAAGTCCCCACAAGCCTTACACTCTCCAAGATTGGACACTCATGATCTACACAGGGAAGATATCAACACTGGGGAAAATCTTCATACACGGATCAAATCCACCCATCAGCGGTGTACAATACAGATCAAGACATGAAAAGGAGAAATCAAGACTGTAAAAATCAAGGAGAGAAGCAACCTGGAATTAAGGAGAAACCTCCTAAGAGTGAGGACAATGAACTGGGAGAATGGCTTGCCTTCAAGAGTTGTGAGTGTGCCATCACTGGAGGTTTTTAAGAAGAGATTGGACAGTCACTTATCTGAAATGGTATAGGTTCTCTTGCTTGAGCAGGGGGCTGGACTAGAAGACCTCCAAGGTTTAGATCTCTCTTTTTCTCTATTTCTTGTAAAATTGAATGAAAATGTCTTAGAATGCAATGCTTTCTATTCTGTTCTAGGCAACCGGCTATCCTCTTTCTCGTGGCACTTCATTTTTTTTCCCCCTTGTTCACCCAGTTTTCTAATTTATCACCTTAAAGGTTCAAACAATATTTTAGGGCCTCTGAAGTCATTTCCTTCCTCCCTTCCTTGTGTCTTGTTCCAAAGGCACAATTTAAAAAAAAAAACAATAATAATCTGATCAAATAAAGCAAATAAAGAGTCCAATAGCTTAACCCAAGGTTAAAAATGATGAAGCCAAGCCAATAACTTTGTGCCGTTGGAGAAATTCCCACTTGAATGAGGATGGAAAGAGAAATATAGCACAGTGCTGCAATGCCGTGGACCAAGTGCCAAGCAGGCTTTTAAAGAGGTATGAAATATTTTGATATTCTGACCTGGTGAGGACTTTGGGTGGGAAGCAACTCCCACACAACTCAACAAGGAAGTCTTAAAAACTTCAGAAACCAACAGCCAACCGCTTCTGGGGTTCTCGTCAAGAAAAGGTGTCGGTGTGTGTGTTCACAAAATGGAACCTCAACCTCAACTTAAAGATGTTTTAATAACTTTGCTTGTTATGTAATTTTGACAGGTGAGCATTTCACGCCTGAAAAAAATAATTAACCGTCTCTTCTTGAATTGAAACAAAATAGATAGATTTGCCAGTCTACACCCTACTTCTGAAAAATTACACAGAGTCATGAACTGGAATAATAATAATAATAATAATAATAATAATAATAATAATAATAATAACAATAACAATAACAATAACAATAACAATAACAATAACAATAACAATAACAATAATAATAATAATAATAAAGTTGGAAGGGACCTTGGAGGTCATCTAGTCCAACCCCCTGCTCAGGCAGGAAACCCTGTACCATTTCGGACAAATGGCTGTCCAGTCTCTTCTTAAAAACTTCCAGTGTTGGAGCATTCACCGCTTCTGGAGGCAGGTGGTTCCACTGGTTAATTGTTCTAACTGTCAGGATGTTTCTCCTTAGTTCTAGGTTGCTTCTCTCCTTGATCAGTTTCCATCCATTGCTTCTTGTCCTGCCTTCAGGCACTTTGGAGAAGAGCTTGACTCCCTCTTCTTTGTGGCAGCCCCTGAGAGATATTGGAACACTTGCTATCATGCCCCCCCCCTTGTCCTTCTCTTCATTAAACTAGACATATCCAGGCCTTTTCAGCTATTCAGAGATTATTAAATTAGAGCTACTGTTTGCTTGTAGTCTAGATCTTGTTTGCCTAATAATTGTTGACTAAAATACAATTAGCAGGTTCATTCAGTAACTACTTCAGTTGCCTTCATTGGAGAGAAAACGGGGGCTTTAAAAGACCATCCGGTGATGTAATGGCGGTACCAAAAGGGTGTGGGCAATTTATTTTTGGCATCTGTAGGTTTTTAAGAGTGAGGATGGGAGGAGGAGCATCTGGGAAGCAAACAGGAATCACCTCACCTGTCATCTCCCACCCAAATCTCCCTAACAACCAGAAGATCTGCCAGGATTAAGATGAAACCTATTCTTCCACAAAGCTTCTAGACATACTCAACAAACAGCCTAGCAGTTACTAATATGAGCTGGAAAAAGCCAACACAGTTCCAGGCTGCATTAAGCAAGGGATAGAATGAAGATCACGTGACGTCTTAATACCTTAGTAAGGCCACACTTGGAATACCACATCCAGTTTTGGTCACCACAATGTCAAAAGGATCTTGAGACTCTAGAAAGAGTGCAGAGAAGAGCAACAAAGATGAGGACTGGAGACTAAAATATATAAAGAATAATTGCTGGAATTGGGGATGTCTAGTTTAATGAAGAGAAGGACCAGGGGTGACATGAGAGCAGTGTTCCAGTATCTCAGAGGTGGCCACCAAGAAGAGGGAGTCAAGCTATTCTCCAAAGCACCCGAAGGCAAGACAAGAAGCAACGGATGGAAACTAATCAAGAAGAGAAGCAACCTAGAATTAAGAAGGTATTTCCTGACAGTTAGAACAATTAATCAGTGGAACAACTTGTGAATGCTCCAATTCTGCAAGGAGAAATGATTCACCGATAGTGGAAACGCTTCTTGAAGTCAAGTGCTGCTTCATCCCAAGCGTTGGTGTTTGTAACCGTCTGGAAAAGAGTTTGACAACTCTTGGGATCATATATAGCTTGATGTATAGCAGCCCAGGGCAAAAACCGTTCCAAGATCAGATCACTTCCATCTGCAGGTGGGCTAGGAAACAAAAATCCCTCGCTGAATACTTTCTTTCCAAGCTCCCAATAAAGAGAAATAGAGCGTTGTTACTGCTATATAAATAAACACCAAATCACTGCCCGGTTTACACTAAGCCATTATCCCAAGGGGAAGTTAGCAATTCCAGAAACCAAGGTTTAGGTGAAAGACAAGATGCAGACAGACGAGTCCATTAAATGAACAGGCTTCCTCTGGGCCCAGCTGAATATTGCAGACAGAGAGGAAAATATATATCCTATATATATATATGCACCAAAATAGTTGAGGTAACTGTTGGTTTACAACAGCACTGAAAAAAAGTGATTTATGAACCTTTTTTCACACTTATGACTATTGCAGAATCCCCAGGGTCAGGTGATCAAAATTCAGGTGCATACTTACGACGGTCGCCGTGTCCTGGCGTCTATAGAGAGCCCTTCTGTATTTCTGCTTTTCTCTCCATCCTTCATTTCTGTTGCACTGATCTCACGTCCAGATTCTTCCATTATTTCTCAGATTCTTTTCTCAAATATCTTGCCCAGATATGTCTCTGTCTCCTGTTATCATTTTATATACCAAGGACAGTCAAACTGAGGTAGAGAAAGAGGGAGAAGGAAGGGAGAAAGAGTCTTTTGTGGTGCCATTCCTCCGATCTGCATAATTTTTTACAGAAACTCTGAAAGCATTAACTGAGGAAAACTCAAGCAAATGCACTATATTGCAGTTGGAATTAATAAGGATTATTATATGATTATTCTATCTATCTATCTATCTATCTATCTATCTACCTACCTACCTACCTGTATATATGTGTGTGTATATATGTTTGTGTGTGTGTGTAAGTCTTTGGTAATTTGGGTTTTCTCCCGCGTAAAATTGGAAGCGTCTTGGCGACGTTTCGACGAAATCACATTCGTCATCTTCAGGCTGGTGTTTTCGGCTTCCTGCTCCTAGAAGCACAAAGCCGAAAACACCAGCCTGAAGATGACGAATGTGACTTCGTCAAAACGTCACCAAGACGCTTCCAATTTTACGTGGGAGAAAACCCAAATAACCAAAGACCTACATACAAACCCCCACAAAAACCTCAGAAAACAAATATGTGTGTGTGTATATGTGTGTGTGTGTTTTTCTCTATGTGTGTATGTATGTATGTATGTATGTATGTATGTGTATATATACCTTTGGGACAGCCATTTTGTACTTGTGACTTCATGAATTCTGTTGCCGCTCAAAGTCACCTTTATCAGGGAGATGGCAGCAGGTAAATTTAATAAATAAATAATATATATATTTCCTTCCTTTCTTTTCCTTCCAGTCTAATGCACAACCCCGGGATTCTCAATCAACTATTACACCAATCAACTCTCAACCCTCTGTAGGTTCTCTTAAGACTAGTCAAAGAAGATTAGATGCAGGAAGCAGTTGTTCCATCCGAAGTGTAGGTGTAATCTGAATTTAAATGTACCATTTAAGAAACATTTTAGCGCCCGGAAAATTCTAGATTCAATTTCGGTGGAATTCAGATGCTCCACATAAAAACGAAGAAAAAAAAACTGGAAGAAGAATACCCTTATTTCTTCCACTGTTCTATGAAATTATGCATAATCATTTCCAGTAAATGCAAACTGATGAGATATCCAAATGGGTCTATAATCCTGCCAGAAAGCAATATTGTTTCTCAAGCATACAATGGAAGACACCACTCTAATCAAATGTAATGCTACTGGAATATTTCCAGCAGAGTTAATAACACAAATAGAATACTTTGTTAGCTTGCGTGTCTAAATTCTAAGAAGCTGGCTTCCAGAATTATTCAGCATAGACTGATTACTCTAGCCATTCAGCCGTCTAACAGATATTCCCTTCCTTCACCTTGCTCTCACAATTGTTAGATTTTTTTTAAAAAAATATATCTTTTTTTTAAAGGAGGAATACTTTTTTCACTGATGTTCTTATTAACAAGTGATTTCTTCACTTGCATTACGTTCTTGAATAACAGAATTGCCTGAGCAGGGGGTTGGACTAGATGACCTCCAAGGCACCTTCCAGCTTTTTTATTATTATTATTATTATTATTATTATTATTATTATTATTATTATTAACATTAACTTTAACTTTAACTTTAACTTTAACTTTAACTTTAACTTTAACTTTAACTTTAACTTTAACTTTAACTTTAACTTTAACTTTAACTTTTATTAGATTTCTATGCCGCCCTTCTCCTGGGACCCAGAGCGACTTACAACAATATTATTATTATTATTATTATAATCTCTTGTTTGGTGTTGTGATTTCCGCTTGGAAACCCTGAAACTATGACCGTTGGACTGGCTGACAAACTTGATTTGTGTTCAGATTGTATTTCAGCTTTTCTTCTGAAACTGTTCAGGCAAGCTTGTGTTTCCACAGACTTGTTAGATTTTGGATGTATGCTTCATTCCTTGTTATCTATGTGGCCTTGAGTAAATTACTCTTCTAATCTAACTGTATGTGAAACTACTTGCAGCCAGAGGCTGCTGAAGGTATGTGTGTCTGCCACAAAGGGGCTGCCCCAAAGAAGAGGGAGTCAAGCTATTCTCCAAAGTGCCTGAAGGCAGGACAAGAAGCAATGGATGGAAACTCATCAAGGAGAGAAGCAACCTAGAGCTAAGGAGAAACTTCCTGACAGTGAGAACAATTAACCAGTGGAACAACCTGCCTCCAGAAGTAGTGAATGCTCCAACACTGGAAGTTTTTA
The DNA here is from genome assembly GCA_034064705.1 of Bothrops alternatus. Taxonomy (NCBI): domain Eukaryota; kingdom Metazoa; phylum Chordata; class Lepidosauria; order Squamata; family Viperidae; genus Bothrops; species Bothrops alternatus. The sequence goes on along the minus strand of JARGCV010000231.1, from coordinate 784,582 downwards.
AGAAGAGACTGGACGGCCATTTGTTCGAAATGGTATAGGGTTTCCTGCCTGAGTAGGGGGTTGGATTAGATGATCTCCAAGGTCCCTTTCAACTTTATTATTATTATTATTATTATTATTATTATTATTATTATTATTATTATTATTATTATTAATCATTGCACAGTCAGCCAGATGTTCAGACTGGATTTGGCATTTTTGTCTACCGATTGAGATCATCATCATCATTATTATTATTATTATTATTATTATTATTATTATTATTATTATTATTATTATTATTATTATTATTATTATTATTATTATTATTATTATTTTGTTCTGGGGCTTGCCAGAAACGTGGGAGCATTTGGGGAAAATTTGGAGCAGTTAAAGGGCAGTTTGAATTGCCAGCTGACTGCGTTGCCTCTGTGACCCAGCAGATCCTCCTGGGTCATCACACTTAGTCCTTGGATAACACAAGAAGCCTGATTCTGAATTTCCCAATACCCCCATAAGAAAAAGGTTTAAAAGTTAGAATGAATGAATGAAGAGCAAAGGAAAATGAGGGAGACAAGATTTCAAAAGCCTGCTTAATCTAGAAACAGACTCCTCAATCAATTATGTTCCACTCTGCATTTTCACCCTTATCTTTAATTTTCTGAAGGAACCTGGATGGGAAAAGTTATTAGGCATTTGTGAAATAGCTCCACCACGTGGGGAAATGTTCAGCAAATAGCCTATTGCTTGTGGACCACTCAGTATCTAAAACAAGGGAGGGAAGGAAATAATTAAAAGTCTGCGAGAAAGAGAAGGATGCACATCCCTATTCAGTCACACACCCAAGATTTCAGATCTCCATGAATTCCTAACCATTTAGCCCCTGTAAGGCAATATAAAACAAACACCCATATGTTGTGTCTCTGTGTGGCTCTAGAATTAGAACCTAGGCTCAAAGGGCTAGAAGGCAACTGGAGAACTTCTAGTCCAACCCCCTGCTCAAGGCAGGAGAACTTGGACCATCCCAGTCAAATGTTGTCCAGACTTTTCTTGAAGACCACCAGCGATGGAGCACCCGGAGCTACTCTGGAAGGCAATCTGTTCCATTGATTCATTGTCCTCACGATCAGGAAATGTCTCCTTAGTTCTAGGTTGAACCACTCTTTAACAAGCTTCTACCCATGACTTCTTTTCCTGCCTTGTGGGGCTTTGGGCATCCCCTCTTCTTTGTGACAGTTCTTCAACAACCAGAAGACAGTCATCATGACCACCACCACCCCAAATCTGTCTCTTCAATAGGCTAGACATACTTAGCTCCCTCAACCGTTCATCATACAATTTAGCCTCCAGATCTCTTATTATCGTTTTTATGGCTCTTCTCCTTGTGTTGGATTGTATTAAAGCAGTGATGATGCCTAAAGCAGATCCTCCTTCCTTCCTAACCCTCCTCTCAGGAATGTAGATAGTTGGATTCCTTCTTGAGTCCAACTCAGATAATTCCCGACTCTCCTAAACTTTTCACTTCTTAAAATCTGGCTAGCTTTTGCATCCCATACTGTTGAAGCATCCAATGTAAATTTCAAGGTATGCTATCAATTCTAAGACGATTCTGGGTATAACAAACCAGATCTGAGAATGATTATTTCACTGTAGAAATCAACCTTTTCGAATTTTTTTTCCTCTTGGCTTCAGGACTGAGCATAGCGCATAAACTTTTCCTGCATCAATCACACCACAGGCTCATCACATGACAACGTGCCACAGGCTCTTCGCCCAGCCCTGTTTTCGTCTTTTTCATTGTTCCCATCTGGGTTTGTTATCGCTGCCATCTTCATCCTTTTTTGTTTTGTATGATTTGATAGATACGTAGATGATAGAGACAGACAGACAGACAGACAGACAGACAGACAGACAGATAGATATGACTGACAGATGATAAATAATGGCCAAGGTGAGTTGACTAAGAGAAGTTGGCCATGGTGAGTTGGCCAAGGCAAGTTGGCCAAGGCAAGTTGCCTCTGGTGAGTTGGCCAAGGCAAGTTGGCCAAGGCAAGTAAGGCAAGTTGGCCAAGGCAAGTTGACTAAGGCGAATTGGCCAAGTGAGTTGTCTAAGGCAAGTTGGCCAAGGCAAGTTGGCCATGGTGAGTTGGCCAAGGCAAGTTTACTAAGGCGAGTTGGCCAAGATGAGTTGGCTGTGGCGAATTGTCATAGACCGCAGAGAAGAGAAGTTTGTGTAACAAATTTCCCTCTCTGAACTCAACCCAAAGCAATTTTACACAGGAAGCTAAAGAAACATAAAATAATATTTCTATATTTCAATATTTCTGTTACATCAGTAACAGAATGGACCTCTATAAATGCCTTTTGGAAGCAGCTTTTTATGGTGTTTAGAATAAGAAAACATGAAGGCCATTTGATAAATATTGTGTGTCTTAATGTTGCTTTGGGGGGAAAAAAAAGGTCAGCCAGCTCACTCCAGGATTTCTGAAGTAATGATGGCCCTTTAATTGGAGCCAATTTTGAATGCAGTGAACAGAATGTCCTATAATGAGACCCAGAAGCATTGCTTTAAAATCAAAATATATCTAAATCTAAAAAAAAATTAATCAGTTGATTACCAGCATTAGTCTTAACGGTTTCCCAAAATTCATTGTGGTTTTAATGTAATTGAAGTGTCATTGCTATATCTCATACTCAAAGAGTCTGCTTTCTAACAGGTATACAGTGTTTTTGGCAACTGGAAACCTGTCTTACATAAAAGAGCAGAAATTTACTGACTGCATATGTTGGTCTTTAATTTGCAACTTGCTTTCCTAAGAGGCCAGAATGATGTAGCTACAGATAGAAGGAAAGGGATACTCTGAACAGAAATGAATCAAGGAACTCTAGAAGTAAAATTAATTTTCCTTCCAATGTTCTCACATTTCAAATGTTCAATCATTCAGAATAAAGCTGGAATGGACCTTGGAGGTCTTGTAGTCCAACCCCCTTATACCATTTCAGACAAGTGGCTGTCCAGTCTCTTCATAAAAACCTTCTGGAGGCAACTTCTGTTTCACCGGTTAATTGTCCTCACGGTTAGGATGTTTATCCTTAATTCCAGGTTGCTTCTCGCCTCGATTAATTTCCATCCATTGTTTCTTGCCTTGCCTTCAGATGCTTTGGAGAATAGCTTGACTCCCTCTTCTTTGGGGCAGCCCCTCAGATACTGGGATACTGCTATCATGTCCCACCTTCTTTTCTATAGACTGGCCATACTCAAATCCTGCAACCGCTCTTCATATGTTTTAATCTCCAGGCCTTTGATCATCTTAGTTGCTCCTCTCTGCACTTTTCCCAAAGTGATTTGATTCAAAGTAATTTGAATCTGATGGGAAACATCATGGGGACTGGAGGCTAAAGCATATAAGGAACGGCTGCTGGAATTGGGCATGTCTAGTTTAACGAAGAGAAGGACGGGGGGGGGGGAACATGATAGCAGTCTTCTAGTATCTCAGGGGCTGCCCCAAAGAAGAGGGAGTCAAGCTATTCTCCAAAGCCCCTGAAGGCAGGACAAGGAGCAACAGATGGAAACTCATCAAGGAGAGAAGCAACCTAGAACTAAGGAGAAACTTCCTGACAGTCAGAACAGTTAACCAGTGGAACTCCTTGCCTCCAGAAGCGGTGAATGCTCCAACACTGGAAGTTTTTAAGAAGAGACTGGACAGCCATTTGTCTGAAATGGTATAGGGTTTCCTGCCTGAGCAGGGGGTTGGACTAGATGACCTCCAAGGTCCCCTCCAACTTTATTATTATTATTATTATTATTATTATTATTATTATTATTATTATTATTATTATTATTATTTATGATATATTACTCCTGTATCTGAGATTATGTTCACAAATGGGACCAGGATTTCTGTTACTAGGCAAGGCGTTTGTTTTTTTTAATTGCGCCCAATTCTGCTAGTGTTTTTGCCATGGTTAAGCAAAATACTGCAGTTGGTAAATGGATGCTTCTGCTACACCAGCTAGGCAGACATATTGCTTGCCTCCAAACATCTGGCACTCAAGGAGACGTACCTCCTCAAAATGGTAGCTCGCCATGACGACTTGGATCGCCCTGAAAATGGATAAAATTGCACTGGAAAATATATGGGTCACCCGTGCCCCCGACTGCAGCCATCCGTTTTCCCCTGCAAAGTCAGGTCATCCAAATTTGGGGTTCTTAAACACTTTTGAAGATTAAGAAACTTTTTTTTCCCCACCACTTAACAATTTTTTTAAAAAACCCATGAGGATTAGGAATTTAATTTGCATTAGTGAGTGATAAACTTAGACGACACCTTTGTGGAACAAGTACTTTTGAATGGTATGAAAAAAAAAATCAATAAAACCTTGATAGAAACGAAAAACAGTTGCAACAATATCCTATAATGGCATCAGTTTAGAGTAAAAAGGGCTCTAAAAGTGGTATTTTTTGAGATAGTGGTAAGGTTCTTCTACTTAATGTTTAGTTGTGTCATGAAATGAAAAAATAAATCAGCTTTTGTTTCATTAAAAATAATCTATATAAATAAAAATGTAAATGTTCGTTTGTTCAAAATCTTAAATCTCCGAAAGTTCTTCATCGATTGCTTTGAAATTTTGACACAACGTTGCATTCGAACACACGCATGTTTCTATATACCTACTAGATATCACACCTATAGATGTCACACCTGTGACAGATAAAAACATGCTTTTTTTTTTTGAAAAACAGCGCCGGCAAACCAGACAATCTCTATATCTGCACAGACAATGGAACAAGAAAAAATATTGTATACCCACAAGCATTGTGAAATTAAACATATTACAAACGTGTGCTTTCTCTTTTCTTTCTTTTCCATTTAACCAGACTGAGCCACAGCAACGCGTGGCTGGGTACAGCTAGTAATAATAATAATTTCAAAAAAAATATCAACAGGTTCCTGGTTTCACCCACCTGTTGAATATCTGGTGCGATTCTCAATCTAGAACAGGGATTCTCAACCTTGGCAACCTTAAGACTTGTGGACTTCAATTCCCAGAATTCCTCAGCCAGCAAAGCTGGCTGAGGAATTCTGGGAGTTGAAGTCCACAAGTCTTAAAGTTGCCAAGGTTGAGAACCCCTGATCTAGAAGAAGTTTCTTATCCAGGATGCTTCTCCTCTTTATAACGCACTAAGGACGTTCTTCTGGACCTTGGGATGCTTAGAGGAACTGCTAACTTGGCACCAATTAGCATCTGCATCATAATATCAGGTGGAGATTTATAACCTTGGCCACATTTTGTCCTTCCGTTTTGGAGAGCTCGAATTCAACCTTCTTATGCTTCTGTCAAGTTAAATTTGTCACCTTGGAAAGTTACCGGGGGAAAAAAAAAAGATTACTCAACGCTAATTTCAATTAAGAGTTAGATGAAAGCCCGTTCATAAATATTGCCGGGATGGACAGACTCACATTTGCTGACCTTGAATAACCAGCTCATCCGCATGCATCCAAAAGCAGATGGTGGTGGGGGGGAGAAGACGATATGTCCTTTCAAATGCTTTCGACTAGGCTGAGGAATTCTGGGAGTTGAAGTCCACAAGTCTCAAAGTTGCCAGGTTTGAAGATCCCTGATTTACAGCCCTAAACATGGATTTGGGGATAAGTTCGGGGCTTTTAAAAGACTGGGTGATGGAAACCAGCAAGAGTGAACTTCAGCATCAAGAATAAATAGGAAGGGAAGCTTTATTTGTTTCTAGAATATAGTTGTTGTTGTTGTTTTTCTTATCCTACCCGGGCTGTGATTTATTTCCATCCGTTTGATCCTATGAGGTTGATGGCCACTCATTATTTAATCTTGATTGCCTTTCTTTCACAAGGAATTACCTGCGTTCCTAAAGGCTGTTTTACAAAAGAAGGACAGAGTTACCATTTTCAGTCTGCTAGAGGCAGGCAGGAAATAATAATAATAATAATCATCATCCCCTGGACTAGGTCATTAAATGCATGGCTGGCTTTTACAAAGGCAGCAACGTCCCTTTTCGAGTCTATGTATTCCATGGGCCCAATGGCGCACAGAGGATTGGAGTCACAATTGGAACCAAATAACGTCAGAGCATTTCAACCTCCTACAACGCGCATTTTTACAGGTCTCAAGATAGCCATGTTAAAAAAAAAATGAAAAAAGAAAGGAAATAGGAGCGATTAAGGAGAACTAGAGGTGTCTAGTCTACAGTAAGGAGGAGAAGGGCTAGGGATGACATGGTGGTAGTCTTCTAGTACTTGAGTGGTTATCACAGAGAAGACACAACCTATTTTTCCATTAAAGCTTCCTCCTTCCATTATGTATTTAAGATGGACAGTGATTAATATTTATATGTTACTTATATGTAAGGCTGTAGGTCTATACATATGTTGTTTATAGTATGGTTAAATGTGTGTTATGCGTGTGTACACTAGAGAGCATGCAACTAAATGTCATTTTAATGTGTGCCATTGTGCCCACAGTAAAAAAAATGACAATAAAGGTTATCTATCTATCTATCTTATCTATCTATCTATCTATCTATCTATCTATCTATCTATCTATCTATCTATCTATCTATCTAATCTATCTATCTATCTATCTATCTATCTACCTACCTACCTACCTACATACATACATACATACATACATCTATCTATCTATCTATCTATCTATCTATCTATCTATCTATCATCTATCTATCTATCATCTATCTATCTATCTATCTATCTATCTATTTATCTATCTATCTATCTACCTACCTACATACCTACATACCTACATCTATCTATCTATCTATCTATCTATCTATCTATCTATCTATCTATCTATCTATCTATCTATCTATCTATCTATCTATCTATCTATCTATCTATCTATCTATCTACCTACCTACCTACCTACATACATACATACATACATACATACATCTATATCTATCTATCTATCTATCTATCTATCTATCTATCTATCTATCTATCTATCTATCTATCATCTATCTATCTATCATCTATCTATCTATCTATCTATCTATTTATCTATCTATCTATCTACCTACCTACCTACCTACATACCTACATACCTACATCTATCTATCTATCTATCTATCTATCTATCTATCTATCTATCTATCTTCTATCTATCTATCTATCTATCTATCTATCTATCTATCTATCTATCTATCTATCACATTTAGTCTTACATACTGCCACATAGTGCTTTAGATTAGAGCACTCTCTGGGTGATTTACAAAGTAAGCATTAGTTGCATATTCAATAGTCAATAGAAATAGTACTTAGACTTATATACCACTTCACGGTGCTTTACAGCCCTCTCTAAACGGTTTAGAGTCAGCCTATTGCCGCCAACAATCTGGATCATCATTTTACTGACCTCGGAAGGACTGAAGGCTACGTCAACCTTGAGCCGGTCAGGATCAAACTGCTGATAGTGAGCAGAGTTTGCCTGCAATACTGTATTTTACCACTTGGGTAACAGATGGAAACTTATCAAACAGACCTCCAATTTAGAATCAAGGAGAAATATCCTGAAAGTGAGAACAATTAACCAGCTTTGCCTTCAGAGGTTGCGGGGGCTCCATCACTGGAGTTTTTTAAGAAGAGCCTGGACAGCCATTTGTCTGAAACAGTCAGGGTCTCCTGCTTGGTCGGGGAGGGGGGCTGGACTATAAAACCTCAAGGTCCCTTCCAATCCTATTATTCTATGTTCTACTAGCAAAATTGAGCAGAAAGTTGCTGTGCTCACATCCAAAAAATGTCAGGCTCTCTCAGAAGGTATCAACAAACCCAAGGTGTGGGGTTTTTTTTTTTTTGTAACACCTTGCATTTGTTAGCTCATAAGCCACTTGTCATCTGTCTCGTACATAACTTGCCTCTTCATAACCATTCTGATTTCCCCCAAATCCATTCCACCCCAGGTAAGTACTACAATAACTGGGCCACAAATGCATTTAATGAGATCAACTGCACCTCAAGAGTGTATGCCCTTTAATAGAATGTGTTGGTTCAAAAAGTATACTGTATTACTATTTTAAATGATTTATATATTTTTGTATTTATATTTCTGCTGTAAGCCACCCTGAGTCTGGGGAGAAGGGCGGCATATAAGTCAAAATAAATAAATATAAATAAATAAATAAATAAATAAATAAATAAATAAAAAGTGCTACCAGGCCAGCTTTTTAACGTGGGGCCACCACAGACTAACAATGCTTTCCTTCTAAAACAGCAACATGGAAGCATCATTTAGCTGCTCATCAACGATGAAACGCCCGTCTCTGAAATTTCCACCCCATCTCAAAGGCCAGGAACTGCTCATTCAGAAAGGCAGCCCAATTAATAGAACAAAGAACATCAGAGATTGAGCTAAGGATGTTTGTAAAAGCTTATCTTCATAAACAACCTCATTTCCTCTTTATATGCGTGGACATATTGTCCTGACATTTTGATAGCATGGGAGCATGTCATGCATCAGTGTGAAGCAGTAATGGGGTGACCTTGTTTTTGTCCCTGGGGAACAAAAGATAGACTATTATGAAATTCAGATCAGACTTCTACCTTGAATAGAAGATATAGGTCTCCACCAGTTTTGGTCACCATGTTACAAAAAAGACGTTGAGACTCTGGAAAGAGCAACTACGATGATTAAAGGCCTGGAGAGTAAAACATATGAAGAAGGATTGCAGAATTTGGGAACGGTGAGTCTGGAGAGAAGAAGGATTGGGGTGGGGGGATATGATAGCAGTCTTCCAATACTTGAGAGGATGCCATAAAGAGAAAGGGGTCAACTTATTTTCCAAAGCACCAGAAGGCAGGACAAGACAGAACAGATGGAAACTAATCAAGGAGAGAAGCAACCTGGAACTAAGGAGAAATTTCCTAACGGTGAGGACAATTAACTAGTGGACCAGCTTGACCCTGGACGTTGTGGGTGCTCCATCACTTGAGATTTTCAAGAAGAGACTTTTCTAAAATGGGGTATAGGGTTTCCTGCTAGAGCAGGGGGCTGGACTAGAAGACCTCCCAGGTCCCTTCCAGCTCTATTCTGATTCTGATTAGAGGCAGACTTGAGCTGCTTTCAAGAACACTAAGATGAGTCGGACCTAGTTATAGCTGAATGGACCAAACTTTCTGAGACAACCCAAGAAAGGGATCTTGGGGTTTTGGTGGACAGCTCGATGAAGATGTCAACCCAATGCGCAGCAGCAGTAAAAAAAAGCAAATTCCATGCTTGGCATGATTAGGAAGGGAATCGAAAACAAGTCAGCAAGTGTTGTATTGCCTCTGTACAAATCGATGGTGAGACCACACTTGGAGTACTGTGTACAGTTCTGGTCACCGCACCTCAAGAAGGATATAATGGAACTGGAAAAGGTGCAAAGAAGGGCAACAAGAATGATCAAGGAAATGGAGCGCCTCCCTTATGAAACCAGATTGCAACGCCTTGGTCTCTTCAGCCTTGAAAGACGGCGTTTAAGGGGTGACTTGATTGAAGTGTATAAAATCATGCATGGGATAGAAAAGGTGGATAGAGAAAAATTCTTTTCTCTATCACACAATACCAGGACAAGGGGGCACTCCCTAAAGCTTATAGCTAAGAAAGTGAGGACCAATAAAGGGAAATATTTCTTCACCCAGAGGGTCGTTGATTTATGGAATTCACTTCCTGAAGGGGTCGTGACAGCTGTCAGCCTTGACAGCTTCAAGGCAGGGCTAGATAGATTCATGGATGCCAAGTGTATTGGTGGTTATTAAAACAGATGTCCATGTGCCGCCTCTATGTTGGTTGAGGCAGGCAGGATTCCCTTGAGTACCATTTGTTGGGGGTCAAGGGAAAGGGAGGGTTTTGCCTTCTCTTTCTGCTCAAGATCCCCATGTACATTTGGTGGGCCACTGTGTGACACAGAAGGCTGGACTCAATGGGCTTTGGCCTGATTCAGCATGGCTCTTCTTAGGTTCTTATGTATCAACAATTTCTAGAACTATAGACCAGACTTAGAATATCCTGGAAGAAATGTCCATGGAGGTTCTCAGTCCTCCAGCTCATGGTTGTCCCAAAGGTGCTTTTTAAAGAGGCAATTGGACTTTCTTGTTTTTCTTTGAAGATGTTTCACTTCTCATCCAAGGAGTTTCTTCAGCTCTGACTGGAAGGATTTATATTCTGTCTGCAAGGAATATAAATCCTTCCCTTCCCCACCATCCAGTCAGAGCTGAAGAAGCTTCTTGGATGAGGAGCGAAACGTCTTCAAAGCCAAAACAAGAAAGTCCAGTTGCCTTCTGAAAAACCATCTTTGGGACATCCTAGAGAAGAAAACTCATCCTGTGTGATAGCCAAGAACATCTGGCTCCATGAAGTCACCAAGATGCAAGGCAGGGATGAAAGGAAGGCTCTGCAAACATTTTGTTCCAAACCATTTCAAACACGGGAAGTTCTCAAAGCTTCTTGAGATGAAACATTTCAAAGTTTGGTGAGCATTTCAAGCTCATGAAAAGCTCTTCTGTTTTCAGACACTTCCAAAACTGATTCCTAGTCAAACTGTAAGTTTCACACCAAGGTGATGAGTCAAACAAGTTCTCAATGGTCAATACAATACTATTTATGACCGATCCTTTATGCTGTGAGACACCTTTGGCTCTCGGGCAAATTCTAGAATGTCCTCATTCCTTCCTAGTTTTAGAGGGAGACGTTGGGACCAGAAACAAGAGAATTGATGTTGCTGGGAGGATTGTTAGTAAATGCCTACCTTGCATACATACAACACACTCTTACTACCAGGTGTTCATCAGGCAATCAGACTTGTACAGAGGCCCAAAAAGGTAGGAGGGATTATCTCAGTGGTCTCTTCTACGAAGCATTTTAGGTTTCTAAGGAAATTAGAAAAAGGGTAAAGAAAACCAATAATTTCTTGTTTCGGTTTTTAAGATACAAATTTGTACCCTGATTAGGAAGACCCAAAACAGAAGACTTAAAGAACTTTCCTTCAAGGTGAAGGTGGAGTTAGAGAAGAAAGAGCCATCACAACAGCTATCATAAAAAAAGGGTTTTGATGTGAGCAACGGCTGAATTTCGGGAAGTGCAATTTCCAAATTAAATTGAAGGAGCCCTCTGAATAAATCCCTCGGCTAGGGAGAAGACAGACTGTCCTAGCTTCTTAAGGACTCCATGAAAAAAACGAGCAGACGTTGCTTTCCAGCGGTGGTGAGGGACACTGAATACAGAATAACAGAATAGCAGAGTTGGAAGGGACCTTGGAGGTCTTCTAGTCCAACCCCCAACAGAGGCAAGGAAACCCAAAACCATTTCAGACCAATGATTGTCCAATTTCTTCTTAAAAACTTCCAGCGTTGGAGCATTCACAACTTCTGGAGGCAGGTTGTTCTATTGATCAATTGTTCTAATCACCAGGAAATTCCTCCTTAGTTCCAGGTTGCTTCTCTCCTTGATAGAAAAACAGGCATTGCTGAAAGAAAATCAACATGGTTTCTGCAAAGGCAAATCATGTCTTACTAACTTGTTAGAATTCTTTGAGGGTGTAAATAAATGCATAGATAAAGGGGCCCCAGTTGATATTGTATAGCTTGACTTTCAAAAGGCTTTTGACAAAGTCCCTCACCAAAGGCTCCTAAAAAAGCTCTCCAGCCACGGAATTAGAGGACAGGTCTTGTCCTGGATTGGTAACTGGCTAAATTGTAGGAAGCAAAGGGTGGCAATAAATGGACAATTCTCTGGATGGAAAGAAGTGAGAAGTGGTGTACCCCAAGGTTCAGTTTGGGGACCTTTACTTTTCAATTTATTCATCAATGATCTGGATGTAGAAGTTAATAGTGAGGTAGCCAAGTTTGCTGATGACACTAAATTGTTCCGGGTTGTGAAAAGTGAAACTGATTGTCGGGAGCTCCAGAAGGATCTCTCGAAATGGTGTGAGTGGGCAACAAAGTGGCAAATGCATTTTAACCTAAACAAGTGCAAAGTTATGCACATCGGGGCAAAGAACCCCAATTATACTTACCAACTGATGGGGACCAAACTTTCTGAGACAACCCAAGAAAGGGATCTTGGGGTTTTGGTGGACAGCTCAATGAAGATGTCAACCCAATGCGCAGCAGCAGTAAAAAAAAGCAAATTCCATGCTTGGTATGATTAGGAAGGGAACCGAAAATAAGTCAGCAAGTGTTGTATTGCCTCTGTACAAATCGATGGTGAGACCACACTTGGAATACTGTGTACAGTTCTGGTCACCGCACCTCAAGAAGGATATAATGAAACTGGAAAGGGTGCAAAAAAGGGCAACAAGAATGATCAAGGAAATGGAGCGCCTCCTTTATGAAACCAGATTGCAACGCCTTGGTCTCTTCAGCCTTGAAAGATGGTGTTTAAGGGGTGACTTGATCAAAGTGTATAAAATCATGCATGGGATAGAAAAGGTGGATAGAGAAAAATTCTTTTCTCTATCACACAATACCAGGACAAGGGGGCACTCCCTAAAGCTCATAGGTAAGAAAGTGAGGACAAATAAAGGGAAATATTTCTTCACCCAGAGGGTCGTTGATTTATGGAATTCACTTCCAGAAGGGGTTGTGACAGCTGTCAGCCTTGACAGCTTCAAGGCAGGGTTAGATAGATTCATGGATGTCAAGTGTATCAGTGGTTATTAAAACGGATGTCCATGTGCCGCCTCTATGTTGGTTGAGGCAGGCAGGATTCCCTTGAGTACCATTTGTTGGGGGTCAAGGGAAAGGGAGGGTTTTGCCTTCTCTTTCTGCTCAAGATCCCCATGTACAATTGGTGGGCCTCTGTGTGACACAGAATGCTGGACTCGATGGGCTTTGGCCTGATTCAGCATGGCTCTTCTTATGTTCTTATGTTCTTATGATCAGTTTCCATCCGTTGCTTCTTGTCCTGCCTTCAGGCACTTTGGAGGATAGTTGACTCCCTCTTCTTTGGGGCAGCCCTTGAGATATTGGAAGACTGCTATCATGTTCCCCCCTGGTCCTTCTCTTCGTTAAACTAGACATCCCCAATTCCAGCAACCGCTCTTCGTGTGTTTCAGCCTCCAGTCCCCTAATCATCTTTGTGTATGGAGGTTTTCAGTTGTCCCAAAGGGGCTCTTTCAGGAGGCAACTGGACGTTATTTGTTTTTCTTTGAAGACATTTCGCTTCTCATCCAAGAAGCTTCTTCAACTCTGACTGGATGGTGGGGAATGGAAGGATTTATACTCCTTGCAGACAGCTGGTCATTTGCCTTCTTTTGGAGAGTCGTTGAGGCCACTTGGAGGTTTTGTCTGTGTCCTCAGGGTCACCTGAGTAGAGCAAATGGGTCTGGAGCCTTCATGGCTGCAGAATGCTGTGTTGAAGGGACCCAGGGCAGAAAGCATTCTGCAGCCAAGGAGACATTCGCACCACTCAGGTGACCCTGAAGACACAGGTCAGCCTCCAAGTGGCCTCAACGACTCTCCAAAAGAAGGCAAATGACCAGCGGTCTGCAAGGAGTATAAATCCTTCCCTTCCCCACCAGTTGCCTCCTGAAAAAGCACCTTTGGGAATACTCAACCTAGCCCCCAGCTATAAGACCTTCTAGTAAGTCTAGAAAATCTATGTCCTCACCAAACATAAACCTTCTTAATTTCTTCATGATTGTATAAATGTTGCCAGCTGCGGAGCTCCTTCTAAGACACGGTCAAATGACGTGTGGAAGCTTCTTGGATGAGAAGCGAAGTGTCTTCAAAGCAAAACAAGAAAGTCCAGTTGCCTCCTGGAAAAATAGCAGTGGGACAATCATCTTTGTTGCTCTTCTCTATGCTCTTTACAGAGTCACAGCACCTTTTGAATCATGTGGTGACCAACACTGGAGGACGTATTCCAAGTGTGAAGAAGGCTGAAAGCTTGTTCTGCCTTCTCCACTCACAGGAGGTCAATGAATACCTCCATGTGAATACCTTTCTGTCTTCTAATATCCAACATTTAGGATGATAGTCATGGTAATGATGATTGTGAGTCATTTCTGAGCTAAGGAGCACCAAGGTCCCACTGAACACAGCCCTCCATTGACATAGGGTACTCATTTTAAGACATGATTATGGCATCTGGCTCAGCCAACCTTAAAAACGGGATTTGACAAAAGAAAGTATTATCTTGAAAGTAGAGATTAATTAACACTTAAAAAGGTATACATTCATTATGCATTGTATATTTATATATTTAAATCCAATGAAATGAAAAGTATAAATCTCAGCAGTGTGGAATGAAATGTGGAAGGAGATCCAGCATGAATGTGAAGAAATAATAATAATAATAATAATAATAATAATAATAATAATAATAATAATAATAATAATAATAATAATAATAATAATAGTAAAGTTGGAAGGGACCTTGGAGGTCATCTAGTCCAACCCCCGGATCAGGCAGGAAACCCTATACCATTTCGGACAAATGGCTGCCCAATCTCTTCTTAAAAACTTCCAGTGTTGGCGCATTCACCGCTTCTTGAGGCAGGCAGTTCCACTGGTTAATTGTTCTCACTGTCAGGAAGTTTGTCCTTCGTTCCAGGTTGCTTCTCTCCTTGATTAGTTTCCACCCGCTGCTTCTTGTCCTGCCTTCAGGCACTTTGGAGAATAGCCTGATTCCCTCTTCTTTGTGGCAGGCCCTGAGATATTGGATTAATTACTAAATTACTACTTAATTACTAAATTAAGAAGCCACAAAGTCACAATATAACTGCCCCAGGTCTTACCTACATGCATGTATAGACAAGCCCGCGCTGGAGGAAGCAAACATTTGCTTTACGATGCAACCACAGTAAAACACGTTATTTATTCCCTCGTGCGATATGCTGGTCATGGTATCAAAGATCTGACCGATCTCCCAAAACTGATTTATGTAAGGCCCTTATCCCACTTGATAAATTTTAAGCAAAGTTGATTAGTGGGAACCTATGCATCCTCTCCACATACAATAAAACCCGTTCCACCAGATGCATAAATCTATCATCCAGCTTCCCACAATAATATCTGCCAGAGAGGTCTTGGTAGCGATTTCCAAGAAACCATTCTTATTAACAGCAGTATCACAAATCTACGCAAAAATCAAAGACAAGCACCTAAGCCAACTCTTAAGAGATTTGTGCAGAACAGACAGGGCTTAGGGAAGTCCAGAGCCCGCTGAACAATTGTTTAAACAAAGGAAAGACTCGTTGGGATGCTGTGAAAGAGGATTGTACATAAAGTTGGATAATCTTTTGCTTCTGTGTAAACAGCAAGTAAACAGAATTCGAAACAGAGAGCTCAGGCGCTGTTTAAGGAGTGACTTCTCTGCAAGTTCAAAACAGTTATTTCAAGATATGCAACCTTAACAGCAATTTGCAAAAAGAAAAAAGAAAATTGTCATCCAATGGCATGGCATTTCTAATAATACGTGGATGAAAAAAAAAAATTAAGCAGATCCTCAGTGCATTCCACAGTGTCTCCAAGCCCTATCCAATACATTGGACTACAGATCCCATGACTGCCAGCCAGCATGAGCAAAATGGGACGTTGGGAATTGTGGTCCAATATATGTGAATGGCAACCTATTGGGAAAAGGGAACTTAAAGGCTGACATTTGTCGGTGCCCTTCGCTCCACACAGGAATAACGTTGAGCGGTGGAAATGGCTAGGAAAGAATACTTGAAGCTGAGGGTTGAAATTAGGGGTCCTTGGTCCTCTATGAGTTGGATGGCTTTCTTGCAGACGTTTCCTGACCCAACTAGGTAACCTCATCAGTGCTAGTCAGAGAGTAGGGTTTTGTACAGCAAACTACTTACTACTTCCCTTACCAGCACTGATGAGGCTACCTAGCTTGGTAATGAAAGGTCTGCAAGAAAACAACCAAGCACAGACAGTACCAAGGACCCCACAGTTCTCCTCCTCCTCCTCCTCCTCCTCCTCCTCCTCCTCCTCCTCCTCCTCCTCCTCCTCCTCCTCCTCCTCTCCACAAACCACTCACTTCTAGCAGTGATGATGTTATCTAGTTTGGTAATGAAACGTTTGCAAGAAAACAACCAAGGTCAGAGAATATCAAGGACCCCACAGTTCTCCTCCTCCTCCTCCTCCTCCTCCTCCCCCCCCCCCCACAAACCACTCTCTCTTCTAGCACTGATGATGCCACCTAGTCTGGTAATGAAAAGTCTGCAAGATAACACCCAAGCTCAGAGAGCACCACGGACTCCACAGCTATGAAAATTGCTGGAAACTCATCAGCCAGAATAACCAATTTAATTCTTTGGCGAAGGACACAGTGGATCAAAAGTACATTCATTTTTAATGACATCAGTTAACAGCTGTGGATCTGGCTTTTGATTTCCAGTCGGTCATTTCTGAGCTAAAACAAAACAAAACAAAAAAAAACACCTTTCAAGACATAAGATGGTGGCTTTTTTTACAAGCTTCCATTTAGTCGGTGTGCAATATTTTATCTTTTTTTAAAAAAAAAATCTGGGTGTACTCCTTCCAAATCAGACAGATAACTCAGTGGAAGACAATCTATTTTTTTTACTACGAGGATTGCCAAGATTAAAACATCTGTAAGAGGGTGAACTCAGCACTGCAGTCAAAGCCTAAGATGATTAGGGGACTGGAGGCTAAAACCTATAAGGAACGGATGCTGGAATTGGGTATGTCTAGTTTAACAAATAGAAGGACGAGGGGGGACACGATAGCAGAGTTCCAATATCTCAGGGGCTGCCCCAAAGAAGAGGGAGTCTAGCTATTCTCCAAAGCACCTGAAGGCAGGACAAGAAGCAACGGATAGAAACTCATCAAGGAGAGAAGCAACCTAGAACTAAGGAGAAACTTCCTGACAGTCAGAACAATTAACCAGTGGAACAACCTGCCTCCAGAAGTGGTGAATGCTCCAACACTGGAAGTCTTTAAGATGAGACTGGACAACCATGGTATAGGGTTTCCTGCCTGAGCAGGGGGTTGGACTGGATGACCTCCAAGGTACCTTCCAACTTTACTATTATTATTATTATAACCCAAAAGTCAGTGAAATAAAGCAACTTAAAGAGTTACTTTATCTTACTTTGAGAGGGATCTGGGTGGACCACCATTTAAGGATGACCCAGCACTGTGCTGCAGCTGCCAAAAAAGCCAATGCAGTCCTGGGTTGCATCAACAGAGAGATACTATCAAGATCACAAGAAGTGATAGTGCCACTTTACAATGCCTTGGTAAGGCCACGCTTGGAAGATTGCATCCAGTTCTGGTCACCACAATACAAAAAAGATGCTGAAACTTTGGAAAGAGTCCACAGAGAAGAACGACAAAGATGATGAGGGAGCTGGAGGCTAAAACATGCAAAGAACAGTTGCAGGAACTGGGCATGTCTAGTGTAACAAAGAGAAGGACTAGGGGTGACATGATGACCGTCATCTAGTACTTGAGAAGCTGTCCCAGAGAAGAAGTTATTGACTTGTTCTCCAAAGTCCCAGAGGGAAGAACAAGAAGTAATGGGTGAAAGCTTGTTAAAGAGAAAGGGTTGGACTAGAAGACCTCCAAGGTCCCTTCCAGCTCTATTCTATTCTATTCTATTCTATTCTATTCTATTCTATTCTATTCTATTCTATTCTATTCTATTCCATTTTCTATTCTATTCTATTCCATTCCATTCCATTCCACTCCACTCCACTCCACTCCACTCCACTCCACTCCACTCCACTCTACTCTACTCTATTTTCTATTCTATTCTATTCTATTCTATTCTATTCTATTCTATTCTATTCTATTCTATTCTATTCTATTCTATTCTACTCTACTCTACTCTATTTTCTATTCTATTCTACTCTATTCTATTCTATTCTATTCTACTCTACTCTACTCTATTCTATTCTACTCTACTCTATATTCTATTTTATTCTATTCTATTCTATTCTATTCTATTCTATTCTATTCTATTCTATTCTATTCTATTCTACTCTACTCTACTCTACTCTACTCTATTTTCTATTCTATTCTACTCTATTCTATTCTATTCTACTCTACTCTACTCTAGTCTATTCTACTCTACTCTATATTCTATTTTATTCTATTCTATTCTATTCTGTTCTATTCTATTCTATTCTATTCTATTCTATTCCACTCCACTCCACTCCACTCTATTTTCTATTCTACTCTACTCTACTCTATATTCTATTCTATTCTATTCTATTCTATTCTATTCTATTCTATTCTATTCTATTCTATTCTACTCTACTCTATTCTATTCTACTCTACTTTACTCTATATTCTATTCTATTCTATTCTATTCTATTCTATTCTATTCTATTCTATTCTATTCTATTCTATTCTATTCTATTCTATTCTATTCCATTCCATTCCACTCCACTCCACTCCACTCTACTCTACTCTATTTTCTATTCTATTCTACTCTATTCTATTCTATTCTACTCTACTCTACTCTACTCTACTCTACTCTACTCTACTCTACTCTACTCTACTCTACTCTACTCTACTCTACTCTACTCTACTCTATTTTCTTTTCTATTCTATTCTATTCTATTCTATTCTATTCTATTCTATTCTATTCTATTCTATTCTATTCTATTCTACTCTACTCTACTCTACTCTACTCTACTCTACTCTATTCTACTCTACTCTATATTCTATTCCATTCCATTCCATTCCATTCCATTCCATTCCATTCCATTCCATTCCATTCCATTCTATTCTATTCTATTCTATTCTATTCTATTCTATTCTATTCTATTCTATTCTATTCTATTCTATTCTATTCTAAGGTCACTTCCGATCCTATGATTCTATGTTCTATATTCTACATTTGTGAAGAGCACATGACCTAAGAGGCAATGAACAAATCTACAATAATGCATATTTATCTATAACATTTCTACCCCATCGTTCTTGTCAGAAGTGGCTGAGCCAGTTTTCATAAACGTTTTTAATGTTTAAAATATATAACACAGTTCAAATGGCTGACATTTAGCTTAAATTGAAAACACACCGAGAGAGATTCAGTACAGAAACGTCACATATAATTGATAGGAGCCCTGATAACTATTTGAAACTATACATTGTTCTCTTTGGGATGTGGCTGCTTATTACATCTTTACATGAATATGTTGCCATGTATACTGCAGATCAATCCTCTTGACTTCAATTGCTCTCAAACATGAGAGAATGAGAGAATTAAGGTTAATCTAAGATAATGGGTTGATTTAAAGATTTAGATTTTAGGCAAGCTGTAAGATAGGATATTTAAATGATATTTTATGATATATTACTATAAATTAAATTTAGTAGATTTGATTTAGATTGATGGTCTAGACGTTAATGATAAATATTATTTTTAACAAGATGAGCTGATTGTTTATATTATAAGTAAGGTTTAGAAGAGGATGTTTATATGATGATATATTAAGATATATTATGATAAACTAAATTGAATAAGAATATAATTATTATTATTAATATAAGTTCATAGGTAAGCTGCAAACCAGGATGTTTAAATGATATTTTAAGATATATTATTATAAACTAAATTTAGTAGATTTGACTTAGATTGACGGTCTAGAAGTTAATGATAAATATTATTCTTAACAAGATGAGTTGATTGTTTATATTATAAGTAAGGTTTAGAAGAGGACGTTTATATCATGATATATACTAAGATATATTATGATAAACTAAATTGAATAAGAATATAATTATTATTATTATCATTATTATTATCTTGAATCGAGGGATTTATTGATATTGTTATGGTTAATATTATTTGTTTAACTTTAATAAGATGGTTTTTTTTCTTGTTTTTTTTGTTTTTTTCCCCTTTTTTTTTTTTTTTTTTGTGTGTTTTGAGTAAGAGATAGTATATAGTTTAAAATTCTTGTTAAGTTCATATAATAATTTTGTTTGATGTAGTGGGGCTTTCTTTTGTTATACCCTGTAATCATTCTGGGAAGCCGCATAATTTTAGGTATGATGTTTTTTTTCGCTGTAATTAGGGTTGGTGGAAGAATAATTAATTATTGTTACTAATGGGTTGTTTGGGTGGCCTTTGGTGGATTGAAGGATGAGTTAAGTGTGAGCTGATAAGAAGGGGGAAGAATGATGGTAAATTGTTTGAGATGCTTATTTTCAGTTGAGTTATTATTATCAGAAGTATTGGAAATTGTATTTATGTTTTGTTGTTGATTGTTTATTTGTATATTAAGATTTGATATGATTAGCTTTCTTTTCTGTTAAAATTGGGGGGGAAAAAAAGTCAATAAAAATATTTAAAAAAAAAAAAAAAAAAAAAAGAAGAGACTGGACAGCCATTTGTCCGAAATGGTATAGGGTTTCCTGCCTGAGCAGGGGGTTGGACTAGATGACCTCCAAGGTCCCTTCCAACTTTATTATTATTATTATTATTATTGTTGTTGTTGTTGTTGTTATTATTATTATTATTATTGTTATTATTATTATTATTATTATTATTATTATTATTATTATTATTATTATTATTATTATTATTATTATTATTATTATTATTATTATTATGGATCATCACATAGTCAGCCAGAGGTTCAGACTGGATTTGACATTTTGTCTACCTATCGTGTCCTTACCAAGGACCTGGGATAGATGATGATGATGATGATGAAAAAAAAAAAAAAAAAAAGAAACTATACATTGTTCTCTTTGGGATGTGGCTGCTTATTACATCTTTACATGAATATGTTGCCATGTATACTGCAGATCAATCCTCTTGACTTCAATTGCTCTCAAACATATGTTAACATCTGTTTGAAATTTGCCCCTCCCGTGCAATAGAGTCCAGAAATTATAATCTTTTTTTGGAATATTGTTGCCACCAGAAGTTATGGGCGTTCCATCATTGGAGGTTTTTTTTTTAATAAGACTGGACAGCCATTGGTTCACAACCTTACAGGATCGTCTGCTTGAACAGGGGGTTGGATTCGAAAACTGCCTGGGTCCTTTCCAATTCTGTTATTCCACGTTTTATGTTCTAGAGAAACTATTCTCAACTTTCCCATACGACGTTCTGGGCTGTAAAAATCTGGATGACTATAGGTAGTCATCACATGACACACAACTGAGCCTAGATTGTTAGCGGTAAGTCACTGCAGTTGTGACTTGATTTGATCTGATGGCTGTTTTTAACAACACAAACGGGCAAATTTTTAATGGAAACCAACCAAACACATGGCCCCAATCGCACTCACTTCCACGAGGGAATTGCAACCAGTTGTAAATGCAAGCTGTTTGCCAAGTGTCCGAAACGTGATCAGGGGACTGTGGAGTGGTGTGAAGCAGTCGTAACGTTGAGGTTAGCTCACAAGTTGTGATTTCTATCATGTTGTGAGCCGCCCTGAGTTCTCCGGAATAGGGCGGCATAGAAATTAAATAAATAATAATAATAATAACAAGTAAATGTTGTGTGTGTGAGGGGAGAGGTCCACTGTAATTTCGTCATTAAGCAAGGACTACCTTTACTGAACACAGAGAGCAGCTGGGTCTCTGGGTCTTGTTGCTGTCCTATTCGGTGGCAGCCCAGATGTGGCAACCCTACACAAGGCATCCGGTAACACAACATCCACTTTTTTAACTGACTCTCCATCGATTTCCTCTCCAGTGTTGAAAAAAGAAGGATGGCTTATTTCCCAGTGTAATTTAAGTTTTGAAGCACGGGTCTCTCCAGTGGAACGGCATGAAGTTGATAGCATTCAATTATCTTTGGAGTTAATGTTGCCTGACAACACTGCCTGAGGGTGGAAACAGCATGAAATCAAAGAGAACGATTTGCTCGGCCATATTTTATGACTGGTGGCATCGCCTGTAATCTTCTTCTGTTTCCTTCACGGAGTGGGTGCCTCGCGATTCCCCACCAAGGACAGATGGAATCCACAAGACGAAGCCAGGAAAGGTTCCTTCCCAAAAGCTCGTGGTGAGAGAGAGAAAAAACAACAACACCAGATTATGTGGTATACTGGGTGGGTGGGTGGGGGGAATAATCCTATTTCTTTCTCCCTCTATAAAATATGTAACGCTGCAAATGGCTGGCTTGAGGCACACCGTTATTCCACAAGATGTTGAAGCCACAGAGTGGGTAGATTTGCACGACGCCCTTAAAATACATTCAGTTCTTGTTCTTCCCCTGAAAAATTGGCCTTGGGTTCTGCGCAAATGCAGCCACTCAGTTAGTAGCCATGAAGTAAGTGCTCACTGCCAATCCCTTGGCTGTGGTTCCATAAGATGAGAAGGTTTATCCTGTTCTCTCCTTCAGAAAGTAAAGTGGGTAGCAACAGCCTTCCCTAAAAGTCAACTATTTGGGAAGAATTCTCCCCTTCCTTAAAATAGTCCTGAACAAAGAGCGTCTTATTCCATTTTCATGATCTACGAAAGCTGCTAGAATGCTGGCTTCAAGTATAAGGGTGGCATCACAGCCTTTCAATATCTCAGGGGCTGCCCCAGAGAAGAGGGAGTCAAGCTATTCTCCAAAGCGCCTGAAGGCAGGACAAGAAACAACAGATGGAAACTCATCAAGGAGAGAAGCAATCTAGAACTAAGGAGAAACTTCCTGACAGTTAGAACAATTAATCAGTGGAACAACTTGCCTCCAGAAGTTGTGAATGTTCCAACACTGGAAGTTTTTAAGCAGAGACTGGACAGCCAATGGTCTGAAATGGTGTAGGGTTTCCTGCCTGAGCAGGGGGTTGGACTGGATGACCTCCAAGGTCCCTTCCAACTTTGTTCTTCTGTTAATTAACCAGTGGAACAACCTGCCTCCAGAACTTGTGGGTGCTCCAACACTGGAGGCTTTTAAGAAGAGACTGGACAGGCATTTGTCTGAAACAGTAAGAGTTTTCTCCTTGAGTAAGGGGTTGGACTAGAAGATCCAACCAACTCTGTTATTCTGTTCAGTCTTCCAATATCTCAGGGGCTGCCCCAAAGAAGAGGGAGTCAAGCTCTTCTCCAAAGCAATGAAGACAGGAGAAGAAGCAACGGATGGAAACTCATCCAGGAGAGAAGCAACCTAGAACTAAGGAGAAACTTCCTGATGGTGAGAACAATCAACCAGTGGAACAGCCTGCCTCCAGTTTTCAAGAAGAGACTGGACTGACATTTGTCCAGAGTGGTATAGGGTCTCCTATAGGGTGGACTAGAAGACCTCCAAGATCTCTTCCAACTTTGTTCTGTATTCTTTTATTTAATTAAATTAATTAAATTAATTAAATTCTTTTAATTCTGAAGACCGTTCCCTTTTACACTCCGGTTAGCTCTGAAATGTTGAGCTTGGTAGCACCCAATCTGCCTCTCGCTGCAGCCGGATCAGCAACCTGCAGAAGGTTTATCAAGCCAGAAGAAATGAAAGGGCTTTAAAATGGACAGAAAACTAACCCAGCGGGACTGATCTCCAATTTGACTGCTTCTTCTTCGCAGAGGGACTGATTCATATTCAGTGGAACCAAACAGCACGTTTGCCACAGCTGGACCCAAGATGCCTGAGCAGGGGGTTGGACTAGAAGACCTCCAAGGTCCCTTCCAACTTTTATTATTATAAATTTTAAAAAGTATAAAGTATAAATTATATCCCTACAACAGATAGGATTGCCATCTGAGAAACCATTTCTTCCTCCTTTCTCCATTTTCAGCTCCCTCTCCGTTGCAGCCCAGAATTATTTTACGCAGCTCTGCCCGAAAGCTAAATTAACAGCTCCGAGCGCTACTTCCCATGATAGGGAGCCATTTATTTTTCCCCCACTTGATAAAATGTGCGGATTTGCTCTGCTCTTAAGGGTGAGGACCCTGCTCTTCAAATGTCTTCGGAAAAGGTCAGGGAACTTCTATTCTATTGTGTATTTTACAAGCGATGTAGGAAGCTGCCCTTCAGTCAGAGTACATCCATGCTTCTGCAAAAGTAAACATGAGATGGACGTAAGGGGAAAAGAGATTAATAACCAGATGGAAAGAACACGCTGAACTGGGATTAAGTGATCCTTCATAAATTATAGAGAAATATTTAATCTTGCTTCGTAAATCCTTGCTACAAATGACCAGAATTCTACAGATGTTAAGTGCTAGGAATTACTTACCGTACTTTAAAATTTTAAGATGCCAAAAAAGAGGTAATAAAGCATATCCGTATGCAAATGTATGTAGCTTTATCCTTACATTTCTAATTGGTTTTCTCCTATACATACACAAAAGTAGAAAGTCCATGAAAAGCATAGCATTTATATGCATGGAAACATACAAGAACCACAAGCCACACACAAAATGCAATCAAAACACATTCAGCACTGGTTCCTAGGATAGTTTAAAAACCTAAAAAGTTTTTAACCTCCCTTTTAAAAGGTCAAGTAGTCATGGTTTAGGAAAGTGGTCACACCAGTTAATTTGGATAATCTAAAGAAGTTAAGCAAGATCAGACCCAATTAATTCTCTGGTGGGATAACCTCTCCAAAGGATCCCAGAATTTTAGGGAAAGAAAAAAGAGAGAGAGAGAGAGAGAGAGAGAGAGAGAGAGAGAGAGAGAGAGAGAGAGAGAGAGAGAGAGAGAGAGAGAGAGAGAGAGAGAGAGAGAGAGAGAGAGAACCACATTTACATTATTGATGAGAAGACTTGTCAAACTATCCAGGATATTTGATTCAGGACCAATCAGTGTTAATTCTTGTGATGATGTGGGATAGTTAAGAAACCGTGGTAAATTTTCTGTAAGTTCTTAACAATAAGAGTTTGTTAACAAAGGGCTTCAGAAAGTTCATCTTGTCTTTATTTATTATGACTGTTCTTCTTGCGAACTATCTTGTTAGCAATATAGTGTATAGATGACCGCTTAACGACTTGTAAATAGAATTAGTAGTTTAATAGTTTAAAATTCTTTGGGCCTGTTTCACAAGCGATGGGAAACTAATATGGAATCAGACATATGGAGGTCTTCCAGATAACCACTACTGGGATACTGGAATCCTATCTTATTCATAATTTATTGGATGTCCTGATAACGTCTATAAGATTCAATAGGCATCCCAATATTTCTGCATCTTTCTGTTGTCCCCTTCCCCAAGACCTGTCTTAAAATTGCTTTCTCACTCCATGGTCCTTCTATGAAGTTACGTTCAAAGTGTTTGTTCTCCCAGTGCCTTCTTTGACCACCGTTTCTCTTCCTCTGTGTACCCATTCAGAACCAAACATCTAGGAAGCGTTTGTTGTGTTTACAAGATGCATAGAGAAGAAAAAGGAAGTGTCATCAGTTATGTGACCCACCCATAGTTGAGATGCCATGGTGGAGGCACCAGGGGACAAGTAGAACAGGCAACATTAGAGCATAGCAAGAAACATCCCTGATGTCTATGGAGATTCAAGTCATCAAAGTCATGGTTGTCATCCCTGATGTTTCCGTTATTTGGTCACTTATTCAAATGGATGGGTGAGTGAGTCAATAGTAATTACCACTTTCTATAAAGGAACAATTGAAAGCATCCTGTTGTATTGTATTACTGTGTGGTTTGGAGGTATTATAACTGGTTCCGGTAGGAAGGCTGTGCAGAGAGTGGTGAGGACAGCAAAAAATAATAATTATTATTATTGGGATTTCACTTCCTTCTATCCAGGACAGGGCATGTAAGCGCTGCTTGGCCAGGGTCCGGAGTATTGTCTGGGATGCTGCACATCCTCTCCATGACCGGTTTTCTGTTACCTTCCGGCAGGAGGCTTCGTGGTACCCCAAGGAGAACAACCGGATTCTGTAAGAGCTTTGTACCATATAGCATCAGCCTTATTAATGCTCAAGGCTCTTTTCCGCTATGTGTAATCAAAATGGACAATGATTAATATGTATCTATATCTATACAGATGTGTTTATAATACTGTATATGTATGTGCAATTATGCATGTATGGATATGTATACACACACAGACACGTTCTTTTAAAAGCGGGCCTGAGAATTTCATTTTTTAATGTGTGCGTGTGTTCACAGAAAAAAAGTGACAATAAAGCTTCTCTTCTCTTCTGCTTTCTCTTCTCTCTTCTCTTCTCCTCGTCTCTTACCTTACCTTATTTCAACTGGATGAAACACATCATGACAGTAACGAGAGGACAGATATCCAGAAATTAATCTCTACATTTTTAACACCTAAGGCTTGGATAAGAGGAGGAAGTCTGTTGTCTGGAAATACCAACCAAGTCTCTGAATCCTTAAAACCCCGGCAACTGATACGGTCAAACTGCCCTCTTCAGGAGAAAGCTGATTCAGCTATTTATCCCTCACAAAGCAAACAGAACTTTGATAAGGGAAGGTAGAGATATGTAGAATGTTGGTTAAAGGAAGATGTCGGTTGTGCAGTTGAGTAGCTATTGAACATAGAATTGATATATTTTCATTGACCATTGAATAAAAAGTTCTGATGTTTCAGTTTACAGGAGATAAACAGGCAGATAGATTAGAGGTAGACCATTTCAAAATGGGTACTTTTTAGAAATACTGGGGGCACTGTTAGACAAACGTTGCTTTAATCAATGAAACGAGAAACAACAGATGGGAACTAATCAGGGAGAGAACCAATCTAGAACTAAGTAGAAATGTCCTGACAGCGAGAACAATCAACCAGTGGAAGGTCTTGCCTTCAGAGGGTGCTCCATAACTGAAGGATTTTAAGAAGACTGGACAACCACTTGTCTGGAATGCTTGAGCAGGGGGTTGGACTAGAAGACCCCCAAGGTCCCTTCCAACTGTTATTCGGAGGAGGAAGAGGAGGAGGAAAAGGAGGAAGAAGAGGAAGAGGAAGAGGAAGAAGAGGAAGAGGAAGAGGAAGAAGAGGAAGAAGAGGAAGAAGGAGGAGGAGGGGGGGAAGGAGGAGGAGGAGGAAGAAGAAGAAGAAGAAGAAGAAGAAGAAGAAGAAGAAGAAGAAGAAGAAGAAGAAGAAGAAGAAGAAGAAGAAGAAGAAGAAGAAGAAGAAGAAGAAGAAGAAGAAGAAGAAGAAGAAGAAGGAGAGGAGGAGGGTCTCCTGCTTAAGAAGGGGGTTGGATTACATGGCCTCCAAGGTGGCTGCCAACTCTTGTTATTCTGTATTCAATATTTTCTTTTCTTGAAGTAACACAGGCAGTCAATAATTCCAGAACTAACAAATGCCAGATTCTAAAACCCAATTAAAATTATTTCGGCAGCAAGTCAATTCATTTGCATTCCAAAAGTTGATGTTTCCATTCAGTCTTTTTTTTTTTTTTTTTGTTAGCCGGTATCTCTTGATGGAGAATACTGTCTCTGTTTTATCTTTGTGCTGACTTTAAGTCAGAAGCTGCAGACATTTAATAGTTCAAATGTTATTAGTGAGAGCTGAGAGTGGATCTTTGTTTCAGGCACCAGCCCTCTCTCTCAAGTCTCTAAATTAAATCTTTCGGGGGTGCGGGCAGCCCAGGAGCAGATATTAACTTTGATTATACTTATGTGTGCAAATGTCCATCCCGGTGGTAGCATCCAGCCCAACTTGGCTGTTCTCCAAATAAGCAAGATGGCCCTGTTTGTATTTAGATAGGAAATCACCGATATAATACCCAAGTAAGGAAGTAAAAAGTCAAAGCCATATGATAGCACTGACAAATCTCTTCCATGTTGTTTCCAAAAGAATTACATGGAGTAATTCAAAGATTTCGCCAGGATTCAGGCACATTCTCGGAATAGGGCGGCATAGAAATTTAATTAATTAATTAATAATAATAATAATAATAATAATAACAACAACAACAACATCCCCAGCAATGGTTAGTAGTCACAGGGTCCTTGGGATGTATGTAAATGTTGCATTTCCTAAATCCTTTACCCTATGTGAGCAGGGTGTAAGTATTCGTCCCTAATAAATCTGTGCTCTTAATCTTCCTGGAGACTAGGAGTCCTCGTGGACAATCACTTAGATATGAGCCAGCAGTGTGCTGCAGCTGCCAAAAAAGCCAACACAGTGTTGGGCTGCATGAACAGAGGGATAGAATCAAGATCACGTGAAGTGTTAGTACCACTTTACAATGCCTTGGTAAGGTCACACTTGGAATACTGCATCCAGTTTTGGTCACCACGATGTAAAAAAGATGTTGAGACTTTAGAAAGAGTACAGAGAAGAGCAACAAAGATGATTAGGGGACTGGAGGCTAAAATATACAAGGAATGGTTGCTGGAATTGGGTATGTCTAGTTTAACGAAGAGAAGGACGAGGGGGGACAGGATAGCAGTGTTCCAATATCTCAGGGGCTGCCCCAAAGAAGAGGCAGTCAAGCTGGTGTCCAAAGTGCCTGAAGGCAGGACAAGAAGCAACGGGTGGAAACTAATCAAGGAGAGAAGCAGCCTAGAATTAAGGAGAAACTTCCTGACAGTGAGAACAATTAACCAGTGGAACAACCTGCCTCCAGAAGCGGTGAACGCTCCAACACTGGAAGTCTTTAAGAAGAGACTGGACAGCCATTTGTCTGAAATGGTGTAGGGTTTCCTGCCTGAGCAGGGGGTTGGACCTCCAAGGTCCCTTCCAATGATTAATATGTATCTATATTTAACACGATTATTAAATGAATCTGGCTTCTCCACTGGCTTCGCTTGTCAGATCATCTCAAAAAGGGATCATAGGATCCTGGGACACCGCAACTGTCACAAGTACATGCCAGTTGCCGAGCCTCCAAAGTTTGATCACATGCTGCAATGGGCATAAGTGTGGAAAACGGTCATAAGTCTCTTTTTTCATTAGTGTTGTTGCAACTTTGAACAGTCACTAAGGGCTACCTTTATATCAAAGCTGCTGTTTCCTTTCTGGGATTAAGTCAATATCATCTCCTAACATGATATATATATATATATTTCTACGGCTTCAGATTCTACCGTTCAATGATTGCTCCTAGAAGCACGAAGCCGAAAGCACCACATCTACAGCTTCAGATTCTACCGTTGAACTTACCTTTTCATGAGATATGTGTAGGTCTTTGGTTATTTGGGTTTTCTCCCACGTAAAATTGGAAGTGTCTTGGCAACATTTCGACGTAGTCCCATTCGTCATCTTCAGGCTAGTGTTTTCGGCTTCGTGCTTCTAAGAGTGCTTAGAAGCTTCTAAGAGTGCTCTTAGAAGCACGAAGCCAAAAACACCAGCCTGAAGATGACGAATGGGACTTCGTCGAAACGTCCCCAAGACACTTCCAATTCTACGTGGGAGAAAACCCGAAGAACCAAAGACCTACATACAAACACCCGCGAAAACCTCAGAAAACACACACACACACACATATATGTTTTCTGAGGTTTTCGCGGGTGTTTGTATGTAGGTCTTTGGTTCTTCGGGTTTTCTCCCACGTAGAATTGGAAGTGTCTTGGCGATGTTTCGACGAAGTCTCATTCGTCATCTTCAGGCTGGTGCTTTCAGCTTCTGCTTCTAGGAGCACAGGAAGCACAGCCAATCAGAGCACAGCCAAGCCCCTAACCAATCAGAACACACCTCCACCCAATCAGAACACAGCCGAGCTCCCAGCCAATCAGTTCAAACCCCCACTGGCAGTTAAAAGGAAGAAACAGCTAAAATCTCACATTGCTCCTAGAAGCAGAAGCCGAAAGCACCAGCCTGAAGATGACGAATGAGACTTCGTCGAAACGTCACCAAGACACTTCAAATTCTAAACCCGAAGAACCAAAGACCTACATATATAGAATTCTACGTGGGAGAAAACCTGAAGAACCAAAGACCTACATACAAACACCCGTGAAAACCTCAGAAAACACACACACACACATACACACACACACACACACATATGTGTATATTTCTACAGCTTCAGATTCTACCGTTGAACTTAACCCTTTAGGACTGCACGCAAAAAGCACAACTCAGTCAACTTTCCAAACTTAAAATACAAAATATTATTTACGATTCTCTCAACGTCATGCGAAACAAGCATTATCAAAGACAATTTACACCGGATGGCTCTTTTCAGCTCCGATCGAATTGCCTTTCCGAACTGCATGGTCACTTCAAATCCAGAAAACCAAGCTGGAATATATATATATATTTAGATCTTTGTTCATCGGTCAACTCAAGGATCCAGCGTCTGAATTCTTACTGACAGGTGCTTAGACAGGCATTGGCAGATCGTGTGAAGAAAAAAAAAAATTCCCTCGCGCTGTTAACAGAACATAACAGAATCTTCTCCGAGCGGTCCAGGCTTTCTCCAGACTAGACCGATCTAGAACCCAGCGGCAGTGCTCCGCCACGGTTTTCCAGAATGTAAATCTCCAATCTGGAACTGGTTTGGTGTTTTGGATGCTCGTGTGGGAGACTGCCAACTGCTTCTCATTTTCAAGCTTCTTAGTCTTTTTCAGCACGGCCCTTCAGGCTTGACTTTTGCTTCTTCTTCTCTCTCTGTCCAATAATACGGAACAGCTTCTTCCTGGCTTCCTTCTGCCTCTTCAGCTTCGCTTCTTCTTCCTTCTCTTTCACCTTCTGGTGCTCTCTAACCTGCTGGCGGTGCTGTGCCTTATCTTTCCGCAACTTGTAGTTGTGCACCGTGCCCAGGGCCGAGAGAAGCGCTGCGACCTTAACATAAGAAGGACCCAAATTAATTAAGAAACTGCTGCCCCATGAATCCCAGTGGCCAGTTAGGGCCCACAGAGTCGGCCTTCTCCAGGTCCCGTCAGCCAGACAGTGTCGCCTGGCGGGGCCTAGGGGAAGAGCCTTCTCTGTTGCGGCCCCGGCCCTCTGGAATCAACTCCCCCCGGAGATCTATATCGCCCCCACCCTCTCCGCCTTTCGTAAATTACTTAAAACACACCTCTGTCGGCAGGCTTGGGGCAGTTAACATCTTGCCCCTAGCCAGTGTATGTCTGTGTGTATGTTGGATGATTGGCTTTCTTTTAAATTAGGGGTTTTTATATATATGTATTTTTAACTGTTGTTTTCTATTATGTTGTGAGCCGCCCTGAGTTCTCCGGAATAGGGCGGCATAGAAGTCAAATTAATAAAAATAAATAATAATAAATAAATAAATGTTCAGCTCTGGCCGGATGGTGGGGAGTGGAAGGATTTATACTCCTTGCAGACCGCTGGTCATTTGCCTTCTTTTGGAGAGTCGTTGAGGCCACTTGGAGGTTTGTCCTCAGGGTCAGCTGAGTGGTGCAAATGATTCCAATCTACTCAGGTGATCCTGAGGACACAGGTAACCCTCTAAATGGCCTCAACGACTCTCTAAAAAGAAGGCAAAGGACCAGCTCTCTACAAGGAGTATAAATCTTTCCATTTCCCCCATCCTCCAGCCAGAGTTGAAAAAGCTTCTTGGATGAGAAGAGAAAGGTCTTCAAAGACAAACACAAGGAAGATAAATCCTTCCCCACCCTCCAGTCAGAGCTGAAGAAGCTTCTTGGATGAGAAGCGAAAGGTCTTCAAAGAAAAACACGAGGAATATAAATCCTTCCCCACCCTCCAGTCAGAGCTGAAGAAGCTCCACGAATGAGAAGCGAAACGTCCTCAAAGAAAAACACGAGGAATATAAATCCTCCCCCACCCTCCAGTCAGAGCTGAAGAAGCTCCACGAATGAGAAGCGAAAGGTCTTCAAAGAAAAACACGAGGAATATAAATCCTTCCCCACCACAAACTTCTTGTTCCTCCGCTGTCTCGTGGCTGAACATCCCGTGTGATGCTTAGCAACTATTCTGGGTGGAATTTACTAGAGGTGGAGGGGAGCTGCTAACGAAGGCCCGATGAGATCTTCTCACCTTTCTTTCGTGCGGCTCCCGGATGACAGCCGGCCTCCACTTATCCTTGGGGACTTTCTTCTTCCTTTCTTGAAACTTGGGCTTATTCTTAAACGGCAAGGCTTTCTGGAGAGCTTTGGGAATATGCAGCTTGTTGAAATGTTTCTTCGCCCGCGTTATCGGCTAAGGAGAGGGAGAAAGGAAAGGAAAAGTCACGCCCTTTTTCGGGACCCTGCAAAGCATTTCGTTCGGAAATCGTGCCGGGCGTACAACATTTTGGGGGGAATGTCCTGCTTTGCGCGCACACACACGCACACCAAAGAAAAGCCCAGCCTGTTTGTTTCAAGCTTCAAGCACTTTTTTTCAGGAAATGATGAAAGTGGAATATTTCGTTATCTGAAATGAAAATAGTTGCACAATTCCGCACACACACACACACACACACACACAAAAGCCAGTTTGGAGGCAAAGCATTTTGCGTTCTTTTGGTGAGCTCGCTTCGTTTGGTGCTGAAACCAATGCCGCCAGCAGATCCTTTATTTAATCCACCAGTGGGGCAGTCTGCAGTCTACGTTGCCGTCTCCAACATCACTTCGGTGGCCTCCTCCAACGCAAATCATTCCCCACCCAAACGTTCAGCGAACCGCGAATAAAAAGGTTGTTTTAAGTCTTGGAGTATGCTTAAAAGTTTAAAACAAACTTGTAACAACCCCTGTAACTGCAAAATTGTGCCCCTTCCTTTAATGCAATGTTTCTCAACCTTGACAATTTTAAGGCATGTGGACTTCAACTCCCAGAATTCCACAGCCAGCGTTGCTGGCTGTGGAATTCTGGGAGTTGAAGTCCACATGCCTTAAAATTGTCAAGGTTGAGAAACACTGCTTTAATGCCTCTTTCTACCATGATGCCACCCAGCGTCGTCGTCAGTATTTATTGTCCATCCATCCAGCCTGCCAGCCAGCAGTCCAACTATCTGTCTGTCTGTACGTCCTCCATCATCCACCAATCTAGTCATCTTAGCTAGCCAGCCAGCTAGGAGTCCAGCCAGCTGTCTGTCTATCCAGCTGTCTATCTAATCATCTTATCTCTCTCTCTCTCTCTCTCTAATCACCTTATCTATCAATCACCTTCTCTACCTATCTACTACTCTACCTGTCTACCTTTTTGACCTATTAAATTGCTTTAACTAATCACCTAATATCTGCCTGTCATCTATCTATTCCTTCCTTCCATCCATCTTCTATCATCTATCTAATACTATCTGTTCCTTCCTTCTTTCCTCCTTCCCTCCCTTTTTCTTTCCTGCCTTCTCGCCTTCCCTCTTTTCCTCTTCCTTCCTTCCATCCTTCCTCTGTATCTGTTATCTATCTATCTATCATTTATCCATCCATCCATCCATCCATCCATCCATCCATCCATCCATCTATCTATCTATCTATCTATCTATCTATCTATCTATCTATCTATCTATCTATCTATCTATCTATCTATCTATCTATCTATCTATCTATCTGATTGCCTTATCCAATCACCTTCCTTCTTTCTCTCTCAGCCATCCAGCCATCTATCTTGCCCTCAATAAAATGAAAAAAAAAAAAAACAACAAATCATCCTGAATCCCTACAGGGATGCCCAAACTAAATTAGATTTCTTAATTTAGAGTCCCCCCTACCCACGTGGCAGAAACCTCGCAGATCCGTGGAAGTGGCCGGTATTCCAAACCGACGCATCAGAGAAAAAAAATCAGGATAAACGTGCGACACCTACAACATCGCACGGACCGCCTTACCTTATAGAGGGAGTCCTTGTTTTGCTTCAGCCTGATGCCCTTCTCGTGTCTCAGCTGCCCCGTGGTCTTCATGCCTATCCAGGAGGATTTCTCACCCAGAGGCTTCAGTAAAGAGGTGACTGGATTGTAGAAGGCCGGGGCGGACACAGGATACCACGTTCGCAGGAACACGATGTCTGAAGAGGGACAGAATAGTTGGGAGGTAAACTTTTTTTTAAGTGCAGAAAGTTTGGAGATCTCTGGATTTTTACAGCCGCCATCAATTGATACCCCTTTTTTTGTTTAACCTGGGCCTTGCTTCTTCTTGGAAAGTAGTTGCACAGGTTAAAATTTGGAATAAAACTGTACTGAGCTACATTACGCCCCAACACTGCTGATGTTGGTATAGCCTCTCCCTCCCTCTCTTGTCCTCCCTCCCTCTCTCCTTCCCTCCCCTTTCTCCTCTCCCTCTCTTGCCTTCCTTCTCACCCTTCCTCTCTCCTTCTCTCCCTCCCTGTCCTTCCCTCTTGCCCTCCCTCCCTCTCCCTCCCTTTCTTTCTCTTTCTCCCCCTCCCTCTCCTTCTCTCCCCTCTCCCTCCCTCTTGCCTTCCCTCTCATCCTCCCTCCCTTTCTTTCTCCCTCTCCCTCCCTCCCCCTCGCTCTTTCCCTCTTGCCTTCCCTCTCATCCTCCCTCCCTCCCCCCTCCCTTTCCCTCCCCTCTCCCTCCGTCTTGCCTTCCCTCTCATCCTCTCTTTCTCCCCCTCCCTCTCTCTCACCCTCCCTTTCCCCTCCCTCTCTTTCCCTCCCTCTCTCTGTCTGTCTGAGCTACTGACTCTCTGTCTTCCCAACTCGCCCACCAGGGAGGCGGGTTTCAACCCCAGACCTGATCCTCCTCCTGACCCTAATAAGTCAGTTTCAGCTGTGCCAATGTTGGAAAACCCAACTTACCACTCATCAGTAACTTGTCTTCAAACGTTGCCCGGAAAGCCCCCTCCGGGGTCCTGAGGGCTTTCTTGATCTGTCCCCGGATGCCGCTCACCGTGCGGATGGCTGCGCCCTCAAACCTGGCCACTTCCAGCACGGAGTTAAACATCCCCTGCGTGGCACGGGAGGACATGTCTTATTGATGGTGCACCAGGATTAACAATCAAGAAACCAATGTGCCTTCTAACTCCCCTTCCTCTGTTACTTATAAGAAGTGTGTGTGTGTGTTTGTGTGTGTTTAACCGACAGAGGTGTCTTGGAGAGAGCCATTGCTGCCAGAAATGAAGGCGCAGGCATGCCTCTAATAAGCCACACTTTCTCCAAAGTGTACCCAAATTTACTTTGGTCTTTTTTTTTAAATTCGTTGCATTAAAGACCACACCAAGATAAATTTTAACTCTGAACTTCTGAGGGGGGTAGCCGTAACAAATTTAAATAAATAAAGATTCACACTTATATGCCGCCCTTCTCCGAAGACCCAGGGCGGCTCACAACAAAAATACAATAACAATTTTAAAATTAACCACATTCATACCACATACAAACACAATCAATTCGCAGCCGCTGATGGCGAGACACTTAGGGCCCAGGGGCAGAGCACAGCTCATATCCCCCAAGCCTGTCGGCATAAATGGGTTTTTAAAAGTTTACGGAAAGCTAGGAGGGAGGAGGCAGTACGCACCTCTGAGGGAAGCTGGTTCCAGAGGGCTGGGGCAGCAACGGAGAAGGCCCTTGTCCTAGGGCCCGTCAGATGACATTGCCTGATGGACGGGACTCGTAGGAGGCCAACCCTATGTGCCCTAACCAGTCGCTGGGATTCATGAGGCAGAAGACGGTCCCGCAAGTATCCTGGCCCATTGCCATAAAGGGCTTTATAGGTCATAACCAAGACTTTGAATTGTGTTCGGAGACCAATTGGCAGCCAGTGCAGCTCACGGAGGGCTGGAGTGATATGAGCATGTCTTGGGAGACCCAAGACGACTCGCGCGGCCGCATTCTGGACTAAAGCTGAACAACCCAGGGCTGCAAAGACCAAATTGCAAAAGAGCGCTCAAAAAACACG
This sequence comes from Bothrops alternatus, assembly GCA_034064705.1. Taxonomy (NCBI): domain Eukaryota; kingdom Metazoa; phylum Chordata; class Lepidosauria; order Squamata; family Viperidae; genus Bothrops; species Bothrops alternatus. The sequence goes on along the minus strand of JARGCV010000231.1, from coordinate 749,040 downwards.
CCCACCTTAATAAAAGCCGTATTCTTGAAAATTTTGAAAGGGAAGCCGATCAACTTTAATTTCTTCACGATCCTTAGAGACTTATCCAAGTCCAGCACCACCCCGGTGGCCGCTATCCGGAAGTCGGCCTGAAATAAAAACAAGGACAGTCCGTTTGTGGTGTCGAAAGTTCTTTTTAGGAAAAGTCTACGGCTTTGGATTTCGTTGGCTTTTCCCTGCACGGAAACTCTTTGAGGGGGGAAGGGGGGGGAAGAGCTTTAAAGGCATAAGAAATAAAGTTTGGACCAGGGCTTAGTAAACACCAGTTGAATATCTTCTTCTCAACGTTGCATCCATGAATGGAGCCCTTTATTAGAACTTCAACTGCCAAAGTTGAAACTATCTGGGCTCATCTTTCACAGCACACACAAAAAGCGATTGGAGGAAGGGGATTGGAAGCCGCCCAGGCTGAGATACTTACCATTGTACCACTCACAGATTGGACAGCCAAACACCCGGTCCCTTGTGGAGTGATGGGGCCTGTAGAGAAGGTTGAGTGAAACCATCAATAAATGACCTAACAGTGTGCCTCTATCTATCTATCTATCTATCTATCTATCTATCTATCTATCTATCTATCTATCTATCTATCTATCTATCTATCTATCTATCTATCTATCTATCTATCTATCTATCTATCTATCTATCTATCTACATCCATCCATCCATCTATAGCTATAGCAATAGCTTATCTATCTATCTATCTATCTATCTATCTATCTATCTATCTATCTATCTATCTATCTATCTAATCTATCTATCTACATCCATCCATCTATAGCTATAGCTTATCTATCTATCTATCTATCTATCTATCTATCTATCTATCTATCTATCTATCTATCTATCGCCATCCATCCATCTATAGCTATAGCTTATCTATCTATATCTATCTATCTATCTATCTACCTACCTATCTACCTACCTATAGCCATCCATCTATCTATAGCTATAGCTTATCTATCTATCTATCTATCTATCTATCTATCTATCTATCTATCTATCTATCTATCTATCTATCTATCTACCTACCTACCTACCTATAGCCATCCATCCATCTATAGCTATAGCTTATCTATCTATCTATCTATCTATCTATCTATCTATCTATCTATCTATCTATCTATCTATCTATCTATCTATCTAATCTATCTATCTATCTAATCTATCTATCTACATACCTATAGCCATCCATCCATCTATAGCTATAGCTTATCTATCTATCTATCTATCTATCTATCTATCTATCTATCTATCTATCTATCTATCTATCGCCATCCATCCATCTATAGCTATAGCTTATCTATCTATATCTATCTATCTATCTATCTATCTATCTATCTATCTATCTATCTATCTATCTATCTATCTATCTATCTATCTATGTATCTATCGCCATCCATCCATCTATAGCTATAGCTTATCTATCTATCTATATCTATCTATCTATCTATCTATCTATCTATCTATCTATCTATCTATCTATCTATCTATCTATCTATCTTTCTATCTACATCCATCCATCCATCCATCTATAGCTATAGCTTATCTATCTATCTGTCTGTCTGTCTGTCTGTCTGTCTATCTCTCATTTATGCCTTACCTGTCTAAGGTGAGCTACAAACTGGATAACGTGCCCTTGTAGTTTTCTTGGCGCCAGTCTAGGGCAGTGTTTCTCAAACTCAGTGGCTTTCAGATGCGTGGACTCAACTCCCATGCTGGCTAGTGAATTCTGGGAGTTGAAGTCCACGCATTTGAAAGCTGCCCACAGGGTTAGGGTTAAGCCACCATGAACTCCTAGAGCAAAATGGACATCGCCAACAAACCCGGAGTGCTTGGGTATGGTTAGGAGGGCGCTGACTTTTCTAGCCTGCCCTATCTATGTTTCCTGGTAAAATACATGGGAAAATGCCATTGGCAGAACATTCCACTTAGGGTTAGGGTTAGGTCACCATGAACTCCTAGAGCAAAATGGTGGAACAAATGGATGGAAACTAATCAAGAAGTGGAGAAGCAAGCTGGAATTAAGCAGGAACTTCCTGACAGGGAGGGCCATTAACCAGTAGGACAGAAATTGTCTCCAGAAGTCGTGGGCGCTCCATCACTGGATGCTTTTAAGAAGAGACTGGACAGCCACTTGTCTCAAATGGTACAGGGTCTCCTGCTTGAGCAGGGGGTTGGACTAGATGACCGCCAAGGCCCTTTCCAGCTCCATTCTGATTGAAAGTCCTACCCGGTATCTCCTCTTAAGTCTGAAAGTTGTGACGTGAGCTCTTACCCCAGAAGGTTACTCCGCAGTGCATGTGTTGCGGCGTGTATTTTAGTAGCCTGTGACGACCGTTGTGGTCCTCTATGTAATACATAGGAATTGTCTGGAACCGCCTCCAGCCTAGAGACAGAATCAGAGGATCGCGGGTCTTGAGGATTTTCTTGTACCAGCGATGCTTCTTCAACCGCATCTGAAGAGAGAGAGAGGGAGAGAGGGAGAGGGAGAGAGAGAGAGAGAGAGAGGGAGAGAGAGGGAGAGCGGGAGAGGGAGAGAGAGGGAGGGAGGGAGAGAGAGAGAAGGAGAGCGGGAGAAGGAGAGAGAGAGGAAGAGGGAGAGGGGGAGAGATAGAGAGATAGAGAGAGGAGAGCGGGAGAGGGAGAGAGGGGGAGAGAGAGAGAGAGAGAAGCAGAGCGGGAGGGGGAGAGAGGGAGAGAGGGAGAGAGAGAGAGAGGGAGAGCGGGAGAGGGAGGGAGAGAGAGAGAGAGGGAGAGAGGGAGAGAGAGAGAGAGGGAGAGCGGGAGAGGGAGGGAGAGAGAGAGAGAGAGAGGGAGGGAGGGAGAGAGAGAGGAGAGCGGGAGAGGGAGAGAGAGAGGAAGAGGGAGAGGGAGAGAGAGAGAGAGAGAGAGAGAGAGAGAGAGAGAGAGAGAAGGAGAGCGGGAGAGGGAGAGAGAGAGAGGAGAGCGGGAGGGGGAGAGAGGGAGAGAGGAAGAGGGAGAGGGAGAGAGAGAGAGAGAGAAGGAGAGCGGGAGAGGGAGAGAGAGAGAGAGAGAGAGAGAGAGACAGAGACAGAGAGGGAGGGAGAAGGAACAATTTCATCTCATCTCAAAAGCCATTTCAACAATCCCTCCCTCACCTTTGTTGAGAACAAAGTTTTCTTTTCTTTTCTTTTCTTTAAAATATGTTTTGTTAATTTTTTAACGTAATCACCTTAATATTCGGTAGACGGTGCGTTGTCTGGGTTTACATTTAGCAAACATTCACTAACCATTCAATTCTATAATCTATAATCCACAGGGTAACTTTACATGGTTCCTCTTTTCCTCATAGTGCTCTCTTTTACCAACCTTAAGTTAATATCATTCTTATTGTTTTAATTAATGATAATTAAGTATAAAAGTTTTTTTTTTCTTAGGGTACCACTTTGGTGGGAAGGCACCATGACCCTGAGTGTATAGTTATGCCGGCCACAGGACCACAAAAGCACCTTCAGAGAACACTGGCTCCCTCGGTTAGGGAACGGAGACGAGTCGAACACCACCGGATAGAGAAAAACGTTTTACCTTTATTATATATCGTGGTTAAAAAGCAAACATTTTTTTAATTGGGAATTATAGAAAGAAAATATAAGAAAGATACAAATTATTTACTACTGCCTATAGTAACAGCGGCACGAATAGCCTTCGCTCAAAAATGGAAAGAGAAAGATACTCCAGCCGAAGAGGAAATAGTACTGAAAATTTTCAATGGCGCTGAAATGGATAGACTTACATGGGAATATGTAAGGCATATAAGTCTGAACAAAATAAATAAAATAAAAGAACTCCAGGATAAAAGTGAAACCAAGTACAACAAAATCTGGGAACAATTTTATGATTGGATAGACAATAAGAGGGTCGCCAAGACAAATGGATAGTGTTAGAATAAAACATCGATTATAGACAAATGCATATTTAAAAGATAAATAGATATACAGAAATAAAGGGAAAAGTGTGAATATTATATGACAAATAGTGAGCAAAGCTCAAGAACTATATGTCTATATGAGTACTAATACTACTGTAAAATGTCCGAAGATGTATGGAACCAGTGACATCATATCTATGTCCAAGTGTTTTTAATTTTGTATTATTAATATATATATTTTTTTAAAGCGAACAATTAACCAGTGGAACCACCTGCCTCCAGAAGCGGTGAATGCTCCAATACTGGAAGTTTTTAAGAAGAGACTGGACAGCTATTTGTCTGAAATGGAATAGGGTTTCCTGCCTGAGCAGGGGGTTGGACTAGATGGCCTCCAAGGTCCCTTCCAACTTTATTATTATTATTATAATCAAGGAGAGAAGCAACCTAGAACTAAGGAGAAACTTCCTGACAGTTAGAACAATTAACCAGTGGAACCACCTGCCTCCAGAAGCGGTGAATGCTCCAACACTGGAAGTTTTTAAGAAGAGACCGGAGAGCCATTTGTCTGAAATGGTATAGGGTTTCCTGCCTGAGCAGGAGGTTTGACTAGATGACCTCCAAGGTCCCTTCCAACTTTATTATTATTATTATTATTATTATTATTATTATTATTATTATTATTATTATTATAAAAACGTAACGTACCTGCACGTAGCCCACGTTTCCTTCTGTGTTTCCGAGCCCGCCCAGGACAATTGGATAGCGTGGATCGAAATGCAGCACCAGTTCACAGGGGACGTTCTCCAGTTCTACCCGGATGTACATCCCCGGCCGAAACCCCTCGTACTGAATTCGAATTTCGTCGTCTTGGTCGTCAAACTCCAGCCTGTTCAGCTGCAGGGCAAACGTCAAGAAGGAACGCGATGCTTTATCGCGCTCGAGGTCCGCGGCGACAATCCCGCGGCTGATCTCAGCTGCGCACAGCACCAATTCTGCCGAGTTGCAAAAAAAACCAGGACTCGGCACTTCCGCTGCCTGCCGTGCCTGGGTTTGTGGTTCACCTGGTGAAAAGTTGTGTGCCTCCCTGGGTGTTTCTGACTGTGCTGTTTGGTTACCTTGTGAACCAATTTTGCATGATAATGCAGAGGCTAATTACGCACAATCTGCATGTGTCCTGTCAATCGTTGGACGTGTTACGCAGCACCTCTCTGCGCTTTTCACGGAGGAATTGTGGAGAAGGCCAGAGTCAGCCCTTCGAGGTAGGCCAGGTCATGAAATAGATTCCACGAGAATGATTGGAACTCAATTTATATGAGTTCTCTCCCTTCCTTTCCCATCCCTTCCTTTCTTTTTCTTCCTCCATGCCTTCCCTTCCCTTCCCATCCCTTCCCTTCTTTCCAATCTCCTAGTTACTAGCCTAGTGCCTTAACCACTACCCCAGACTGGTTCTCAAACAACAGTAATCCTTCATGCCAATGACTCTTAACCATTTTTCTCTACCAAGGACCCCCTTTTAAATACCTTTGGTGGCCAAGCACTCCCAACGCTTAAAAAGATTTAAATCATGACATTTCTTCAAGCCTTTGTGGACGCCCTCCCCATGGTGACATCATGGCCCCCCGGGGGGTGGGGGTCCACGGACTACAGATTGAGAGCCACTGCTTTACGCTATAACATAGCGCCACAGTGGCGCAGTGGTTAGAATGCAGCATTGCAGGCTAACTCTGCCCACTGTCAGCAGTTTGACCCTGACCGAGTCATGGCTGACTCCGCCTTCCATCCTTCCGAGGTCGGTAAAATGAGGACCCAGGTTGCTGGGGGCCATGCGCTGACTCTGCAAACCGCTTAGGGAGGGCTGTAAATCATATAATGTTTATCATTCTAAGTGCTGTTGCTATAATAAACCTGACACCATTTCATCCTCCTTCCTTTATTGAAACCAGGCCTGTCAAACACGAGGCCGGGGGGGGGGGCGGATGCAGCCCGCAAAGTGGTTTCATGTGGCCCGCGAAGCCATCCTGGAAACAGTGAGGGAACGGCCCCCGCTACCTTGGCCCTGGCCCAGGTGGCTGGGAGCCAATGTACAATTTTGTGGTGGCCATCTATGCTGAAATGCATTCTGTCTCCCTCTGACTTTGCCCTGGTACCCATCCTGAGCAACCTGGTTAAGGAGAGCAAGCACAGCAGCAGCAGCCTTGAGGAGGAGGTAAGTGCAGCTGGGTGCCCCCTTGGGGAAGTGGGGCTGGGCTTGGTGCCGCGGGTGCTCGAGGGCCAGGCTGGGCATTTGACCTCTGTTGCCCAGGGCTCCGGGCAGCCCGCACCATCATCCAGCCTCCCCTTGCATGGCCTGAGAGGAACAGTGAGGCTCCTCCAGTGGACCATGCCTGGGCACTTGCCCCGGTCCCCCTCAGATCTGTCCCACTCCTGCCCAGGCCCCCCACAGGCACCCTTGACGCAAACGATGTAGAGCTGGCCACACCCACCCAGTAGGCCACACCCACTCCATCCACGCCCACCCAGTAGGCCACACCCACCCTGGCCGCATCCACCTGCCCCCCCCCCCGAGGGCAACCGCAATGCTGATCCAGCCCTCAATGAAATTTGAGTTTGACATCCCTGATTTACACCAAAGACCGTCAAGACAGCAATGGGGAAATTCTTTCTCCTCCCAGCCTGACTTAATTCGTGCTTTGCGAACAGATTTGCGCAGCCTTTCCCAAAGTGACCCGGGCAAGATCTGAACGAGGAACTTTGCTGGGCTCTCCTCTTTTGCCTCCGGAGCGCTCCGGCAAGCCAAAGTCATCTACCTGAGCTTGCTTCTGCAGCTCCTCTTTCAAGTCGTCGAAATGGGTGGCGTTTCCGTCGTACTCGGCATCAAACATCTCTTTCAGCTTACGCTTCTTGGCGATGCGTTTCTTCTGCTCTTCTTCCTCCTCTCCCGCTCCTTTGCCCTCCTTCCCATCGTTGTCCTCTTCTCCTTCGCTGGCCGCCTAATGGCGTGGAGGGAAAATAATAATAATAATAATAATAATAATAATAATAATTCAAGTCAGTCGACCTTTTCATTTTTTTGCCTCCCCCAATGAAATCTGCAGCACCGAAGTTTTTTTTTTTTAAGGAAAAAATAAAATTTCCTTGACAGATGCCTTTTTTCTACATTCAACAGGTTTACAAGTTGGATAAAAAGCCTATCACACCAGGCAGGGGTGGGCACAGCTCCAAGGACTCCAAGTTAAATGCAAGTAGTCCTCGAATTACGAGCACAATGAGAGGCCAAAACTTCTGTTGCTAAGCCAGAAGTTAATTTGTGACCCTTTTTACAACCTTTTTTTGTTTTGTTTTGTATAGATTTTATTAGTTTTTTTATAGGGTTAGGGATAAGGTGGGGTCGGGGTTAGGGTTAGGCTTGGGGTTTTTCAATATTTAACAAACAGCATAATAATAATAATAATAATAATAATAATAATAATAATAATAATAATAATAACAATAATAATAATAATAATAATAATAATAACAATAATAATAAAAGTTGGAAGGGACCTTGGAGGTCATCTAGTCCAACGCACTGCTCAGGCAGGAAACCCTATACCATTTCGGACAAATGGCTGTCCAGTCTCTTCTTAAAAACTTCCAGTGTTGGAGCCTTCACCGCTTCTGGAGGCAGGTGGTTCCACTGGTTAATTGTTCTCACTGTCAGGAAATTCCTCCTTAGTTCTAGGTTGCTTCTCTCCTTGATGAGTTTCCACCCGTTGCTTCTTGTCCTGCCTTCAGGTGGTTTGGAGAACAGCTTGACTCCCTCTTCTTTGGGGCAGCCCCTGAGATATTGGAACGCTGCTCTCATGTCCCCCCTCATCCTTCTCTTCGTTAAACTAGACAGACGCAATTATTTAACTAACAATAATATAGTTAATTATCATAAACAATATGTTAATTCCTCACTCCATAGCCTTCTTCTTGCTAATATATATATTCAGAGTTACGTATCATGTTCTTTCTCTCTGGCTCGTTTTTCTAGCCATGGATAGAAATTATCCCATGTTCTAAAGTACACCGAGTCTTCTTTCTCTTTAATCTTTCAAGTCAATCTATCCATTTCTGCACACTCTAAAATTTTCTTAATTAGTCCTTCTTCAGCTGGTACGCTTTCATCTTTCCAATGTTGGGCAAATACAATTCTTGCTGCCGTTAGTACGTGTGGGATTAAATATCTGCAGCCTTTCTCCTATTTAGCTCCTATTATTCCTAACAAAAATACTTCTGGTTGTTTTTTTTTAGTCATTTTCTCCGACCATAAATGTATTTTTAACCCCAAATCTTTTTGCTTTGGGACGTGTCCACCAGATATGATAATAAGTACTTGGTCTTTGTTTGCATTTCCAAAAGTTGTTTGAAGCATTTTTAAACATTTTCGCTTGTAAAAGGTTTTATGTGAGTTTTCTTCATAGGGTACTGCTTTGCTTCATTTTATGACCTTTCTTGCGACAGTTCTTAAGTAAATCACTGCGGAGGTTAACTTAGTAACCCCGTTTCAGAGTTGAATCTGTCTTCCCCGCTGATTTAAAAGGGTCACGAGGGGATCACACGACCCCTGGGACACTTAAATATGAGTCAGTTGCCGAAGGTCTGGATTCTAATCGTGACCTAATCACAGGAGGCTGCAATGGTCGTCAAGGGTGAAACACGGCTATAAGTCGCTTTCTTTCAGCACCGTCGTTAACTGTGAACGGCCAGTAAAATGAACGACGCTTAAGTCGAGGGCTGCCTGTGCTTCAATTTGAAGTTTTTACACTTTTTCAAAACTGGAGCATTCCTCAGGGAGAGACTTCATTATCTTGACAGTGAGGACAATTAGCCAGTGGAACCACCTGCCTCCAGAAGTGGTGAATGCTCCAAGACTGGAAGTTTTTAAAGAAGAGATTGGACAGCCATTTGTCTGAAATGGTATAGGGTTTCCTGCCTGAGCAGGGGGCTGGACTAGATGACCTCCAAGGTCCCGTCCAACATTATTATTATTATTATTATTATTATTATTATTATTATTATTATTATTATTATTATAGCACCTGAAGGCAGGACAAGAGGCAACGGGTAGAAACTCATCAGGGAGAGAAGCAACCTAGAACTAAGGAGAAACTTCCTGACAGTTAGAACAATTAGCCAGTGGAACCACCTGCCTCCAGAAGCGGTGAATGCTCCAACACTGGAAGTTTTAAAGAAGAGACTGGACAGCCATTTGTCCGAAATGGAATAGGGTTTCCTGCCTGAGCAGGGGGTTGGACTAGATGACCTCCAAGGTCCCTTCCAACTTTATTATTATTATTATTAAAGCACCTGAAGGCAGGACAAGAAGCAACGGATGGAAACTGATCAAGGAGAGAAGCAACCTAGAACTAAGGAGGAATTTCCTGACAGTCAGAACAATTAACCAGTGGAACAACCTGCCTCTAGAATTTGTGAATGCTCCAACACTGGAAGTTTTTAAGAAGAGACTGGACAGCCATCTGTCCGAAATGGTCTAGGGTTTCCTGCCTGAGCAGGGGGTTGGACTAGATGACCTCCAAGGTCCCTTCCAACTTTATCATCATCATCATCATCACACAGCATCCACCAGTAAAGTCAGACACAGGTAATCGGACAGTCCCCAACTTCACCCCAAAGGGGCTTTTTTAATTATTTTTTCAGCTTCTTGTTTTTTTTCTTTGAAGACATTTTCGCTTTTTCATCCCGCAAGCTTCTTCAGCTCTGACTGGAGGGTGAGGAGTGGAAAGGATTTATCCTCCACCTGCATTTAAAAGACAAAGGTCACTCTTTGGGAGACGGAGGAGACCAAATGGTTTGAAAGAGGAGGGGGTCAAAGATGCCATCTGGGTCAAAATTGAACAGGCCTCCTTCAACAGAGAGAGAGGGGGACACAACATTATCCATCTCCAGTCTAGAACACAAGTTCTTTCAGCGGCTCCAAGAAGGCTCCACGCCCCGTTGCACCACTCAGCTGACTCTGAGGATAACGGTTGACCTCCAAATGGCCTCAACGACTCTCCAAAAGGAGGCAAAGGACCAGCTCTCTGCAAGGAGTATAAATCCTTCCCTTCCCCACCATCCAGTCAGAGCTGATGAAGCTTCTTCAGATGAGAAGCGACATGTCTTCAAAGAAAAACAAAGGAAGCCCAGTTGCCTCTTGAGAAAAGCATCTTTGGGACCACCAAAGAGATGGGATAAGAACATAAGAACCTAAGAAGAGCCATGCTGAATCAGGCCAAAGCCCATCGAGTCCAGCATTCTGTGTCACACAGTGGCCCACCAATTGTACATGGGGATCTTGAGCAGAAAGAGAAGGCAAAACCCTCCCTTTCCCTTGACCCCCAAACAAATGGTACTCAAGGGAATCCTGCCTGCCTCAACCAACATAGAGGCGGCACATGGACATCCGTTTTAATCTCCACAGACATCTCTCAAACCTCATGTTCTTGATCAGCTGATCTGCCTTTATACATGGTTCCCGTCTCGAGGTCTTCAAAATCGCCGTATATTTCTTCTGGAAAAAACAAACAAATAAGTCCTTGAGTTATGACCATAAATCGAGCCTGGTTGTTAACTTTAACTTTAACTTTCATTAGATTTCTATGCCGCCCTTCTCCTGGGACAGAAATGGCTAAAATATTGGCATATTTGAAGGATCGCTCAAATGAAAAATATATGTTGGACTGGAAACATTGGATAGACTACATACAAGAGAAACACCAATCAAAGAAAATGTATCTGGCTTATAGTTAAATCTTGATATACGGAGTGAAGAATGTTTACAAACTTAAATTGATTGTATTAAGTTGGATAGCAGTTAACTTGAATTTTCCCCTGGTTTACATGTACAAATATAGATCTATTGATTAATGGAAGATATATATCAAATAGACTAAGAATGTACTTGTTGAAGGGATGGGTGTATCGACATGAAAATTATTAATTTTAATAAGATGACTTGTTTGTTTGATGTCCAATGGATTGATCTGAAAAGAAGTGAAATTTAAAATTTTTAAAATGTAGTTGGCTTATAGTTAAACTTGGATATACGGAGTGAAGAAGGTCTACAAATTTAAAATGATTGTATTAAGTTGAATGGCTTTAACTTGAATTTTTTCTTTGTTTACATGTACAAACGGATATCTAATAATAAAATTTTTTTTAAAAAAATTAAATTACAATAAAAAAATCAACCATCCTATCCAAAACACATTCATACAACATACAATCACAATCGGTACACAGTCACTGATGGAAGCGCCTTTCTAGGCCCCGGGGCAGAGTATAGTTCACACGCCCGAAGCCTGTTAAGTTTTGGTAGTTGCAACCGGACCTGATTTTACAACTTTTTTTTTAATTATTTTATTAAAACCATCAACATTAAACATAAGTTCATATTAAAAAGCAATCATCATATATCCTGCAATACAATTCTAAGGATCCGTTTTTGTGAACGTCTGGTTTAGTAAACATTCCTCACTCCTCACATCAAGCTTTATGATCCCTAACACTTTTATTTTCTTTTCGTGGAAAGTCAACACTCGTTCCCAGCAAACCATGATAAATCACAGTCACAGGAGTCAAGGGATGGGGGGGGGGAAATGGAATAAAGGGGAAAAACAGAAAAAATGGGAGGAGGGGGGGGGAATGTATTATTGTTGTTATCCTTTTTTTTCCAAAGCTGTTTGGGGGGGGGGAAACAACCATTTTTTCCCCTGATTTTTTTTCCAAACAGCTTTGGGAAAAAAGGGAGGAAAAAAAAATAAAAAAAACAACCAGCCTGTTTATTTCCCAGTTTTTCTGTTTTTTTTTTTTTTTCCCCAGGCCCTCCCATTTCTACATATGAACATGAGGCACTGGGACCTGGCCAGTTGCCAAATGGCCAAAAAAAAAAAAAAAAAAAACAATCGTGTGCCCGCAACGAGCATGGGCCGATATCAAAACTCGAAAAGGGGATTGTGAGTCCATCTTTATTTCAAAGCGTTGCTAAAAGCAACCCGCCGTTACGTCGAGGACTGCCTGTATTAAGAAACCATACCTTTTTTTTTCCAGGTTGCCCCCCCCCAAAAAAGAAATAAGAAGGGAAGGACATATTCTGATTTACCATCTTCTTTCAACAATTTTTCGGCGTCTTTGTCCGATTCCCACTTTCCCGTCACGAAACAGTCACGGATGCTGCCCATCACCTGCACAAAATAAACGTCTCTTGTTTTGGAGCGCAGATTCACAGCCAGCGACCATCGTTTTTCCAGATTATTCTGGATCAAGCCTAGAGGGAAGCTCTTTGCAAAAGTCGATCGACTTTCCGTCACTGGCTATCTTGACACCTTTACGTTGGAAGGACACTGAAGTTTTAAGTCAGTCAAAATGGATTCACGGCTTTATATTTCTGGGCTTCGTTAAGTCCCTCACTGCCTATTTGAACGTAACCATGCTCCTCTCTCTCTCTCTCTTTTTTCCTCAAACACCCAACTTACAACAGTTCATTCTGTTATGCGTGTAATATAAAAGGTATTACATGTTGTACATATTATATAAAACATATAAGGAACGGTTGCAGGAATTGGGTAGGTCTAGTTTAACAAAGAGAAGGACGAGGGGGAACATGAGAGCAGTGTTCCAATATCTCAGGGGCTGCCCCAAAGAAGAGGGAGTCAAGCTATTCTCCAAAGCTCCTGAAGGCAGGACAAGAAGCAACAGATGGAAACTCATCAAGGAGAGAAACAACCTGGAAATAAGGAGAAACTTCCTGACAGTTAGAACAATTAACCAGTGGAACAACCTGCCTCCAGAAGCGGTGAATGCTCCAACACTGGAAGTTTTTAAGAAGAGACTGGACGGTCATTTGTCTGAAACGGTGTAGGGTTTCCTGCCTGAGCAGGGGGTTGGACTAGATGACCTCCAAGGTCCCTTCCAACTATTCTATTCTATTCTATTCTGTTCTATTCTATTCTATTCTACATTCTATTCCATTCCGTTCTGCATTCCATTCTATTCCACATTCTATTCCACATACTATTCCTTATTTCTATTCTATTCTATTCTATTCTTTCTTATTCTATTTCTTATTCCAATTTCTTTCTTATTCTATTCTATTCTGTTCTATTCATTATTCGATATTCTATTCTGTTCATTATTCCATATTCTATTCTATTCTATTCTACATTCTATTCCATTCTATTCTATTCCATATTTTCTATTCTATTCTATTCTATTCTATTCTATTCTATTCTATTCTATTCTATTCTATTCTATTCTATTCTATTCTATTCTATTCTATTCTATTCTACATTCTATTCCATTCTATTCTATTCCATATTTTCTATTCTATTCTATTCTATTCTATTCTATTCTATTCTATTCTATTCTACATTCTATTCCATTCTGTTCTGCATTCCATTCTATTCCACATTCTATTCCGCATTCTATTCCTTATTTCTATTCTATTCTATTCTTTCTTATTCTATTTTATTTCTTATTCCAATTTCTTTCTTATTCTATTCTATTCTGTTCTATTCATTATTCGATATTCTATTCTATTCTATTCTATTCTTCTATTTCTTATTCTATTTTATTTCTTATTCTATTTTGTTTCTTATTCTATTCTTTTTCTTATTCTATTCCATTCCATTCCCAATGTGTATGCATTTGGAGATCTTTATTTTAACTACGCTTTTATGTTCCTTCTTCAACATCCCAGACTTGGTGAGACTCACGTGCCAGGACAAACTAGCCCCAGTGCCAAGAGGACAGCCTCCGACAAGTGTCCAGAACTCCTACCTCGTCCGAATCCCAGTCTTGTGCGATTTCCACGGGAAATTTGGAGCAATCCAGAGCATCAATCTTTCGTTTTGATTCTTTGTCAGGACGACTGACGCGAAACAATCCTCCGAGTTCTTCCTCTCTTTCTCCTTCCTCCTCCTCCTCCTCCTCGGCCACTGAGGACGAATTGAGGCAGCATTTTAGCTACAGTGAAGTTTCCACAGAAGCATCACAACCCGCCTTACGTCTATGTGTCACCTGCATTTGTGTTAATCGCCTGTCCATCCTCAACACTCTGGATCAGGACTGATTTGCTCAAAATCACCACCTCCTAACTGCGCACATGAATGGCGGTTCGAAGTTGCAACGAGTCCTCACACCTAGGAGCCTCACTGCACACGCACGCATGCACACACACACATACCCGTTAGATCAAAGCAGGCCCTGGGCAACTGGCCTTTGTTTAGGTTTTTGTCTGCACTGCCTTTGTCGAGGTTTCACCTTTTCAATCCAGTAAACCTGCCCAAAGACACTCCCTGAGTGGGGGAGGGATGTAAACAGTGGAAATAATTTAACCATCGCAGGTCTCGGTGGGCTCCGTGGCCATTTCCACCTTTGCCCTCTTAGCACGACCTGCATTTCCCACCTGGCAGGCAGGAGCCTTTGACACGCCCGCCAAACTCAAAGAAACTCAGCCTCACCAAGGCATGAAGGGTCCAAATAGAAAAAGGAGAAATGTTGGCTTTTTTTTTTCCTTGCTTGCTTTCATAATGATGGACTGGTGACCATCTCACTAAACTTTTGAGCCTTCACATTTGCTTCAGCTCTGTCCTTCCTTCCTTGCTTCCTCTCTCCCTCCCTTCCTTCCTTCCCTCCCTTCCTCTCTTCCATCCTTCCTTCATTCCTTCCTTCCTCTCTTCCTCCTTCCCTTTTTTCCTTCCCACCCTTTCCTTCCTTCCTTCCTTCCCACCCTCCCTCCCTTTCTTTCCTTCTTTCCCACCCTCCCCTTCCTTCCTTCCTTCCCACCCTCCCCTTTCCTCCCTTCCTTCCTTTCCTTCCTTCCTCCTTCCCTTCCTTCCCACCCTCCTTCCTTTCCTTCCTTCCTCCTTCCTTTCCTTCCTTCCTTCCTCCTTCCTTTCCTTCCTTCCTTCCCACCCTCCCTCCTTTTCTTCCTCCCTCCCTCCTTCCCACCCTCCTTTTCTTCCTCCCTCCCTCCCTCCCTTCCTTTCCTTCCCTCCCTCCCTCCCTCCCATTTATATCTACTGTACTCTTTATTAATACAGGCAGGGCAATATATATTTTTACCTGTTCCATAAACAAGTTTGCGGAGATTCGGAATAGCCTGTTGCTGTCTCAAAAAGGCTTCGGCTGCCTTCTGGCTGAGGCCTTCTTTCCACTTCAGAGCCCCTGGAAGGGGAAAAGATGTCCTTCCTTCATACAAATCAGATTAAACAGTCAATGATTCCCCCCCTCCCCGCTTTTAATGCCACATGCATCAATGTGTTCCAAGGGCACAATAACTCCATTGGTGAATTTTTATCTGTGCATGTCTGCTGAATACGAGCAAACAGGTGCACCTATCCAGACCTCCCACTGCATTCATCGGGCTAATACCAGAGTAACTCTGCACAGGATCTCACCCTGACTTTCCTCGCTAGCAAAGGCAAGGCAACTGTTGAAAAATATAAGACAGTGGCCCACCGAAGTGCAGCTGAAGAGTGTTTTGGTTTTTTTTTTAACAAATGTTTGAAGAAATTGACTCTGGCCAAACACCCTCGAAAGGAAATGAGTAACTGGCCTAAAACATCTTCAAGAAAAACAACAAAAAAGGGTGTCCAGTTGCCTCCTTGGGGGAAAAAAAAAAATCTTTGGGAACCAGCAGGACCTGGAATGACTGAGAATCCCCACAGACTTTTCGCCCGGCACTTTGGGATGATGTGGGAGGAGGACTGGATTTCCAGAAAAAAAATAATAATAAATATTGCAGGCTACAGGAACCCTTTGCACCATTCTGAGGACACAGGTAAACCTCCATGGGGACTCTCTAAAAAGAAGGCAAAGGACCAGCTCTGTCTGCAAGGAGTATAAATCCTTCCCTTTCCCCCACCATCTGGTCAGAGCTGAAGACGCTTCTTTGGAGGAGAAGGGAAACGTCTTCAAAAGAGAAACAAGGAAGTCCAGTTGCCTCCTGGGGGGGGGGAAACACCTTTGGGCCCTAAAACATCACCACCACCATTTCAGGAGATTCAGAGGTACCTACCAACTGTTTCTGAAGGAAAACCAGATGCCTCTTTATAGTGTCCGTCCTCCTTCAAGAGATCCTCCACGTCATCTTCATTCGGCAGCGACCCAGAATCTCGTATTTTATTGCCGGCGCTTTCCGGTTGAGTCTCTTCCTGGTCCAAGCCCTTGAGGTCCTCCTCCTCTTCCTCCTCTGAGGTATCTTCTTCACTGGCGGATGAAGGTCCACCTGTCTCTGATCTTGATGCCCTTGGAGGGCTCCCGTTCTCAGCTGCTTTTTTCGCCAGCCTTCTGCTCTTCCTCATCTCTTGGTCGGTCGACACAGGTCTACTAAACCGGGCCGCCTCTCTGGTGCTAGATTCGGAGCCTGTTCCTTCCTCTTCCTCTCCAAGCTCATTTCCTTCTCCATCCTCCGAACTCTTCTCAAGATCGTCGTCGCTGTCCGCAAACGCGGGCAATTCGGTTAGTACCGCAAGCGCTGGCTCTTGTTTACGTCGCTTGGACGATCTCGGAAAGACCGTCTGGGGTAGGAAATTGGGGTCCTCTTCGCCTTCCTCCTCACTGTCGTTTTGCCCCGGGTCCTCCTCCGCAGACGTTCCCTCTTCCTCCTCCTCATCTTCCTCACTTCGGTCTTCGTTTTCAAAAACCGCCTTCCGACGCGCCCTGCCCGTTCGCGGGTCGGTTTCCGTTTCTTCTCGAGGCATCGCGAAAACGCTTCTCGAATACAAAACATGGAAAACCAGTTAAGTACCCAGGGAAGCTTCACGAACCTCTCGAGAAGAAAGCCAGCATTGAAAACCCTGGGCAATAGGGACAGTCCTCAACTTACAACACTTCCTTTGGTGACCGTCTGAAGTTACAACGGCAGTGAAAAAAGGGAGGGAGGGAGGGAGGGAAGGAAGTAAGGAAGGAAGGAAAGAAAGGGGAGGGAGGGAGGGAGATAGGAAGGAAGGAAAGGGGAGGGAGGGAGATAGGAAGGAAGGAAGGAAGGAAGGAAGGAAAGGGGAGGGAGGGAGATAGGAAGGAAGGAAGGAAGGAAGGAAGGAAGGAAGGAGGGAGGGAGGGAGATAGGAAGGAAGGAAGGAAGGAAGGAAGGAAAGGGGAGGGAGGGAGGAAGATAGGAAGGAAGGAAGGAAGGAAGGAAGGAAGGAAGGAAAAGGGAGGGAGGGAGATAGGAAGGAAGGAAGGAAGGAAGGAAGGAAGGAAGGAAGGAAGGAAGGAAGGAAGGAAGGAAGGAAGGAAGGAAGGAAGAAAGAAAGAAGCTCTGGTGCCACAGTACAATGCAGTACTGCAGGCTGACTCACTGCCCACAGCCATTAGTTCAATCCGGACCGGCTCGAGGTTGACTCGGCCTTCCATCCTTCCGAGGTCGGTAAAATGAGGACCAAGATTGTTTGGAGGCCATCGGCTGACTCCGTCAAGCACTCAAGAGACAGGCGTAAAACACCGTAAAGCGGCATATAAGTCTCCGTGCCATTGCCATAATCAACCACTTTTCCATTTTCAATTCAGAATAGCGCTGGAAGGGACACTGGAGGTCTTCCAGTCCAACCCCCCCTTCCCCACGCAAGCAGGAGACCCCTATGTCATTTGAGACCAAGGGCTGGCCAGTCTCTTCTTAAAAACCTCCAGGGATGGAGCAGTCACCCCTGCTTTCTTTTTTTCTTTTTTGCAAAAATTTTATTGTTTTTTTTTTAATTTTTACAACAAAATGCTCAAAGCACACCATGGTGTTAGGGTAAACAATCACCCAAAAGCAAAACATTTATACATACTTCAATCAATACCTCTGGTATTCCCTCTCTTTTCCCCTTAACTAACATAGTTTATTTAAAATAGTTCAGTCTGGTTTAAATTTAGTCAACCTGTACCTGATTCTAATACTTTAAAAAATTTATCCAACCATAATCAAATTAACTTTAAATACAAACTCCATCAGTTCGGGTATTCCTTCCAAATATATTCTGGTACCTTAGTTTTTATTGTAAATTTTATTTAACTCTTCTTCCACTAATATCCCTTCGTTAAACTAAAACATTAATCTATCCTGTATATATATCTAATCTATCAACTAATCAATCTCTTATAGCTAACAGATAAAATCAAACCTTAAATTTTTCAATCCATTAAACATAATTCAGATCATATCCAATTAAATTGTCATCACCAATGACATCAATCTTATCAAGCAGAAATCATCTTATTAAGTTAGCTCAAGATTACATAATAATTTTCTTACAAATAACCGTTATCCTAAACAAAAGAAAAAGAAAAGAAACAAAGAACAAATACATTCTTAAAGGATTTAATATGTATTTCATTTAGTCACTCCTTTTTCTCTTATATCTCTTTTTCAAACTAAAGTATTAATCTGTCCTAAAGCTATATAAACCATCCATCAACTTTAAACTAACAAGATAACATCAAACTTTTAAGATATTTCAATTCAGAAGCCACCCCTTCTGAAAGGATTGTGTGTGAAATCTACCACTTACCTTTCGTTTCCGACCCCTTCGGTCTCCAAAGGCTGGGAGTCCAGGAAGAGGGAGACTCTGCTGGAAGCCATTTTCGCATCGATGGTGGAATGGGCCGAGATGAGACTCTGGACGAGCTCGTGGTTGGGTCTTCCTTCCTCCTGACGAATCGACAGCAATTCAGTCACCCTTCGCTAAAATGTCAGGTTTAACTAATGCCGAGGTTCTCAACCTTTTTCAGGCCGAGACCCCACCTGCGCCGCCCATGCGCGGTGCAACCCCGACCTGTACCGCGCATGCGTGGCGTGACGACCCGCATCGCGCATGCGTGGCGTGACAGCCCATGTGCGGCACGTGCGATGGCCCGCATCGCACCTGCACGGCGCAACGGCCCGAACTGCGCACGCGCGGCGCGACGGGCCGAACCGCGCATGCGCGGCGCACGCGATGGGCCGAACCGCGCATGCGCGGTGTGCGACGGCCCGGATCATGCATGTGGGGTGCGACGGCCCGAACCGCGCATGCGCGGCACGTGCAACAGCCCGAACCGCACATGCGTGGTGGGCTGAATTGCGCATGCGCAGCACGCGCGCGATGGCCTGAATCGCGCATGTGTGGTGCGACGGGCCGAATCACGCACGCGCAGCGCGCGTGAGACGGCCAAGGGGAAATGGGGGAAAAAAAACGGCGGACTGCAGTGTTTGGTGACCCCCGTGAAACGGTCGTTTGACTCCAAATGGGGTCGCGACCCACAGGTTGAGAACTGCTGAACTAATGTATTTATCGCAGCGCTGCTTTACGCAGCCTGCCAAGGACCGCGGAATATCCCCCGGAAGAACGGAAATTAATATACTGAATGCTAATTTATCGTTAATGGTTTCTGTATTCTCCTTAACTGAGCAATGAACAACAAGGAATAAACAGGGAATGAAGCCCAGAGTCATACCTCCCTCTCTCGATGGGAGTGGCTTCCCCCGAGGTCAATATACACGGCATCTTTGTCGTACACCAAGCCCCCAACCCCTGAGAGGGGGGCGTAGATCAATTTCTCCTTCTCGTTTAAGCCTCGTTTCTTTTGATGCTCAGGAAGAGCACAAGGGTCTGGCAGGAAGCTGACATCGCTCACTGTGAAGTCCCCGACACCTGATGGGGGAAGAGAGTCAACAGCATCACGTGGGCCTCGAAGCCACGAAAGGCAGAGATGACATCAACACAACCATTACATGGATTCAAAGAATGAAACGTTAACACTTTAGATTTATCGCTGGAGCAAAGAAAGCAAGTCAGGGCGGCGCAGTGGCTAGAATGCTGTATTGCAGGCTGACTTTGCCCACTGTTAGCAGTTCAATTCTGACCGTCTCAAGATTGACTCAGCCTTCCACCCTTCCGAGGTCGGTAGAAATGAGGACCCAGATTGTTGGGGGCAATAGGCTGACTTTGTAAACCATTTAGAGAGGGCTGTAAAGCACTGTGAAGCGGTATATAAGTCTAAGGGCTATTACTCCTCCTTCCTTCCTTCCTTCCTTCCTTCCTTCCTTCCTTCCTTCCTTCCTTCCTTCCTTCCTTCCTTCCTTCCTTCCTTCCTTCCTTCCTTCCATGGTCAGTAAAATGAGGACCCAGATTGTTGGAGACAATAGGCTGACTTTGTAAACCACTTAGAGAGCTCTAAAGCACTGTGAAGTGGTATATAAGTCTAAGTGCTATTGCTACTCCTTCCTTCCTTCCTTCCTTCCTTCCTTCCTTCCTTCCTTCCTTCCTTCCTTCCTTCCATGGTCAGTAAAATATGGACCCAGATTGTTGTAGGCAATAGGCTGACTTTGTAAACCACTTAGAGAGAACTATACAGCACTGTGAAGTGGTATATAAGTCTAAGTGCTATTGCTACTCCCTTCCTTCCTCCTTCCTTTCCTTCCTTCCTTCCTCCTTCCCTTCCTTCCTACCCTCCCTCCTTTTCTTCCTCCTTCCTTCCTTCCATGGTCAGTAAAATATGGACCCAGATTGTTGTAGGCAATAGGCTGACTTTGTAAACCACTTAGAGAGAACTATACAGCACTGTGAAGTGGTATATAAGTCTAAGTGCTATTGCTACTCCCTTCCTTCCTTCCTTCCTTCCTTCCTTCCTTCCTTCCTTCCTTCCTTCCTTCCTTCCTTCCTTTTTCTTCTTCCCTCCCTCCCTCCCTCCCTCCTTCCTTCCTTCCTTCCATGGTCAGTAAAATGAGGACCCAGATTGTTGGAGCAATAGGCTGACTTTGTAAACCACTGAAGAGAGAGCTATGAAGCACTATGAAGCGGTATATAAGTCTTAAGTGCTATTGCTACCAACATTCTCTATCCTGTCTGTCAATTTCAATCATCTGTTGAGATACATACAGGCACACTTGTAAAAGTGTTCTCACTGTAACCTGCTTTGCCTTTTATACATGAATAACTCTGATGGAGATCTAAACATACGAAACAAATTTATGGATACCGTTTCATTTGCGTGGCGGCCTATCTCCTAACAGCAACGAACGCTGGAAAGCTGAAGTTCACATACTTTCAAGCCGCTGAGGATGAAAGACACTGTTTTATGCAACTCTTATACATAAGAGGGGCAACAAAAACATCTTTTTTTGTTGTTGTTTTCTGCAGGCTTGGGTGGAAGGCTGGAAATAGCTGGGCTGCTTTCACGAACCGCAAAGAGGCGCTCCGTCGATATATCAGGCTCTAGGTCCTTCTTCCAAATCCTTGGGTCAAACTTTCCAGTTTTCCACACTGGCTCCTTTTTCAAAGCTAAGGTCATTTAAGGAACTCTTTACATTCTCCCCAGGCAGTGAGGAAGACTCTTTAAAAAAATACTTCCCTGTGGTCTGTAGACAAAATAGAGCAGAACAGGAAAACCTTCGACTCTAACCCACCTGCCAAGTGTATTTGGCTTTTGTTTTTCAGGTGGGCTCCTCTCAGATAACCATAAAGGGAAACTTTCCGGTCACACTTGGGATTGACCCTGATAAGCTCTGGGTTTGTCAAATCTTCCATCCTGCAGAACATAAGAATGTCAGGGTGAGAATGTTCGGGAGGAGACGGAAAACATCCTGTGTACGCTGCTCTGGGGCGAGAGCTGTCCTGTTGGCGAGAGAGGGGGCACGTAAGTAGTCACACCGTACCATTCCTGATGGGCTAGCCTCCCTCTTACCGCCTGAAACGCTGGACTGTTTTGCTATAGGGTTCTATCAGCCAAGTGAACTTTTCCCGAGGCTCATCGAGATCTGCCCAAATCCTCTCAAGCTGCTAGACCAACGGTTCTCAACCTTTTTCAGGCCGCGACCCCGACCTGCACCGCGCATGCGCGGCGCAACCCCGACCTGCACCGCATTGCGCATGTGCAGCGGCCCGCATCGCGCATGCGCGGTGCTACCCCGCGCATGCGCGGTGCTGCCCCCTGCGCCGGCCGAGGGGAAAAGGGGAAAAATGGCAGACTGCATTGTTTGGCGACCCCCGTGAAATGGTTGTTCGACCCCAAATGGGGTTGCGACCCACAGGTTGAGAACCGCTGTGCTAGACCCTAGGATGGGAATCGTTGTTAATCTACTTTCATGCTATTAGCAAAGGAGGGAGGGAGGGAGGGAAGGAGGAGGGGGAAGGAAGGGAGGAAGGTCGGAGGAAGGGAAGGTCAAGGAAGGGAGGGAGGGAGGTCAAGGGAAGGAGGAACATCAAGGAACGGAGAAAGGAAGGGAGGTCAAAGAAGGGAGGAATATCAAGGAACGGAGGAAGGAAGGGAGGGAAGTCAAGGAAAGGGAGGGAGGGAGGTCAAAGAGGAAAGGTCAAGGAAGGGAAGGAGGAGAGAGGAAGGAAGGTCAAGGGGAATCAAACATAAATCACCTGTCCGCCAAGATGTAGGGATGAGTTGTCTGCCAAGTCAGGGGGCGGAATTTCATCACAGAAATAAACCGCCCCAGATTGTGGATTTCCTGTTTTTGATAGTCTCCATGCACCATCCCGGAAAGATAGAATAATTTGGCACCCTGAATTTAAAAAGTAAAGGAATGCATGGAACGCAAGTACGCTCAAGTTGCAATTTAAGCAATACACTGCCCTCCCTTAACTGTTGTTGTTGTTGTTTTTAATCCAGAGTGGTATTTCTTTCCTTGAATACAGGATCAGTTTAATTATACCCTGTTAAAAACTCGGTTGGGTAACGTGGAAATTCGAAATGAAACGCCCCCGCGTGCAAATGGCCGGTATACGCACACCACAGCAGGGTCACAAAGAAGGTCGAAGTCCCATTGTTAGAAGGACGTTGGCAAAAATGGGGCTGTTTTGTACCACCCAGGTAGTCCCTGTTTAGCGACCTGACTCGTTTAGCAACTGTTCCCAGTTACGGTGGTGAGGTTTAAGTAACTTTACACCTATGGTTTGTATTTACAACCTTCGCAGGGCTGTGAAGCAAAGGAAAAATGGAAGTTAGATCACAAGCACAGCCGTGGTTTCTTGCTTAACGGCTGAGCTGTGGTGCCAACCCTGGTTGCTAAACAAGAACGACCTGTTTCCAATTTGTACCTCTGCCTTCATGGAGCTAGAGACCCACTGAATGACACTATACTAATCATAACAGCCTTTTTGGTCTTCTTGCCTCATTGCTTGTCTCCCATTTACAGGTCAGAGGAAAAACAGGTGTCACACCGGCATCCAGCCAGCGTGCGTCCGCAACTCCCATTTGCACATGCAACATACACGCGCGCCTGCCGTCCGCGTGAATGGAGCACGCGTGCACAGGCTCACCGCTGGTCGCGCAAATTAGGATGCACGCTTGTGCTCGCCGTCCGTTTACATGGCCCAGCTGTGGACCACGAGTGGGCCGCGGTCCACAGGTTGGGGACACCTGCCTTGGGAAAGAAAAGCCTTTGACTCCATTTGGTTGAAGCAAAGGTTTTTTTTTTACTAGGGATGTTGGCTGCAGTAAAGTCCAGCCAGCTCTGAAATTTACCGTGTTTGATAGATACAAAAATAAGGTGTAGGTTTGCCCCCAGCCCATCCCTTCCCCCGGGCGGGGACCAGTCCGTTTCCAGCCAACCAGAGCTTGCCAGGATGTTTTTGAGATCTCTAAGAAGTTTGGGGGAGATGCTGGCTGTGGGGTGCTGGCACAAACAGGATACGGCTGCCCTGGTCTTTCTTCACCCGTCATTCCTCCCCGCAACGTCCCGATTTCCTATCACGTAGACACAAAGCTTCCTTGCCCTTTCATCCTTCCTGTTCTGTCCCAGCCGACGTGAGTCCTTGTTAATTCACAAGGACCAAGCCCTCTTTTCACAAGTAGGCTGGAAATGCAGGAAGAACAAAGCCCTTTTATTAATTAGGTGCAGACCTGCAAAATGTCCCAAAAGCAAAGGCAAACAGGACACGATGCAAATGGAGAATTGTCTAAAGGCAGAGCACGATTCAAACGGAGAATTGTTCACAGGCAGGGCAAACAGAATCTGATTCCATGAAACTTGAGCCCTTTGCAATCAGTTGCCCTCGGCAAGCAGCACCACCCACACCGTCCCTTTTTATTATGCAGCCCCCAAGACATGGCTTCTCAATGCCTTCTCCTCCTCCCTTGGAGTCGCCCCATGGCCTCCCTCTGTCCTGCTCTCGTTGCCTGGTCAGCTTTTGCGAGCGTCTATAATGTCTTCCAGCTGTGAGTCCTCAGAGGCTAACTCAGCTTCCCCTCCACTCGTGCTCAGGCTGAGACTCAGCTGGGTCTCAGCCTAAGCACGAGTGGAGGGGCCAAGCTCTTCATCAGATTGTAAGTCCTGGAGCTCATCAGAGCCTTCCTCCGACTCGGGTGGCTCTCCAGGTCCCTCCTCCCCCTCCTCCTCTGATTCCCCGGACTCAGCTGCCGGAAGCACAGGCTGGCACGGAATCACAACAGATAGATACACAAATAAGGTGTGGGTTTGCCCCCAGCCCATCCCTTCCCTGGGTGGGGACCAGTCCGTTTCCAGCCAACCAGAGCTCGCCAGGATATTTTGAGATCTTTTAAGAAGTTTGGGGGAGATCCTGGCCATGGGATGCTGGTACAAACAGGATCCGGCTGCCCTGGTCCTTATCACACCATCCTGATTTCCTATCATGTAGACATAAGAACCTAAGACGAGCCATGCTGAATCATGCCAAAGCCCATCGAGTCCAGCATTCTGTGTCACACAGTGGCCCACCAATTGTACATGGGGATCTTGAGCAGAAAGAGAAGGCAAAACCCTCCCTTTCCCTTGACCCCCAACAAATGGGACTCAAGGGAATCCTGCCTGCCTCAACCAACATAGAGGCAGCACATGGACATCCGTTTTAATAACCACCGATACACTTGGCATCCATGAATCTATCTAACCCTGCTTTGAAGCTATCAAGGCTGACAGCTGTCACGACCCCTTCAGGAAGTGAATTCCATAAACCAACGACCCTCTGGGTGAAGAAATATTTCCCTTTATTTGTCCTCACTTTCTTAGCTATGAGCTTTAGGGAGTGCCCCCTTGTCCTGGTATTGTGTGATAGAGAAAAGAATTTTTCTCTATCCACCTTTTCTATCCCATGCATGATTTTATACACTTCAATCAAGTCACCCCTTAAACGCCGTCTTTCAAGGCTGAAGAGACCAAGGCGTTGCAATCTGGTTTCATAAGGGAGGCGCTCCATTTCCTTGATCATTCTCGTTGCCCCTTTTTGCACCTTTTCCAGTTCCATTATATCCTTCTTGAGGTGCGGTGACCAGAACTGTACACAGTACTCCAAGTGTGGTCCTTTCATTGCCCTTTCATCCTTCCTTTTCATCCTTCCCTCCCCACTTCTTTTGATGGCAGGATGCCCAGGCAGAGCTGACACAAGGGAGGAATAAAATGACACACACACACACACCCCAGATAAATAAAATGGTACCTCAACTATGCAGATGGCAGAAGATGCAGGTTCATCTTGCCATGTGCATTTGTTAAATCTCTGGTTTTAAATGGGATTATAAAGTCGCCGCCCCACTTGGGTTTTCTTTCCTTTTCGATACATTTCTCCCGGCCATTTAAGGCAGGTTGACGTTACATCCTACCTGGTAGACCTCGGTCCAGAAGCGATGCTTTAATCTCTTTTTGGTCTTCTTGAGCTGCTTGTTGTTTTTGAAGCTATCCAGGTGGGTCAGAACGCCCATGATTTTGGGGAAACCGTGGACCTGGCAGATGTTCAGGAATTCGAAGGCTTCCATTTCAAATCCAAAACTGGCATCGATGAGCATCAAAGCCTGAGAGAGAAATTGAAAAAAAAAAAGAAAAAAATCTTGGGGGAGGGAAAAACTGCACGTTTTTTTTTTAAATAAATCTTACTAAAACATGCCAAAACAGGTAGTAACTACTGCTAAAGGTCAACTTTTGTGCACTTGTCAATTTAATGCATTGGTTAGGACTTCAATTAGATTCCCTTTTTTCTCTCTCTCTCTCTCGTCTTTAATTTATTCTGCTTCCTACGTACCATTTTTCGATGCTTTGCATAACGTTCTTTAGACCAGGGGTTCTCAACCTTGGCAACTTTAAGACTTGTGGACTTCAACTCCCAGAATTCCTCAGCCAGCTTTGATTTGAAGTCCACAAATCTTAAAGTTGCCAAGGTTGAGAACCCCTGCCTTAGACCAAAAAAAAAAGGATCAGCAGCATAGATCTGTTTATGAAATCTGTTCTCAGTGTGTTCCTTTTCTTAAAAGGAAAAGTCACTTGGATCAGGGGTTTCCAACCTTGGCAACGTGAATGATTTGTGGGCTTCAACTCCCAGAATTCCTCAGCCAGCTGAGGAATTCTGGGAGTTGAAGTCCACAAGTCGTAAAGTTGCCATGGTTGAAGACACCTGACTTAAGCAATGATCTGGCCTTACTCTATCGGACTTTCCTAGATATTAAAACCAATGGTTGTGTTCCGGCTTTCAACGGACATCTCATTTTAATGGATGCCGATGAAGGTACATTTAAACACGGTTACGAGTCACTTTTTTCAGTGCCTTTGTCACTTCAAACAGCCACCGAACGAACTGTGGTTAAGTGATAGCTAACTGCTAGTTAACGATGCTAGTTAGCGTCTTCAATCTCATTTTTTATTTTGAGGAAGCCTCTGTCTTGTTACAGGCCAAGAAAACTTACCAGATCGGCAACTTTGGCAAGGTCAATCATCACGTTGATGTCGCACTCACATTCAATTATGGTTAGCCGACGTTTTTTACCTGCCCACCGAAGGCGAGAAACAGGACAAGGAAGATTGTTAAGACTTGGTTAAAAATACAAAGATGTGGGGGTTTTTTTTTTTTCAATTTTGCAATCTAGAATTTAAAAAAAACAACGGTGATATATGCAATTTTATTTATTTTTTACCGGATACAATGGTTACAGGGCCTTGAACGTCGACTAACTTCTGCCTTGTGAAATTCTTAATGAGGCATCTTATCAAGGTGCTTTTCCCAACTTTGGGAGGACCCACCACGACCACCACCACCGGAGGAGGCTCCAAGGGAGTCCGGTCGACCACCGGAATGTGATGCTTTTTGGTTTTCAAATCCTGGGTCCTGTTTTCAGAACGAGAATTGCAGGCGAGTTAAAAACAAAAAAAAAATCATTTGATTCAAATTAGAGCAGAGTTGGAAGGGACCTTGGAGGTCTTCTAGTCCAGCCTCCCCCGCTCAAGCAGAATCAAACTGGCCACATTCAGAGGTAAGACAGGTAGTCCTTCACTTATGATCACAACTGAGCCCATTTCTGTGGCTAAACGAGACATTTAACTTTTTAACTTTTTAACATTTACATGAAGCCACTGGGAGAGATCATCCACCGGCACGGAGTGAGATACCACCAGTACGCTGATGATACTCAGCTGTACATTTCCACTCCTGGCCAAATCAGTGAAGCGGTTGAGGTGATGTGCCGGTGTCTGGAGGCTGTGAGGGTCTGGATGGGTGTTAACAGATTAAGGCTAAACCCCGATAAGACAGAGTGGCTGTGGGTGATGCCTCCCAAGGACACTTCTATCTGTCCTTCGATTACCCTGGGGGGTGAATCTATAAACCCCTCAGAGAAGGTTCGCAACTTGGGAGTCCTCCTTGATCCACAGCTGACATTGGATCATCATTTGTCGGCAGTGGCGAGGGGGGCATTTGCCCAGGTTCGCCTGGTGCACCAGTTGCGCCCTTATTTGGATCGGGAGTCTCTCCTCACAGTCACACATGCCCTTGTCACCTCGAGGATCGACTACTGCAACGTTCTCTACATGGGGCTACCCTTGAAGAGTGTTCGGAGACTACAATTAGTGCAAAATGCAGCTGCGCGAGCAGTTCTGGGCCTGCCACGTCGTGCCCACATTTCGCCAACTCTCCGCACGCTGCATTGGTTGCCTATTGGTCTCCGAGCCCAATTCAAGGTGTTGGTTATTACCTATAAAGCCCTTCATGGCATGGGACCAGGATACTTACGGGACCGCCTTCTGCCACATACTTCCCTACGACCGGTGAGAGCGCACAGGGTCGGCCTCCTCCGGGTCCCGTCAGCGAAACAATGTCGTCTGGCGGGCCCTAGGGGGAGGGCCTTCTCTGTTGTGGCGCCCACTCTCTGGAACCAACTGCCTCCTGAAGTCCGCGTTTCTCCCATCCTCCCGGCCTTCCGAAAGAATCTTAAAACCTATCTTTGCCGGCAGGGCTGGGGATGATTGTGGATTGTTGTGTGACTGATGAATATGTGTGGGGTTTTATTTTTAAATATTTTTTGCTTGGACTTAGATTGAAATTGTTGTTTTATATATATGTTGTAAGCCGCTCCGAGTCTTCGGAGAGGAGCGGCATGTAAGTCCAAACAAAATAAAATAAATAAATAAATAAATTTCTTAAACGACCTTTGCCTCCCCTTCCTGAAGTGAATCACTGCAGCAGTTGAGTTACTAACATCAAATCCAAATTTGAAAAGAAGGGGCGATTCATTTTACAGTGTTTTAATACGGGCAGTTAAGATTCCACAACAAACAGAGAACAGGGAGGAAAAACTGAGGCTCTCACTCCTAGATTGCAAAGTTTCGGCAATAAGCTGCCGTTCAGATGAATCTTTATTTAAAAAAAAAAAAAGAATACAGAAATGCAGAAACAAACACACACAAAAAAACCCCAAACCCTAACCTGATTTGTTTAGCTCAGTGGGTTAGCTTTTTCTTAAATGCCATCCTTTAGTCAGGCAGAAGAAAAGTTCACCTCGTCTAATAAGCTTGGGGGTCTAGTCACATTCCACCCCAAATTGTATGAGGTATCCTCGGGGTCCTGCACCCTATGGGGAATCAGTGGGGTACGCCTCAAACTTATAGAGAGAGCATCCACCTGTATAGAAAGCCTTCATCTACCTAATTAATTTCTCTCATTGTGTTGTAAACCATGGCAAACTATAAGCTTGCCCAAACATTATTTATTTACATTTATTTGTATCCTGCCTTTGTTCTTACAAAAAAAAAAAAAAACCCTAAACAGATCTTATTTGCTATAACACCCTTTGCCATCTCATCCCCACAGGAGCCAATAATGGCAATATAGTCAGCAGAGCCCATCTAGTTGTGAAGTCACCTGTGGAACGATCTGGCCATGCGCACTGCAGACTGGACCGCAAAAGCCTTGGGGTTTCTCTTCCTGGCGTCCTCTTCATCTTCAATCCCTAAATCTTTCAAATGCCGCTTCTTTTTCCTGCCAGCCTTGGGCCCGCTGTGTTTCTTGCGATGTTGTTTCTGGTTGTTCTCCTCCATCTCTCACCCCCCTGGTGTCCAGCCACCACGTGAGGCAAAATGCTCGTTTTTCACCAAGATGCTGATATAAAGTCAGGGAAAATGAGCATTCAACGTGATACAGGCCATCATGCGAGCAGTAGGTGTGTCACTGCTACATTAACAGCTTACAGAAGTCCTCATCTCTTCTGTCTAAAGATCTTTTTTTAATTAATTTAATTTAATTTTTTAATTTATTAAACTTATATGCCGCCCTTCTCCCAAGACTCAGGGCGGCTCACAACAAGAATATAAGTATAACAAATATAACATAATAAATTAAAAATACAAATTTACTATACAAAACTAGATAATTTATTCCACTCATACCCCACACAAACACAGTCAAAGGCCCAGGGGCAGAGCACAGCTCACATGCCCCAAACCTGTCTGCATAAATGAGTTTTTAAGTTTTCGGAAAGCTAGGAGGGAGAAAGCAGTACGAAGTAGTACGAACCTTTGCTCTGTAAATTTTATAAATCATGCAGAGGGCCCTGCACGAACCTAAAGATCAAAGCAGCAAAGAGTTTTATTCAAATGTTGTCCAAAGCGACTTCCCCGGTCATGCAATTTTACAAATTCAGTGTAAACGGGAGAGTCCCCATGAAAACCTAAGAAACAAAACACATAAAGCAGCCACTTTTACAGTATCCTTTCCCAATTCAGCATCCTCCATGGTCCCAGTTTGCATGCTGGGAGGTGAGGAAGGAAACAGCATTTCCACATATATATATAGGATGTGCCCAAAAAAGACCAGGTTTGGGGGCTGTATATCACACACCCCGCATAGATCAATCGCGAGATTTTTTTTCGCCCCAATAAAAAAATATTGCTATACTTAGGAGCATTCGAAGACCAGGGGTCAAGGCAGCAAGGTGGTGTTCAGAAGAAAATGGCAACCAACTGGAATGTGTAATACACGTTATATAATAAATTCTGTGTGGGGGTCTGACTTTTGGTACACTCTATATGCTATACATAAATTATACTGTATAAAATTGTAAACAAAATGATAGAGCAATATAGATAGATGGACGGATGGATGGAGTAGGTAGGTAGGTAGGATAGTAGGTAGATAAAAGAGATAGATAGATAGATAGATAGATAGATAGATAGATAGATAGATAGATAGATAGATAGATAGATAGATAGATAGATATAGATGATGGATGGAATGGATGATAGCTAGATAGATAGATGGAATGGATGATAGATAGCTAGATAGCTAGCTAGACAGCTAGATAGGGTAGTAGGTAGATAGACGATAGATAGATGATGGATGGATGTAGGTAGATAGGGTAGATAGGTAGATAAAAGATAGACAGACAGACAGACAGACAGACAAGACAGATGGATGGATGATATAGGAAGAGAGAGTGTGAATGAATAGATAGATAGATAGATAGATAGATAGATAGATAGATAGATAGATAGAGATAGATAGATAGATAGATAGATAGATAGATAGATAGATAGATAGATAGATATAGATGATGGATGGAATGGATGATAGCTAGATAGATAGATGGAATGGATGATAGATAGCTAGATAGCTAGCTAGACAGCTAGATAGGGTAGTAGGTAGATAGACGATAGATAGATGATGGATGGATGTAGGTAGATAGGGTAGATAGGTAGATAAAAGATAGACAGACAGACAGACAGACAGACAAGACAGATGGATGGATGATATAGGAAGAGAGAGTGTGAATGAATAGATAGATAGATAGATAGATAGATAGATAGATAGATAGATAGATAGATAGATAGATAGATAGATAGATAGACAGACAGACAGACAGACAGACAGATGGATGGATGATATAGGAAGAGAGAGTGTGAATGGATAGATAGATACCGTAGATAGATAGATAGATAGATAGATAGATAGATAGATAGATAGATAGATAGATAGATAGATAGATAGATAGATAGATAGATAGACGGATGGATAGGGTAGGTAGGTAGATAGATGATAGACAGACAGAGAGATGGACAGATTAAAGAGATAGATGATGATAAAGATATAGATAGATACAGACATAGAAACAGAATAGAGATAGATAAGAGATACAGGAGACACAGATTAGAGATAGACAGACATGTGAGACAGACAGATTAAAGATTGATACATGATGATAAAGATAGACACATAGACAGAGAGGCAATAGATTACACCTATAGATACACACATACACAGACACCTATGAAAAGCATCTATCTATCTATCTATATGTAAGTCTTTGGTTATATGTATACATACATACACAGACATACATACACACATACACATACATACATACACATACATACATATACATACATGCACATACATACATATACATACATACACACACACACACACACACACACACACAAGGCATCCGAGGGCCACCGCGAGGAGCCCAGGGGCTCTAACGGCTCCCTCCGAGCTTCTATGGGGTCAGCCCGGCGAGGGAGACGCCCGCGGGGCCCCTTCCAGGACGGCACCTGCACCACCCTCTCTCCGGCCCGCCAAGCACATCATCCCCACGTCCCAACCCGCATTCAAACAACGCGCCGACACGGGTCGCGCTTTACCCCCGCCTCGGCCTTTGGCTGCCCGGCTCCCTTCCGCTCTCCCCGCGTGGAGCCCCGACCGGAAATGCCCTCCCTTCGGTCCCTCTCTTTTAAAGCGTCCCACCCGGAAACCGCGGCTCGCGTTCTTTTCGTTCCGCACGAGGGGGAAGATGATCCAAAGGGGGGGGGAGGAAACGACGCCGGGTTACCATAGTAACCGGCAGACTTTAGGCTCCTTGCTTCGCTGGTTAGCTTGTGCCCTGCTGTCCCCTCCTGGTTGGAGCCGGTATTACAGGCAGAGCCAGTTCTTGGTGATTAGTTTTGTTTTCGTTTTTTTTAACAACCTTGGGGCAACTTTGAGAGGGATTCTGGAAGTTGGAAGTTCACCCTTCTTAAAGTGGTCCAGGTTGGAAAAATACTTGGAAGAGCAATTTGTGCAGAGTCGGGGGCATTTGCTTGAAAGAATGGGTGCAATGCTCCCCTGCAAAAGGATCCGCGGTGTCAAAGAGCATGCAAATTTTGCAGCTCTGCTGGGCTGGGGGTGACCTGGGACCTCTAAAAGTGAGGGGGGAAAGGAAGAATACAGACTAGGACCCCCCCCCGTTTCCCCCTCCCACCTCAACCAGGAGGTGTCTTTTCCATTGTAATTTTTTTTTGCTCCTGGAACGGAAAAATCAATCCAGCCCCCTGTGCAATTTCCCTGGGGAGACATTTTGGAAATGTTCTCTCTTGGTGGTCTCCCATCCAGACACGGCAAATCAGCCAAAGATGATGTTCCTATTTCCATTTGGAAACCAATTTGCGGCTTTGCTTCTGATGTAGGGGGGGTGGGGAATGAAAATTTGACTTTGGATTCTGTTGATTAGATAGGTTTCTTACCTACTGTTATATGTACTGTATATATTACCGTATAAAAGGAAAAAGAAATAGATAAGATGACCTTTACTGTCATTTTTTTACACATCAAAAATGAAATTTAGTTGCCCGCTCCCAAAGTGAAACACATACATGACACACACCTAGAACAATTAACCAGTGGAACCGCCTGCCTCCAGAAGCGGTGAATGCTCCAACACTGGAAGTCTTTAAGAAGAGACTGGACAGCCATTTGTCTGAAATGGTGTAGGGTTTCCTGCCTGAGCAGGGGGTTGGACTAGATGACCTCCAAGGTCCCTTCCAACTTTATTATTATTATTATTATTATTATTATTATTATTATACTATATACAACATATGACTGTACATTACTATCTTACTGTACTATACTAAAAAGAATCAAGTCATTTTTTTTGTTTTTCCCCTTTTACTCTTCACTTTTTTCTTTTTCCTCCCTTACTTTCCCATTATTTTCATTTTCCTCTGTATTTTATATTTTGATAAACAAATAAAAAATTAAAATAAAAAAAGACCTCTCTATGTGAATACATTGCTTCTCCTCCCTCATTGCTCCCTGGATCTCAACTTGTCCTGCCTTTAGAAAAATTATAAAACACAGCTGTAAATGTCCATTCTGTATAATAATAATAATAATAATAATAATAATAATAATAATAATAATAATAATAATAATAATAATAATAATAATAGTAATAGTAATAGTAATAGTAATAGTAATAGTAATAGTAATAGTAATAGTAATAGTAATAATAATTCTATTGACCTTTTATGCCTCCCACCTTCCGACAATTCAAGTTGGCTCCTAAAAGGCAAAGAAATTAGAATAAAAACAGTAAAAGATATTTATCTTTTAACTTGCAGGCCTTTATTATCTTTGGGAGGGAAAAAAGGGGGCAGTAAATGTATTTCCTTTTCTAAAAGATATATCTTCATGAAAGACAACTAAGAAAAAAAGACGCATACATGGAAAAAATTCTTTACTGTACATAAAAAAAATACTCTGACAAACATTGCAATGATTAAAGAAAACTAAAAGGAGAAAAATAAGAAAGAAGGTCAGTAAACATAATATCCTTAAAAGAGTAATTAAGATTTAAATTCCTAATTAAATCAAAGCCATACATCTCATTCACTTTCTTCTTCTCATTTGCAGAATTATAAAGATATTTCAAAAATTAAATACATCAAAAGAATAATATGCTCTCCCTACATAAAATCATTCTCTGGGTCAAGATCCACACTTAATCAAGCAACGTTCTTCATAATATATTTTTAAAAAATTATATTTGAAAAAGATAACATCTCATTTACAGCTTTTAAATTCCAATAGAAAAAGAAGAATTTGCTAAGAGAAACTCAATATAGCAGTCATACTTAGAAACCTTTCACACAGAGAAAGAGACACAAACACATTGTTATACAAATTAAATATATATAGACATATTTGTTTGTTTTGTTTCTTAATCTCAACAAACAGCAGGGACTGGGCCAAGTAAAGGACAAGGATTGAATTAGGACTTCATTAACTGGGCTGGGAAATAAATACAGAGATTTGCAGCAAACTGGAATCAGTTTGCAGCAGATTTTTGCTTATGCTCTAATGATTAAACACAATGAAAGGTTTTGCCCCCCCCCCCCCGCGCCCCATTCTGCAATCTATTATCTCCATTTTGCAAATTTGCAGAACCCGGCAGAGTTGAGACAATAGGTTATCAGCAGCCATTGTAAGTTACAGTCCATGTCGATTCATCCATGAGTTTTTAAAGGCTGTAGGATTACTCAAGAGTTTATCTGATTTATAGCCGAGTTTAAAATGAACTTTGAAAAGAAAAAGAAAAAAAAGCACGGTTGTCTAATGATTGTTGTGAGACACCACACCACATGTTCCCTTTTCAAAGGAAATGCAACAAAACCATAGAGATTAAAAAGTTTTCTTGTTGTTTTTTTTTAAAAAAACTGCCAGCTATCTGTCTTTCTTCAATGCAGGAATCATTTATCCTTTTATCCAGGTAATCACACTGTTCCCTCTGGGGAAAGACATTTTAGGAAATGTTGTCATAAAGGAATAAGAAATGATAAGCTAAAGAAATTAAGATGGAGGAGGAGGAGGAGGAGGGCTGTGGGGTCCTTCATGCTCTCTGACCTTGGTGGTTTTCTTGCAGATGTTTCATGGCCCAAACTAGAAGAAGGAGGAGGAGGAGGAGGAGGAGGAGGAGGAGGAGGAGGAGGAGGAGGAGGGCTGTGGGCTCCTTCATGCTCTCTGACCTTGGTGGTTTTCTTGCAGATGTTTCATGGCCCAAACTAGAAGAAGAAGGAGGAGGAGAAGAAGGAGGAGGAGGAGGAGAAGGAGGAGGAGAAGAAGAAGGAGGAGGAGGAGGAGGAGAAGAAGGAGGAGAAGAAGAAGGAGGAGGAGGAGGAGGAGGAGGGCTGTGGGGTCCTTCATGCTCTCTGACCTTGGTGGTTTTCTTGCAGATGTTTCATGGCCCAAACTAGAAAAAGAAGGAGGAGGAGAAGAAGGAGGAGGAGGAGGAGGAGGAGAAGGAGGAGGAGGAGGAGGAGGGCTGTGGGCTCCTTCATGCTCTCTGACCTTGGTGGTTTTCTTGCAGATGTTTCATGGCCCAAACTAGAAAAAGAAGGAGGAGGAGGAGAAGGAGGAGGAGGAGGAGGAGGAGGAGGAGGAGGGCTGTGGGCTCCTTCATGCTCTCTGACCTTGGTGGTTTTCTTGCAGATGTTTCATGGCCCAAACTAGAAGAAGAAGGAGGAGGAGGAGGAGGAGGAGGAGGAGGAGAAGAAGAAGAAGAAGAAGAAGAAGAAGAAGAAGAAGAAGAAGAAGAAGAAGAAGAAGAAGAAGAAGAAGAAGAAGAAGAAGAAGAAGAAGAAGAAGAAGAAGAAGAAGAAGAGGAGGAGCAGGAGGGGGAGGAGGAGGAGGAGGAGGAGGAGGAGGAGGAGGAGGAGAAAAATATTGCTATGCCATAGTCTCTATATGACCAAACCACTTTAGTGTACTTATTTCTCCTGGCCATTCACTTTTCTGTTCAATCTACATTTGCTAAGCACCCATTCACTCTTAACCCCTCTCTCTTTTAAGTACCCTATTCTCTCAGTCTTCAACTTGCCCTTTCAGCTCTGACCTCTCACTTCCTTACACCAATTAGGCAGAAGATTAACCTTCTTACATGCACAGTAGGAGGAGAGGCATCTTGGCTTAGGATAGCAGGACAGCAGAAGGCATCTAGTAGCACTTTTCCCAAGTAACCAATGCTACTAACAGCAGAAGCTTTCATGAGCTCCAGACTGGTCTGCCTTTTCATAAATGGTTTAGTCAGAAAAGATGCCACCCGTCTACTTCTGATTTTTTTTTTTTACTCTTTATACACTGTTAGTTTTCCTTTTGTTAATAACCATTCATTTCTTGCAGAGGTCACATTTCTTCACAGCACTGAACACTCAGAATTGAATCATTCGGTATTTGGATCTAAGACTTCTTCATGATGGAAACTCAACTGGGTGAAGACCACAAATGCAGGGGAGGAGGGGAAGTAGTAGTAGTAGTGGTAGTAGTAGTAGTAGTAGTAGTAGTAGTAGTAGTAGTAGTAGTAGTACCGTAGGAGGAGGAGGAGGAGGAGGAGGAAGAGGAGAAGGAGGAGGAAGACGAGAAGAAGA
This sequence comes from Bothrops alternatus, assembly GCA_034064705.1. Classification (NCBI taxonomy): domain Eukaryota; kingdom Metazoa; phylum Chordata; class Lepidosauria; order Squamata; family Viperidae; genus Bothrops; species Bothrops alternatus. The sequence goes on along the minus strand of JARGCV010000231.1, from coordinate 712,714 downwards.
AGAAAAGAAGAAGAAGAAGAAGAAGAAGAAGAAGAAGAAGAAGAAGAAGAAGAAGAAGAAGAAGAAGAAGAAGAAACACTTAAATGTTCTGCCACATAGAGAAAACAGCTTCCAAATTGAAGAGATTTAGGCTGAGAAAAGAATACAGGGTGAATGTACGTGTGAATTGACCCTTATAAAAATACTTTGGTCTAGATGGAGAATATATTTTAACATCTTTTATGTTCTGGGGGGGGGAACCCACCTCTGAGTTAAATGCAGACTTCTCATGTCTTTGTGGAATGAATTTGGATATTTTTTTTAAACCATCAAACATAGCCTGGTTTTCCTATCCATGTAGGAAAGGTGCAGATTGCACCACGTGCCGATTTGCACAAAGTTGTCTTTGTGGCTGGCCTCTTTTCCTTCCAGCCCCTTTAAAGCACCCTCGTCTCTGCCACAGCAATTTGGACTTCTCGTTTCTGGATGCACACCTTCCCTGAATACTTTGCATCTAAGATACCCTTGTGGGTCAATTGTTCTCCTGCCTCCATTTTTTTTGCACAATTAAAATATTTAGTTTTAACGTGTATCCCTTTGCTTAGTCTTCGCCCATTCTGGAAAAACTCCACAATTTGTTTGAAGGCCTTTTTGTTTCATTTTGTCACCATCCATCCTTTTGCAACGCCTGGTTCCTAAGTCTAGGATTTTAAACGAATGTGATAGAAATCTTCACTCTCCGAAGAATTCCTGGCAGAATCTCACTTTTTTTTTAGCTCTGGAGATGCCATTTTCTTTTGCCCATCATCATCCATAAAAAAAGATAACCTGCCAAAGATAAGGGAAGCAGCGGCAGTTAATTCACTAACAATATAAACCTGGAGAAAATAATGCCTTTTATCACCAGATAAGAAAGAGGGGGAAAAAAAGAGGATGATGCAATATGAGGAAGCCAGCAAACACAATGATATCTGGCATATGAAAAAGCCAGGTTTGCTTTGTAATGAGTGAAGATATAAAGCAGTTCAACCTTGCCTAGCATGAGAACTGCCCTACAGTCATACATAATCCTTGACTTATGACAACTGAACCCAAACTTCTGTTGCTAAGTAAGAAAGTGGTTGAGGGGGGCCCCATTTTACAAACTTTCTGCCACCATCCTTAAGCAAATTGCCACAATTGTTAACTTAGTAACCTGGCTTGGTAACGTCCTGCGGTATTAGAAGAGCGGCAACTGTAGGCGGAAGGGGTTTGTGGAGCTTCCGTTTCCGCAATGACCCCGCACTTCCGGGTCGATGAGCCTCGATTGTTTTGCGCGAGGTCTCCATATTCCGCTGAGGGTTTCCGCGCTTTCTAGCAGAGCCAAACGTGAAGCCGCGATCAAGATGATTGAAGTGGTTTGCAACGATCGGCTGGGCAAGAAAGTTAGAGTGAAGTGCAACACTGACGATTGCATCAGGGATCTGAAGAAGCTTATTGCCGCCCAAACTGGGACTCGCTGGGACAAGATAGTTCTGCAGAAATGGTATACAATTTTCAAGGACCACGTGATGCTGGCAGACTATGAAATCCACGATGGTGTGAACCTGGAACTGTATTATCAGTAGTGTTTCGGTCATGACAAATACTATCTTCGCTGTTTCCTTGTTCTGAATTTCTCAGTGTATAGATGGGTTTCTTTGTGGCTTGACATTAAGTCGGGAATATTTTATCCTTGATGGCAATAAATCAGGAAGCCTGTGTTTCAAACCTTGTTTTATGTATTTGTATTGAATAAATGTGATTGACACACAAAAAAAAAGATGGGGGAGAAGGGAGCAACATGCACACTGAGGGGGAGGCAGGGAAAGGACTTATTTTTCTCCATTGCGATTGGGATCCAGAGGGCGATCTGGACTCCCAGTCCACAGAGCCTCTGTGGACCGGGACAGTGGATCCAACAGAGATGCTGTTTTGTGGTGTGGAGGGATCTGCTTCTTTGGCTTTCTCCCAGAGATTGAAAGGTTGGGAGGTGTCCGAGGAGTCTCTGCTGGTCTGCGCTGAGAGGTCCAGATAGACGGTGACCTCCTCCTGCCGACCACTTTCTCCACGGTGGATAGGTTTAGGTTTTCTTGCTCTTCTATTCTGAAACCAAGCCTGGAAAAGAGGATTGAGAGAAAAACAAACAAGTGTTGCTATTTCAGAGCCGAGAGGTTATGGGGTTAAAAAAAAGCAGCCGAAGGGCCACAAGAAGTCAAAGAGAAGATCTGGTGCTCTCTGAGCTGAGCTGGTAGCAAATATCTCATTACCCAACTAGGGAATGTCATCATAGGAGTTGGTGGGTAATGAAATGTCTGCAAGGAAAGCAATCAAGCTGAGAGAGCACCACAATCCCCACCAAGATTGACTTCACAACACATAACTAAAGGGGCTTCTCACTCGTATATGCAATTCATGCATTCTGTACACTTTTAAGCACTTCCTTGAAGCCCCCCTAGGCTGGGGTGACTCACACATTTATTTGTGAACACACACCTGGAGGAGGGGGAGGAAAGGACCTGTTTTTCTCCATTGCAATTGGGATCCAGAGGGCGATCTGGACTCCCAGTCCACAGAGCCTCTGTGGACCGGGACAGTGGATCCAACAGAGATGCTGTTTTGTGGTGTGGAGGGATCTGCTTCTTTGGCTTTCTCCCAGAGATGGAAAGGTTGGGAGGTGTCCGAGGAGTCTCTGCTGGTCTGCGCTGAGAGGCCCAGATAGACAGTGACCTCCTCCTGCCGTCCACTTTCTCCACGGTGGATAGGTTTAGGTTTTCTTGCTCTTCTATTCTGAAACCAAGCCTGGAAAAGAGGATTGAGAGAAAAACAAACAAGCTTTGCTATTTCAGAGCCGAAACATTATGCAGGGGTTCTCAACCTTGGCCACTTTAAGACTTGTGGACTTCAACTCCCAGAATTCCTCAGCCAGCAAAGCTGGCTGAGGAATTCTGGGACTTGAAGTCCATAAGTCTTAAAGTGGCCAAGGTTGAGAACCCCTGCAATTCTCTTCCGGCGCAAGTCTATGGCGTCAGCGAAGCGCTCACCGGAACTACCGTCTTTCTTTTAGGGACCGCGATAGTAGTTTCGGCTGCTTTTTTTTAACCCCATAATGTTTATAAATTTATAAATTAACATTTATAACAATGTGAATGATTATGGGGTTTAAAAAAAGCAGCCGGAGTTCGCTTCCTCGCTGGAGCGCGAAGGAAGGCGGTCGGCGGCTGCGGGGCCGCTTTCAGCTTCCAGGGCTACTTCGCCGCCCGGGGCCGAACGCGGAAGGGCGGCAGGGGCGCTCGGTCGTCTTCCGGCAGGCACCGTTGACATGGGGGGAGCCGCGGCCTAGTGCCCCCACGAAACCTGGGACTCGCGTAGCCGCCGCCGCCATGTCCTTAGTGGCCTACGCCAGCAGCGAGGAGGAGCGGGAGGAGGAGGAAGGGGAGGAGAGCGACGGGGCCTCCGCCGGCCCAGAGGGGCTGCTCTCCGCCCTGCCGCCGGCCCGGCCCGCTCCGGCCCAGAAGCGGCAGCCGGTGCGGATCGCGGCGCCGCGGGTGCCCGAGGAGTCCGACTCGGAGGAGGAGCAGGAGCGGGAGCCGGGCGAGCCGCCGTCGGCCAAGAGGCCTGCGGGGCCCGGGGGTCTCTCCGCGCTGCTCCCGCAGCCCCGCCGCGCCCCCCCGCCCCGCAGGACGGACCCCGCCGCGCCGCCCTCCCCGTCGGCCATCAAGGCGGCGGCCAAGAGCGCGGCGCGGCAGGTGGCCCGGCAGGTAGCCCAGGAGGGCGAGGCGGAGGCCCCGCAGCCCTTCTTCCCGCCCCCCGACGACCTCCCGCCCGGCACCGAGCCCCCCGACGGCGCCGACGCCCCGCTGGAGTTCAAGACGCCGCCCGGTGCGCGGCCCCCCGCGCCCTGCCCGGGCTACGGCGCGCCCTACGCGGGCTACGGGGGCTTCTATCCAGAGAGCGACCCGGCCTTGGGGCCGCCTCCCGAGGGCAGCGCGGACGCCGCCCCCTCCTCCTCCATGGAGGACGAAGCGTTCAAGCGTCTGCAAGGCAAGCGCAACGGGGGGCGAGAAGAGATCAACTTCGTGGAGATCAAAGGCGACGACCAGCTGAGCGGAGTCCAGCAGTGGCTCACCGAGTCCCTGACCGAGGAGCAGAGCATGAAGTCCTTCAGCGAGAAAAAGGGGGGGCAGCCCACAGGGCAGCAGCGAAGGAAGCACCAGATCACTTACCTGATCCACCAGGCGAAAGAGCGGGAGCTGGAGCTGAAGAACAGCTGGGCAGAGAACAAGCTCAGCCGGCGCCAGACCCAGGCCAAGTACGGATTTTAGCCCCTCCCCAGCCCAGGAGGGCCATGCTGGATTCCGAGCAGGACAGGCCAGCCTGGGATCCTGTTCTGCAAGGCAGCAGCCGCTGGGTGGACTGCCCTGGAAGCCGCCGGAGGCCCTGCAGCCAGGCATGTGGCAACACGGCCCGTGTCTGCTTGAGTTGGGGGGCTCTCGCTCCCTTGATTCACGAGACGTCTCGATTTCCCTCTAGCCCAGGGGTTCTCAACCTTGGCAACTTTAAGACTTGTGGACTTCAACTCCCAGAATTCCTCAGCCAGCTTTGCTGGCTGAGGAATTCTGGGAGTTGAAGTCCACAAGTCTTAAAGTTGCCAAGGTTGAGAACCCCTGGGCTAGCCACTTTTCTTTCAAGTAGCCACCAAGGCAGGGGGGAGCCCTGTCTGGACTGGGGATGGCTGCCCACCCCAGAGAACATCCTACCTGGAGGGCAGGGGACTTCTGGTTAACTCTGGATGTCTTGCTTGGCTATGGGGCTGCTTCCCCCCTCCTCCCCTTAGCATACATGGATGTTTCTGTTCCTGACTGTGTCTTGGTCCTGGCCAAGGCAAGCAAGGTCTTGTTTTCATGAATTGGCAATGCTCCGCGCCCCCCCCCCCATCCCCGGTTTTAGTTTGCTGTCCTCAGAACCTCCCTGGTACCTGGAGATTCAATAACAGAGACTGGAGGTTTCTGCCTCCCCTTCTCTCCCCCCCCCCCCGCAGAGGTGAGCCCTCTTGCCAAGTCTGCGACTGTCCAGAAGACCCACCTTTTCAGATTTTTTTTTTTCATAGCTTGCTGAGTTTGGTGTTCTTAGACCAGTCCTTAAAAGGGGAGCAGTTTTCACATAATGGACCTTCTCAGATGCAGACAGAGCAAACTGGGGGGGGGAGGGGAGCAGGACAATGGTGTCTTATGTGCCCCCCCCACTCTTTCTCAGTAAGCCTTGCCCCTCATGGTTGCTCCTGAAGTCCCAAGCCGACCCTATTACACCCTCCCTCCCTTCCTTGTCTCCCTCCCTCCCTCCATTCCTTCCCTTGCTTTTGGTGGCCTTTCTTTGCGGACCTCCTGTTCAGATTGTAGCCGTTTCCCGTTCAGCAGACAGACGTCCATCTTTACGGCAGAGTATCTGTATTTGGGGGGGGGGGGTTTCTAAAAAGATCTTGGTTTATTTCCCTGGACACTTTAGTACAGGGGTTCTCAACCTTGGCCACTTTAAGACTTGTGGACTTCAACTCCCAGAATTCCTCAGCCAGCAAAGCTGGCTGAGGAATTCTGGGAGTTGAAGTCCACAAGTCTTAAAGTGGCCAAGGTTGAGAACCCCTGCTTTAGTAGAAATCGAATAAATAAATAAATAAATAAATAAATACTTAGGAAAGCTCCCTGTCCCTATTTTGAATATTTGAAAATAAAACTCATTCAGTACAAAAAAAAAAAAAGAAAAAAGCAGCCGAAACTATCGCGGTGCCTCAAAGAAAGGCGGTACTTCCGGTGAGCGCTTCGCCGACGCCATTTCCTTGCGCCGGAAGAGACTTCAACTGAGTTCGAAAAGGAAGATGGCGGCGGCGGCGAAAAAAAGCGTTCTATCTTCCTTGGCGGTTTATGCGGAAGATTCGGAGCCCGAGTCTGAGAGCGAGGCCGGCGGGGCCGGTAGCGATCGAGGAGGAGGGACGGAAGAAAAAGCTGGCTTGGTGTCAGAAAGCTATGGAGAAGACGACTTCAGTAAAATGGAAGGAGAAGAGGATGCTTACGATGAAGACGATGATGAAAACGGCAGACAGTCCGAAGAGGACGATTCAGAGACGGAAAAACCTGAGGCTGATGACCTGAAGGACTTTTCCGAACTGGAAAAGAGGGATCCCCGGGAGTTAGTTGCCTCCTTCTCTGAGCGGGTAAGGAACATGTCACCTGATGAGATCAAAATCCCCCAAGAACCACAAGGCAGATGTTCCAACCACTTACAGGACAAAATACAGAAGCTCTATGAAAGGAAAATGAAGGCAGGCATGGACATGAATTTCATTATTCAAAGGAAAAAAGAGTTCCGAAACCCCAGCATCTATGAGAAGCTGATCCAGTTTTGTGCAATTGATGAACTTGGCACTAATTATCCAAAGGATATGTTTGATCCTCATGGCTGGTCTGAAGATTCATATTATGAGGCGCTAGCAAAAGCTCAGAAAGTAGAAATGGACAAGCTAGAAAAGGCCAAGAAAGAGCGAACAAAGATTGAATTTGTAACAGGCACTAAGAAAGGGACAACAAATGCTCCCACCACAACCACCACAACAGCTAGCACTGCGGGTGGAGATGCACAGAAGAGGAAAAGCAAATGGGATTCTGCCATTCCTGTGACAACCATAGCTCAGCCCACCATTCTCACAACCACGGGAACATTGCCAGCTGTTGTAACTGTAACTACCAGTGCAAGTGGATCCAAGACAACAGTAATTTCAGCTGTTGGCACTATAGTGAAAAAGGCAAAGCAGTGACAAGCACAGATTGAGTGACTAAAGCGTTTTTTTTTTCAGATTTGACTGACACAAAATCATTGTCTTTGAAATACAGAGGGACACTCTTTTCCTGATGTGGAAATGAAAGACTGTTTGCAAATAGGAAAAAGACAAGTGGACCGTCCTATTTATAATGGAATTTTCTGTGAAAAAAAGCTCTTGGGCTTTGCTATAACTGCTTCTTAAAGTACTATGTGCAATGCAGTGTCGCCATGTCAATGTTATACTTCATTGAAAACTGTATTACAATTGTCACTACCTTAGGATCTTCATGGATTGTGAAGCTCTTTAAGAACCTTTTAGAAGAAAAACTGTACTGAGTTGGACTATTTGGCAAGATTTTTTGTTCTGTTTGCCTCCAAGAATTATAAGCAAGATTCAGTACTCCTCAAAAATTTAAGGAGAAGAAAAGTACATGACAATTCAGTTTCATGGAGGTCATCGTATGGACTAAGATGAGTTATTCTCATGCAATCCGTTTAGATTAAATGTCACAAATCAGGAACTGGAACATTTTGAAGATTGAGACTTCATATTAGTAGCCCTTCCTGTCTTTGGGGAATCTTTCTGCAGATCTGAATACAACTGATAGGAAGGTTTATGTGAACAAGAAATCAAATAGAAACTCTGTATGGTGACATTTTTGTTAGAGTTCTACATAAACATTTTAGATGTCTTTTGTGTATGTGTGATAGTAACGAAGGTTCCAAATAGAGATGTATATAACTTAACTGATACCAGAACAGAATTTTCCAGAGACTTCCAGAACATTCTGTTCTCTCTCTGGACAATGCTGACCCTCCTCACAAACCATGCCATTTTGGGGGCAGTTAGGCAGTTTCAGAAGTAAATCCTCTGAACCACTACCTGTGTTCCCTATTTTCAAACTACATAATTGTATAATAATGCCATTTTCACCACTGTAATTTAAAAAATGCCACCATTTTAAATTTGTATAAGCTTTCTTACTGGTTTGACTTAAATGTTCGAATATAAAAACAACTTTTGAAAATGTAAAAAAAAAAAAAAGCAGCCAAAGGGCCACAAGAAGTCAAAGAGAAGATCTGGTGCTCTCTGAGCTGAGCTGGTAGCAAATATCTCATTACCCAACTAGATAAGGTCATCAGTAGGAGTTGGTGGGTAATGAAATGTCTGCAAGGAAAGCAATCAAGCTGAGAGAGCACCACAATCCCCACCAAGATTGACTTCACAACACATAACTAAAGGGCCTTCTCACTCGTATATGCAATTCATGCATTCTGTACACTTTTAAACACTTCCTTGAAGCCCCCCTAGGCTGGGGTGACTCACACATTTATTTGTGAACACACACCTGGGGAGGGGGAGGAAGGGACCTGTTTTTCTCCCTTGCAGTTGGGATCCTACTCAGGATTGAAAACAACACTGTTGTACAAGGGTTGCAACCAACAGAAAAATCTTATCCAGGAACCTAAAACTGAACAGAAGTACATTACAATTAACATTACAATTAAAAGATGGGGAAGAAGACAGCAAGATGCACACTGGGGGAGGGTGTGGTCTTGTCTTAATCTGTTAACAACTTCCAGAGTGATGCACACACACACACACACACACCCCGTTGGGGTCCCAGGCCAACTGGCAGAGTCAGGTCTTCAGACCCTTTGGGAAAGATCAGGAAGGTAGGTGCAGATCTCACCTAAGCTGGGCCTCAAAAAATGACAACAAAACTCACAAATGTTCTTTCTCCACGGGGATCTTTAGTAAAAGGTGGGAAATCTGTACAATCTGAACAGAAACCAGAGTGTTATTGTGCGAACTAGCCTGGGGTGTTTGCCCGTTGTCAGATGCCTCTGAATTCAGGACCAAAAGTTTATTTCTTCAGACTTGTATGTCGTCCTTCTCCGAAGACCCAGGGCGGCTTACAAAAGTTCAATGCTCTGTGGAGATCCTCAGCTGGAACGGAACACGAGCAAGGTCTGGTAGAACAGAAATGACCCCCCAGCTGTGGATTTTGAGAAGTCTGTTGTTGATGATATGGGTCACAGGCGATGTTGGTGCTGGATCAGATGGGGAACTGGACTCCCAGTCCACAGAGCCTCTGTGGACTGGGAGAGTGGATCCAACAGAGATGCTGTTTTGTGGTGTGGAGGGATCTGCTTCTTTGGCTTTCTCCCAGAGATTGAAAGGTTGGGAGGTGTCCGAGGAGTCTCTGCTGGTCTGTGCTGAGAGGTCCAGATAGACAGTGACCTCCTCCTGCCGGCCACTTTCTCCACGGTGGATAGGTTTAGGTTTTCTTGCTCTTCTATTCTGAAACCAAGCCTGGAAAAGAGGATTGAGAGAAAAACAAGCTTTGCTATTTCAGAGCCTAAAAGTTATGGGGTTAAAAAAAAAGCAGCCAAGGGCTACAAGAAGTCAAAGAGAAGATCTGGTGCTCTCTGAGCTGAGCTGGTAGCAAATATCTCATTACCCAACTAGGTAAGGTCATCAGTAGGAGTTGGTGGGTAATGAAATGTCTGCAAGGAAAGCAATCAAGCTGAGAGAGCACCACAATCCCCACCAAGATTGACTTCACAACACATAACTAAAGGGCCTTCTCACTCGTATATGCAATTCATGCATTCTGTACACTTTTAAACACTTCCTTGAAGCCCCCCTAGGCTGGGGTGACTCACACATTTATTTGTGAACACACACCTGGAGGAGGGGGAGGAAAGGACCTGTTTTTCTCCATTGCAATTGGGATCCAGAGGGCGATCTGGACTCCCAGTCCAGAGCCTCTGTGGACCGGGACAGTGGATCCAACAGAGATGCTGTTTTGTGGTGTGGAGGGATCTACTGACCTGTTTTTCTCCATTGCAATTGGGATCCAGAGGGCGATCTGGACTCCCAGTCCACAGAGCCTCTGTGGACCGGGACAGTGGATCCAACAGAGATGCTGTTTTGTGGTGTGGAGGGATCTGCTTCTTTGGCTTTCTTCCAGAGATTGAAAGGTTGGGAGGTGTCCGAGGAGTCTCTGCTGGTCTGCGCTGAGAGGTCCAGATAGACAGTGACCTCCTGCCGACCACTTTCTCCACGGTGGATAGGTTTAGGTTTTCTTGCTCTTCTATTCTGAAACCAAGCCTGGAAAACAGGATTGAGAGAAAAACAAGCTTTGCTATTTCAGAGCCAGCCGAGATGTTATGGGGTTAAAAAAAAAGCAACCGAAGGGCCACAAGAAGTCAAAGAGAAGATCTGGTGCTCTCTGAGCTGAGCTGGTAGCAAATATCTCATTACCCAACTAGGTAAGGTCATCAGTAGGAGTTGTTGGGTAATGAAATGTCTGCAAGGAAAGCAATCAAGCTGAGAGAGCACCACAATCCCCACCAAGATTGACTTCACAACACATAACTAAAGGGCCTTCTCACTCGTATAAGCAATTCATGCATTCTGTACACTTTTAAACACTTCTTTGAAGTCCCCCTAGGCTGGGGTGACTCACACATTTATTTGTGAACACACACCTGGAGGAGGGGGAGGAAAGGACCTGTTTTTCTCCCTTGCAGTTGGGATCCTACTCAGGATTGAAAACAACACTGTGTTGTACAAGGGTTGCAACCAACAGAAAAATCTTATCCAGGAACCTAAAACTGAACAGAAGTACATTACAATTAACATTACAATTAAAAGATGGGGAAGAAGGGAGCAAGATGCACACTGGGGGGGCGGTGTGGTCTTGTCTTAATCTGTTAACAACTTCCAGAGTGATGCACAAACACACACACACACACCCCGTTGGGGTCCCAGGCCAACTGGCAGAGACAGGTCTTCAGACCCTTTGGGAAAGATCAGGAAGGTAGGTGCAGATCTCACTTAAGCTGGGCCTCAAAAAATGACAACAAAACTCACAAATGTTCTTTCTCCACGGGGATCTTTAGTAAAAGGTGGGAAATCTGTACAATCTGAACAGAAACCAGAGTGTTTCTGGGGTGTTTGCCCGTTGTCAGATGCCTCTGGATTCAGGACCAAAAGTTTATTTATTTTTTCAGACTTGTATGTCGTCCTTCTCCGAAGACCCAGGGCGGCTTACAAAAATTCAATGCTCTGTGGAGATCCTCAGCTGGAACGGAACACGAGCAAGGTCTGGTAGAACAGAAATGACCCCCCAGCTGTGGATTTTGAGAAGTCTGTTGTTGATGATATGGCTCACAGGCGATGTTGGTGCTGGATCAGATGGTGAACTGGACTCCCAGTCCACAGAGCCTCTGTGGACTGGGACAGTGGATCCAACAGAGATGCTGTTTTGTGGTGTGGAGGGATCTGCTTCTTTGGCTTTCTCCCAGAGATTGAAAGGTTGGGAGGTGTCCGAGGAGTCTCTGCTGGTCTGCGCTGAGAGGTCCAGATAGACAGTGACCTCCTCCTGCCGGCCACTTTCTCCACGGTGTCTTGGTTTAGGTTTTCTTGCTCTTCTATTCTGAAACCAAGCCTGGAAAAGAGGATTGAGAGAAAAACAAGCTTTGCTATTTCAGAGCCTAAAAGTTATGGGGTTAAAAAAAAAAGCAGCCAAGGGCTACAAGAAGTCAAAGAGAAGATCTGGTGCTCTCTGAGCTGAGCTGGTAGCAAATATCTCATTACCCAACTAGATAAGGTCATCAGTAGGAGTTGGTGGGTAATGAAATGTCTGCAAGGAAAGCAATCAAGCTGAGAGAGCACCACAATCCCCACCAAGATTGACTTCACAACACATAACTAAAGGGCCTTCTCACTCGTATATGCAATTCATGCATTCTGTACACTTTTAAGCACTTCCTTGAAGCCCCCCCTAGGCTGGGGTGACTCACACATTTATTTGTGAACACACACCTGGGGAGGGGGAGGAAGGGACCTGTTTTTCTCCCTTGCAGTTAGGATCCTACTCAGGACTGAAAACAACACTGTGTTGTACAAGGGTTGCAACCAACAGAAAAATCTTATCCAGGAACCTAAAACTGAACAGAAGTACATTACAATTAACATTACAATTAAAAGATGGGGAAGAAGACAGCAAGATGTACACTGGGGGTGTGGTCTTGTCTTAATCTGTTAACAACTTCCAGAGTGATGCACACACACACACACAGACACACACACCCCGTTGGGGTCCCAGGCCAACTGGCAGAGTCAGGTCTTCAGACCCTTTGGGAAAGATCAGGAAGGTAGGTGCAGATCTCACCTAAGCTGGGCCTCAAAAAATGACAACAAAACTCACAAATGTTCTTTCTCCACGGGGATCTTTAGTAAAAGGTGGATAATCTGTACAATCTGAACAGAAACCAGAGTGTTATTGTGCGAACTAACCTGGGGTGTTTGCCCGTTGTCAGATGCCTCTGGATTCAGGACCAAAAGTTTATTTTTTCAGACTTGTATGTCGTCCTTCTCCGAAGACCCAGGGCGGCTTACAAAAGTCCAATGCTCTGTGGAGATCCTCAGCTGGAACGGAACACGAGCAAGGTCTGGTAGAACAGAAATGACCCCCCAGCTGTGGATTTTGAGAAGTCTGTTGTTGATGATATGGCTCACAGGCGATGTTGGTGCTGGATCAGATGGGGAACTGGACTCCCAGTCCACAGAGCCTCTGTGGACTGGGACAGTAGATCCAACAGAGATGCTGTTTTGTGGTGTGGAGGGATCTGCTTCTTTGGCTTTCTCCCAGAGATTGAAAGGTTGGGAGGTGTCCGAGGAGTCTCTGCTGGTCTGCGCTGAGAGGTCCAGATAGACAGTGACCTCCTCCTGCCGGCCACTTTCTCCACGGTGGATAGGTTTAGGTTTTCTTGCTCTTCTATTCTGAAACCAAGCCTGGAAAAGAGGATTGAGAGAAAAACAAGCTTTGCTATTTCAGAGCCTAAAAGTTATGGGGTTAAAAAAAAAGCAGCCAAGGGCTACAAGAAGTCAAAGAGAAGATCTGGTGCTCTCTGAGCTGAGCTGGTAGCAAATATCTCATTACCCAACTAGGTAAGGTCATCAGTAGGAGTTGGTGGGTAATGAAATGTCTGCAAGGAAAGCAATCAAGCTGAGAGAGCACCACAATCCCCACCAAGATTGACTTCACAACACATAACTAAAGGGCCTTCTCACTCGTATATGCAATTCATGCATTCTGTACACTTTTAAACACTTCCTTGAAGCCCCCCTAGGCTGGGGTGACTCACACATTTATTTGTGAACACACACCTGGAGGAGGGGGAGGAAGGGACCTGTTTTTCTCCCTTGCAGTTAGGATCCTACTCAGGATTGAAAACAACACTGTGTTGTACAAGGGTTGCAACCAACAGAAAAATCTTATCCAGGAACCTAAAACTGAACAGAAGTACCAAATGTTTGCATTTCCCTGCTTTTTTTTTGTAATGCCTGTACTTGTTAAAGTTGCTTTAAATATAGAACAACGGAGTTTGGAGGGGACCTTGGAGGTCATCTAGTCCAACCTCCTGCTCAAGCAAGAGACCCTCTATCAATTCAGACACGTGGCCATCTAATCTTTCCTTAAAAACCGCCAGGGATGGAGGCAAATTGTCCCACTGCTTAATTATTCTCACCGGCAGGAAATTTCGCCTTGGTTCTAGGTTGCTTCTCTCCTTGATTAGTTTGCGTCTAAATCTTACCGCATTTAGGTTAGCCCTAATTCAAAAGCTCCTACCCCAGAATGGATGTTGGATTCCATTAGATTCAACTGAATCTTAGATTAGATATTTATAGCCCACCCCAGTCCTAAGGAGACTACAACAAACACCACATACATCAAATCTCTCTCTCCCCCTCCCCCTCCCCCTCCCCCTCCCCCTCCCCCTCCCCCTCCCCCTCCCCCTCCCCCTCCCCCTCCCCCTCCCCCTCCCCCTCCTCTGCATTCTATAGATTTCCTAGGCCTTCTATGCATTTCCACACTGCCGGTAGTGTGTGTGTGTGTGTGTGTGTGTGTGTGTGTATTAAGCACGCCATTCATCTCACCCAAGAGTCAAAATCTGGAGGCTTTGCCCTGGTTTCACAAATTCCTAAAGCCGGTGGTTTGTAGCAAAAACCAGCCAGCTGAAAAAGTAATACTACTGACCTTCCCAGTGTACCTCACACCCCAATTTCTAGAAAGAACGAAGAGCTCTTGCGCTATTGAGCAGAGAGCCTGCTTGCAAAATGGCCAGCACCTGGGCGGCGGCTGCTCCCTTCGCTCTTTAAGACTCCTCCCTCTGCCCCACCCAGCAAGATGTGGCTATAAAAGCCAGAGTAGAGAGGCAGGTGTGTGTGTGTGTGTGTGGGTGTGAAGGTCTGCTGTTGGTGGGGGAAGTGAGAGGGAAGGATGGGTTGCCTCAGTTTGGGCAACTAAAAACAGCCTTGGTGCTTTTCCTCCAGAAGTAGGACTTGCAAAGGAGAGTAACAGAAGAATAGGAGTTGTAGTAGAACCGGGAAAGGGCATTATAGTAAACAGTGAGTTGGGTGGTGGTTGGCTTGCCTAGAGGCCAGGAGGGGTTATCTGGGTTTGGAACCCACTAACCTGGATGTAATAAAAAGCTGGGGCAACTAGAAAGCCTCAAAAACAGCCAAGACCATCAAATTCCTAACAAATTACTAATGTATACAGCAGGACATGTTCTCTCTTTGCAGGAAAACCTAGCAGGCAGGTCTCCTAAACACACAGGTGCAAAGAAACTGATTTCCTAAGGGTCTCCAGTCACTCCTTCGTGTGAGGGGTGGGATACAAAGGTAGTAAAGAAATTACTCTTACGGAGGAAGGACGCTGTAGCCCAAGCCCGCTCTGTGGATAAAAGGAGGGAAAGATACAAATAGTAGTCATCATAGCAATAGATTGCCCTTTGTATGGGCAGCATTCGCTAAGGGTAGCATTCCTTAAGGTACAAGGGAAACAATGGGAAACTACCTGGCCTCTTGAGCCTCACGGCCAGGACAAACAGAAGTGTATACAATTAAAAACAGCCCCTTTGGGGACTTAGCCCTACTACACAGAATGCAAGAATGGGGAGTGGGGAGTCTCCTCTAGGGAAAAAACGCAAGAGTGCAAGGAGAAGCACAAATTGGAGAAGCACAAATTGGGCCTGGAAAGAGATGGGGCAGGATTTACGCATCTGGACCCCCATTCACACAAGAATTCCTCAGTTTTCTGAACCCTCAAAGGGTTGAATTCTTTTAATCTGCAAACAAAAAAACAACCCACCACTAACCAACACGCTTCCCAATCCATGCCAGTGGGAGGTTTTAACCAAGCTGGTTAGCTGAGTTGTGTTAACTTTTGCCCTAACAAACCAGCCTTGCATTAAGTCTAGGGTGCCATGAAAGGCAAAGACTTACCAACCCTGCTGGTTAGCCATGTTGTATTAACTTATTGGGCCCAACAAATTAGCCTTGATGAAACCTAGGATACCCTTGCTAGCAGCCTTCTTGTGGCCGAGGCGAAATGAGACACCCCAAACCCAAAGAATCCGCTTTCTCACATTTGGTCCCCACTTAAACTGCCCTGTAAAACAGGGGTGTAATGAAGTCAACGCTTTTCTCCATCTGCCTGAGACTGGGGTGTGTGTGTGTGTGTGTGTCTTGAAGCCGCTCAAGGGGTGTGATTCATTGTGATTCATGGCCGGCTGCCAGCAGGCTAGAAAACGGTTTTGGCAGTCAGCTAGCCCACATCCTCCATCTGCTTTGCCCCGTGGAGGACAACAGTAAGATAAATTGGGGAGAAATTGGGCGCACCAAAGGTGATTTCTTACCTGAATTTCTGGGATTCATTTTGTGAATGAATAGAAGGAAAAGATCCTCCAAGGAGAAATGACACCCGTTTGCTCTCTCAAGAGGTCAGATAAGGCTGCTAATATTTTGGGGGGCGGGTGAGGCTTTTATACTCTTTGTCCCCTGGGTTCAATCTTTGGCCCTCTCCACCCCATGGGTTTCTTTATCTGCCAATCTGGACAGAGGGGGAGGTTAGGATACTTACCTTTTAAAATGACCCTTGCCATTGTTCCCCTGTACTTATTTACACAATGGAGAGGAGGAGGAGGAGGAGGGAAAGAAAGAGAGAAATACAGAAAGAGAGAAAGAGGAATGGATCTCAAAGTGGTTTGGGGCCTTCAGAGTATCCAACTGGACCTTCGATTGTCTCTGCTCTTAACTTGCTTGGAAAGGTCCACTCCATCTGGCCTCTCCTGGATGGGAGAAGTTGCGGCATGAAGCCTTCAGAGAAGCAACTCCAAGTTCAGCAATTTTAAGAAGGGGAAGTCTCCCCATTTAGGCTTCTGGAGTTGAATTTCTCTTCATGGGAGGCTAGAGGTTGAAGATTCAAAGACATTTGTTTGAAGGTCCCTTTGGGTCCTTCAAATGTAGCTGCAATGGCCCTGCTGGCTGGCTGGGGAAGATGGGATCTGCAGTTAGCACTGCCCTATCACCAGCTCCAGAAAATAGCTAAGCCAGTGCCTTGAATTTTGCCGTACATTCCTTGAATAAACTCACTTGAGGTTAAGTAGCTCGCTAAACCATGTTTGTTTGAAGTATGGTTTCTTTTTCTCATCATGTCAAAGGAAAACTGCCCAACATTAAGTTTTAGCAGAATGGTGGAACCAAATCAGTGAGTCCTTTGTCTCTGCTAAGCCCAACTTAGGAGGCATCCAGCCATAAAACCAGAATGTAAGAAACCCCATTTGGACAATTAAATAAGGCACAAAACTGTACCCCCTCCATATATCCTACCTCCCATGAAGGTGATGCTGTTGGGTAGGTTGATGCAGGTCATAATATATGGGCCTGTATGGGAGTCTGGAGGAGAGGAGGCTGTTGGGCTGGTTGGGGAATGGTGGGAACCAGTCTAGTTCCTGAAGGTATATTGGAGTCCCAGTCCACAGAACTCTTCAGGATTGGGACAGTGGATCCAACAGAGAAGTTGTTTTGAGTTGTGGAGGGATCCACTTATTGGCTGTCTCCCAGAGATTGAAAGCCTTGTGGGTCCTTAGGAGTCTCCAGTTTCCTCCCAGGGGCATTTAATCACCCCAGAAGAGGCTCTGCTGAGAGGGAGGGAAAGTCCACCCTTCTGCAGAAGGTGGGGCTGTTGGGGAAAGGCGGGAACCAGTCCAGATCCTGATGGTGTGTTGGAGATCCAGCGCTTCCAAGAGCTCTGCAGGACTGGAACCATGGATCCAACCGAGAGGCTGTTTTGTGATGTGGGAGGATCCCCTTCTTGGCTCCCTTCCAAAGGCTGAAATATTTGGGGTATCTAAGGAGCCTCCAATTTCTCTTTGGTAGGACTCTAGTTCAAGTTTCTTTTGTTTGGGGTTCAAGTCTCTCTTGATTGGGGCATCTCTTGAACAGAAGGTTCAAACTCTGGCCTTAGTTATTTATTGAAGGACTCTTTGGTTCCTTAACTGTAATTACTGGGCTGGCTGAGGAAGATGGGATCTGTAGTGAACGGTACCCTAACATTGACTCCAGAAAGTAGATCCTACTGGAAGCCAGTGCCTTGAATTGCAGCACATCCCTGTTGAATATACTGACTGGGGTTAGGTAGCTGGCTAAACCATATTTCTTTTAACCATGGTTTCTTTACCAACCCCAATTTTCTCACAGCACCAAAGGGAATACTGCGGAACATTAAAGCTTAGCGGGATGGGTGAACCAAGTCAGTGAATCCTCCGCCTCTGTAGGGCCAAGTTCAGGACGCAACCAGCTCTAAAACCAGAAACAAACCCTACAAAATATGGGCAATCATGGTTTGAGAACAAAGTTTATTGCAAATTTCCCCTATTGAGATGCAATTTCAGATATACATTCATTTCTGGACTGGGGACAGTGGATCCAACCTGGAGGCTGTTTTGTGATGGGGAAAGATCCGCTTCTTGGCTTCCTTCCAAAGGTTGAAATGTTCGTGGGTGTCCTAGGAGTCTCCAAGTTCTTTCTGGAGACATGGAAGCATCAACCCCAAGCAGGTCCCACTGAGACTGACAGGTTTAGGTTTCCTGGCTCTTGGATTCTGGAACCAGACTTTGGAAAAAGAAAAGTTGGGACAAAGACAGCGCTTATCCTTCACCTTTGCCCTCTTTTCCTTCCTGTCCCCCACCACCCCTTGCCCCAGTTGGTGGGATGAGAGGTGGGATCCATCCTTACGTGGATTCGGGTCTTGGGGATGCCAATATGGCTGCCAGGCTCCGTACAAGGGGTAGGGGGTCCGTTTCAAAAGCCATTTGATCCTTGGTGTAACTGGTGCGCTTCCTCTATTCACCTCTTTCTCCTAAGGGGAGAAACCAGTATGTAACTAGGCCTGGAACTGGGCCTCAGAAGGAGAAAGGCAGCATCCACGCCTCTAGGCCACGTTCCCACAGCATCATCTGCTGGTTTTGGAATCGGCCTGTTTTCTGAACCTACCCCCCAGGGTGGACTTCTCATAACCTGCAGAAAAATACCACTATGCTTCACAATGCGTGCCAGTTGCAGGTTTTTATTTATTTTAAAATATATTTTATTGATTTTTATTTATTTATTTATTTATTTATTTTTGCTATTTCTATACCGCCCGTCTCCCGAAGGACTGGGGAGGTGTACAGCCCATTAAAAAACATCAATATACAAAAAGTAAAATGTTTAAGAATAGATTAAACAATTTGGCCCAGAATCATTTAAAACCCAATACATTATATCTTAAAAAGCTCAATCCCGTAAAACAATTATAACCTTGTTGGTACCGGACCTCCTATCCCAGGCTGGCCTGTCGAAAAAGATATGTTTTCAATTCTCAACGGAAGGAACATAAGGTTTTTTAACATAAACACCTTTATATTTAGGAAACAATGTGTTTCTCTGGGCTTATATTTACAAAGTAATCACTAACCGTCAGTTCCTGGGCTTGGTTCTCCCCTGTTTTCTTCCTCTTCTCATCCCCAGCCACCCCTTGGCGGGATGCGCAGGGCGATCCGTCCTTACGTGGATTCGGTCCATTTGGCATTCCCCAAGCGCACCTGAGCCCCTTAGTCGGGGTTAGGGAGGTGCCTGGAAAGCCTCAGTCACTTGCTCCTTTGTGTAAATGGTCCGTTTCCTCCACTTAGCCCCTGGTAGCTCCGACTTTTCCTGAAGGGAATTTAAAAAAAAAGAAAAAAGAGGGCAATGTGAAGCACCATTTGGCTCTGGAAGGAGACCGGCAAGATTCACCCCTCGCCTCTCAGCCTCATTCACATGGCACCATTTACTGGATCAGGAAGCAGCCTGTTTCCTGAACCCCCCAGAAGGCTGACTTCTCATAACCTGTAGGAGACCCCCTCCATCTGCTTTGCCCCGTTGAGGACAACAGCAAGACAAATTGGGGGGCAACTGGGCAGCCCCAAAGGTGATTTCTTACCTGAGTTGCTTGGGGAATGGTGGGAACCAGTCTAGTTCCTGAAGGTATATTGGAGTCCCAGTCCACACAACTCTTCAGGATTGGGACAGTGGATCCAACAGAGAAGTTGTTTTGAGTTGTGGAGGGATCCACTTATTGGCTGTCTCCCAGAGATTGAAAGCCTTGTGGGTCCTTAGGAGTCTCCAGTTTCACCCCAGGGGCATTGAATCACCCCAGAAGAGGCTCTGCTGAGAGGGAGGAAAAGTCCAACCTTTCTGCAGAAGGTGGGGCTGTTGGGGAAAGGCGGGAACCAGTCCAGATCCTGATGGTGTGTTGGAGGATCCAGAGCTTCCAAGAGCTCTGCAGGACTGGAAGGATGGATCCAACCGAGAGGCTGTTTTGTGATGTGGGATGATCCCCTTCTTGGCTCCCTTCCAAAGGCTGAAATATTTGGGGTATCTAAGGAGCCTCCAATTTCTCTTTGGTAGGACTCTAGTTCAAGTCTCTTTTGTTTGGGGTTCAAGTCTCTCTTGATTGGGGCATCTCTTGAACAAAAGGTTCAAACTCTGGCCTCAGTTATTTATTGAAGGACTCTTTGGTTCCTTAACTGTAATTACTGGGCTGGCTGAGGAAGATGGGATCTGTAGTGAAAGCTACCCTAACATTGACTCCAGAAAGTAGATCCTACTGGAAGCCAGTGCCTTGAATTGCAGCACATCCCTTTTGAATATACTGACTGGGGTTAGGTAGTTGGCTAAACCATAATTCTTTTAACCATGGTTTCTTTACCATCCCCAATTTTCTCAGAGCACCAAAGGGAATTCTGCCCAACATTAAAGCTTAGCGGGATGGGCGAACCAAGTCAGTGAATCCTCCGCCTCTGTAGGGCCAAGTTCAGGAGGCAACCAGCTCTAAAACCAGAAACAAACCCTACAAAATATGGGCAATCATTATTTGAGAACAAAGTTTATTGCAAATCTCCCCTATTGAGAAGCAATTTCAGATATACATTCATTTCTGGACTGGGACAGTGGATCCAACCCGGAGGCTGTTTTGTGATGGGGAAAGATCCGCTTCTTGGCTTCCTTCCAAAGGTTGAAATGTTCGTGGGTCTCCTAGGAGTCTCCAAGTTCTTTCTGGAGACATGGAAGCATCAACCCCAAGCAGGTCCCACTGAGACTGACAGGTTTAGGTTTCCTGGCTCTTGGATTCTGGAACCAGACGTGGAAAAAGAAAAGTTGGGACAAAGACAGCGCTTATCCTTCACCTTTGTCCTCTTTTCCTTCCTGTCCCCCACCACCCCTTGCCCAGTTGGTGGGATGAGAGGTGGGATCCATCCTTACGTGGATTTGGGTCTTGGGGATGCCAATATGGCTGCCAGGCTCCGTACAAGGGGTAGGGGGTCCGCTTCAAAAGCCATTTGATCCTTGGTGTAACTGGTGCGCTTCCTCTACTCACCTCTTTCTCCTAAGGGGAGAAACCAGTCTGTAACTAGGCCTGGAACTGGGCCTCAGAAGGAGACAGGCAGCATCCACGCCTCTAGGCCACGTTCCCACAGCATCATCTGCTGGTTTTGGAATCGGCCTGTTTTCTGAACCTACCCCCCCAGGGTGGACTTCTCATAACCTGCACAAAAATACCACTATGCTTCACAATGCGTGCCAGTTGCAGGTTTTTATTTATTTTAAAATATATTTTATTGATTTTTTTTTACATAAACACCTTTATATTTGGTAAACAGTGTGTTGTCTGTGCTTATATTTACAAAGTAATCACTAACTGTCAGTTCCTGGGCTTGGTTCTCCCCTGTTTTCTTCCTCTTCTCATCCCCAGCCACCCCTTGGCGGGATGCGCAGGGCGATCCGTCCTTACGTGGATTCGGTCCATTTGGCATTCCCCAAGCGCACCTGAGCCCCTTAGTCGGGGTTAGGGAGGAGCCTGGAAAGCCTCAGTCACTTGCTCCTTTGTGTAAATGGTCCGTTTCCTCCACTTAGCCCCTGGTAGCTAAAACTTCCTGAAGGGAGTTTTAAAAAAAAAGAAAAAAGAGGGCAATGTGAAGCAGAATTTGGCTCTGGAAGGAGACCAGCAAGATTCAAACCTCGCCTTTCAGCCTCATTTACTCAGATGGGGAAGCAGCCCGTTTCCTGAACCCCCCAGAAGGCTGACTTCTCATAACCTGTAGGAGACCCCCTCCGTCTGCTTTACCCCGTTGAGGACAACAGCAAGACAAATTGGGGGGCAACTGGGCAGCCCCAAAGGTGATTTCTTACCTGAATTGCTGGGATTCATTTTGGGTCACGAAGCAAAATCTCCTTGAAGGAGAAACAGCCAGGATGAATTTGATCCCCCAAAAGGTCAAATGCAGCGCCTAATATTTTGGGTTGGGGCTTTTATACTTTTTGTCCCCAGGTTTAATCTTTGGCCCTCCCCACCCCCTGGGTTTCTCTCTCTGCCAATCGGGACAGGGGAGTGTGTGTGTGTGTGTGTGTGTGTGTGTGTGTGTGTGTGTGTGTGTGTGTGTGTGTGGTCAGGATACTGTCCTTTTAAAATGACCCTTGCTATTGGCCCCTGCATGCAGTTAATTGGAGCTAATTTGTTGGGACTGCAATGGGTGGGATTGTAGCAGGAATCCTGCCTATGGAAACACTCCGTTTTCATGCTCTCTCTGCCCCCCACTCCCCCCCCCCAGTTGCTGGCATTCATTTTGGGTCAGGAAGCCGAATGGCTTTTAGCAGAAACACCAGGATTTTTCCTGGATGGATAGGATGGCTAAGAGGTCGAAAACAGGGGTGTAATGAAGTCAATGCTTTTCTCCATCTGCCTGAGACTGGGGTGTGTGTGTGTGTGTGTCTCTTGAAGCCGCTCAAGGGGTGCGATTCATGGCCGCCAGCAGGCTAGAAAACAGTTTTGGCAGTCAGCTAGCCCACATCCTCCATCTGCTTTGCCCTATGGAGGACAACAGTAAGATAAATTGGGGAGAAATTGGGCGCACCAAAGGTGATTTCTTACCTGAATTTCTGGGATTCATTTTGTGAATGAATAGAAGGAAAAGATCCTCCAAGGAGAAATGACACCCGTTTGCTCTCTCAAGAGGTCAGATAAGGCTGCTAATATTTTGGGGGGCGGGTGAGGCTTTTATACTCTTTGTCCCCTGGGTTCAATCATTGGCCCTCTCCACCCCATGGGTTTCTTTATCTGCCAATCTGGACAGAGGGGGAGGTTAGGATACTTACCTTTTAAAATGACCCTTGCCATTGTTCCCCTGTACTTATTTACACAATGGAGAGGAGGAGGAGGAGGAGGGAAAGAAAGAGAGAAAGACAGAAAGAGAGAAAGAGGAATGGATCTCAAAGTGGTTTGGGACCTTCAGAGTATCCAACTGGACCTTCGATTGTCTCTGCTCTTAACTTGCTTGGAAAGGTCCACTCCATCTGGCCTCTCCTGGATGGGAGAAGTTGGGGCATGAAGCCTTCAGAGAAGGAACTCCAAGTTCAGCAATTTTAAGGAGGGAAAGTCTCCCCATTTAGGCTTCTGGATTTGAATTTCTCTTCATGGGAGGCTAGAGGTTGAAGATTCAAAGACATTTGTTTGAAGATCCCTTTGGGTCCTTCAAATGTAGCTGCAATGGAGGAGGAGTGGAAAAGAGCCCTTTATGATTCAAATGGTGGCGGGAGGCTGTTGTAGAAGCAGCCTTTGGGGGCTACGCTGGGAGCTTCTCTGAGGAGAGTCATATGTCTCAGAGGTGCAGCTCTGTGATTATTCAAAGCAGCAAAGCCATAACAAAGAGATGGACTCAAAGCCCCAGAAAGATCCTGTTTTCACGTGTGGTGCAAACAATCCTACCTCCTCTGTTGCCTTCAAAGACCCAAATCAAAGACTGATGAAATCAGTGAAAAAAAGTTGCTCTGCCAATCCCTTCGAAGAAAGGGTTGCCAATAGCTACACGATCTAGCCCTATGAATAGATACAAACGGGAGACCGAACTCAGAAACAAAAACAAGTTCCTGGAGAATGTCAAAAGTGAATGGAGTTTAAAAGTGGAGGAAATGCAGAATGAGGTGAGAGAGATGAAGGAGCTATGTGATACTCTTGAAAAAGAAAATGATAAGCTGAAAAATTTTCAGGAAAGCTGCCTCTTGATATTAGAAGCCAGGAATTGTGACCCAGTTACAGGAGAACAAATTTCGGAGGAGGAAGAAATGAACAAGAAGACACAAACTGAGATAACGGTTTTATCAGACAAACTTAATGCTGATCTTGAATTGTTCATCAAAATGGCTAAAGAGGAAAAAGGAAATCTTCAGAATGCTCAGACCAGGTGGAAGCAGATAGAGGAGGAGAGGACCCACTTCTTACAGGAACAACAGTCTTTTCATAGAGAAATGGAAGAGCTGGTTGCTGCCTTAAACCAAGAAGTTGACTTCTTAAGCTCATCATAGACTTAAATTGAGATTAAGTTTACTATGGATCATTTAAAGAATAACTCATATTCTCCAGAATAGCTAGACATGTAAGAAGATAGGAAACTTAATACTAAACTGTATGTACCAGAGGAATTTAAGGAATATTGTTTTTCTTGTTTTCCTGTGGCTTTGGAAGCAGCTAATCTAGGTATGTGAGATATACTTTCTGTTATCTTAATCTCTCAATCTTTCAGTTTTCTGTTCCTGAAAAGAATTCTACTCCCCAAATATTAAGTTACAGGCAGAAATATTCATTCTTCTGTTTATTGGGGTTGAAGAGCTTTAAGTATGTCATGTCCAGGCAAATACTCTTCAGATTGAACTTCAGCTTCCAACCGTCCTAGCTAATATGGATGGTGACAAAAGATTGTGGAAGTTGTTTCCAAAATAGCTGGAGCAAGCTATAACTACTATATTATAAAATCTTTAAGCTGTTGCATTGGCAGGCCATTTTAATGTACTCAGTGGCTCCAAACAAGGGATAATAATTAAAATCTATTAAATTCTGAGTGGTCGTATAATTTGACTCAATAGGTGATGTATTTATGTTTTTAGTTGAAATTTTGTGTAAATTCTTGATGTTAATGACAATAAAAATTTACTATGTTATAAAAAAAATGTAGCTGCAATGGCCCTGCTGGCTGGCTGGGGAAGATGGGATCTGCAGTTAGCGCTGCCCTATCACCAGCTCCAGAAAATAGCTAAGCCAGTGCCTTGAATTTTCCAGTACATTCCTTGAATAAACTCACTTGGGGTTAGGTAGCTCCCTAAACCATCTTTGTTTGAAGTATGGTTTCTTTTTCTCATCACATCAAAGGAAAACTGCCCAACATTAAGTTTTAGCAGAATGGTGGAACCAAATCAGTGAGTACTTTGTCTCTGTTAAGCACAAAACTGTGCCCCCCCATATATCCTACCTCCCAGGAAGGTGATGCTGCTGGGTAGGTTGATACAGGTCATAATATATGGGCCTGTATGGGAGTCTGGAGGAGAGGAGGCTGTTGGGCTGGTTGGGGAATGGTGGGAACCAGTCTAGTTCCTGAAGGTATATTGGAGTCCCAGTCCACACAACTCTTCAGGATTGGGACAGTGGATCCAACAGAGAAGTTGTTTTGAGTTGTGGAGGGATCCACTTATTGGCTGTCTCCCAGAGATTGAAAGCCTTGTAGGTCCTTAGGAGTCTCCAGTTTCCCCCCAGGGGCATTGAATCACCCCAGAAGAGGCTCTGCTGAGAGGGAGGAAAAGTCCAACCCTTCTGCAGAAGGTGGGGCTTTTTGGGGAAAGGCGGGAACCAGTCCAGATCCTGATGGTGTGTTGGAGGATCCAGAGCTTCCAAGAGCTCTGCAGGACTGGAAGGATGGATCCAACCGAGAGGCTGTTTTGTGATGTGGGAGGATCCCCTTCTTGGCTCCCTTCCAAAGGCTGAAATATTTGGGGTATCTAAGGAGCCTCCAATTTCTCTTTGGTAGGACTCTAGTTCAAGTCTCTTTTGTTTGGGGTTCAAGTCTCTCTTGATTGGGGCATCTCTTGAACAGAACCTGAAGGTTCAAACTCTGGCCTCAGTTATTTATTGAAGGACTCTTTGGTTCCTTAACTGCAATTACTGGGCTGGCTGAGGAAGATGGGATCTGTAGTGAACACTACCCTAACATTGACTCCAGAAAGTAGATCCTACTGGAAGCCAGTGCCTTGAATTGCAGCACATCCCTGTTGAATATACTGACTGGGGTTAGGTAGCTGGCTAAACCATATTTCTTTTAACCATGGTTTCTTTACCAACCCCAATTTTCTCACAGCACCAAAGGGAATACTGCCCAACATTAAAGCTTAGCGGGATGGGCGAACCAAGTCAGTGAATCCTCCGCCTCTGTAGGGCCAAGTTCAGGACGCAACCAGCTCTAAAACCAGAAACAAACCCTACAAAATGTGGGCAATCATGGTTTGAGAACAAAGTTTATTGCAAATCTCCCCTATTGAGATGAAATTTCAGATATACATTCATTTCTGGACTGGGGACAGTGGATCCAACCCGGAGGCTGTTTTGTGATGGGGAAAGATCCGCTTCTTGGCTTCCTTCCAAAGGTTGAAATGTTCGTGGGTGTCCTAGGAGTCTCCAAGTTCTTTCTGGAGACATTGAAGTATCAACCCCAAGCAGGTCCCACTGAGACTGACAGGTTTAGGTTTCCTGGCTCTTGGATTCTGGAACCAGACGTGGAAAAAGAAAAGTTGGGACAAAGACAGCGCTTATCCTTCACCTTTGCCCTCTTTTCCTTCCTGTCCCCCACCACCCCTTGCCCCAGTTGGTGGGATGAGAGGTGGGATCCATCCTTACGTGGATTTGGGTCTTGGGGATGCCAATATGGCTGCCAGGCTCCGTACAAGGGGTAGGGGGTCCGCTTCAAAAGCCATTTGATCCTTGGTGTAACTGGTGCGCTTCCTCTACTCACCTCTTTCTCCTAAGGGGAGAAACCAGTCTGTAACTAGGCCTGGAACTGGGCCTCAGAAGGAGACAGGCAGCATCCACGCCTCTAGGCCACGTTCCCACAGCATCATCTGCTGGTTTTGGAATCGGCCTGTTTTCTGAACCTACCCCCAGGGTGGACTTCACATAACCTGCAGAAAAATACCACTACGCTTCACAATGCGTGCCAGTTGCAGGTTTTTATTTTGTTAAAATATATTTTATTGATTTTTTTTAACATAAACACCTTTATATTTAGTAAACATTGTGTTTTTCTGGGCTTATATTTACAAAGTAATCACTAACTGTCAGTTCCTGGGCTTGGTTCTACCCTGTTTTCTTCCTCTTCTCCTCCCCAGCCACCCCTTGGCGGGATGCTCAGGGCGATCCGTCCTTACGTGGATTCGGTCCATTTGGCATTCCCCAAGCGCACCTGAGCCCCTTAGTCCGGGTTAGGGAGGTGCCTGGAAAACCTCAGTCACTTGCTCCTTTGTGTAAATGGTCCGTTTCCTCCACTTAGCCCCTGGTAGCTCCGACTTTTCCTGAAGGGAGTTTTAAAAAAAAGAAAAAAGAGGGCAATGTGAAGCAGAATTTGGCTCTGGAAGGAGACCGGCAAGATTCACCCCTCGCCTCTCAGCCTCATTCACATGGCACCATTTACTCGGATCGGGAAGCAGCCCGTTTCCTGAACCCCCCAGAAGGCTGACTTCTCATAACCTGTAGGAGACCCCCTCCGTCTGCTTTGTCCCGTTGAGGACAACAGCAAGACAAATTGGGGGGCAACTGGGCAGCCCCAAAGGTGATTTCTTACCTGAGTTGCTGGGATTCATTTTGGGTCACGAAGCAAAATCTCCTTGAAGGAGAAACAGCCATGATGAATTTGATCCCCCGAAAGGTCGAATGCAGCGCCTAATATTTTGGGTTGGGGCTTTTATACTTTTTGTCCCCAGGTTTAACCTTTGGCCCTCCCCACCCCCTGGGTTTCTTTCTCTGCCAATCGGGACGGGGAGTGTGTGTGTGTGTGTGTGTGTGTGTGGTCAGGATACTGTCCTTTTAAAATGACCCTTGCTACTGGCCCCTGTATGCAGTTAATTGGAGCTAATTTGTTGGGATTGCAATGGGTGGGATTGTAGCACGAATCCTGCCTATGGAAACACTCCGTTTTCATGCTCTCTCCCCCCCCACTCCCCCCCCCAGTTGCTGGCATTCATTTTGGGTCAGGAAGCTGAATGGCTTTTAGAAGAAACACCAGGATTTTTCCTGGATGGATAGGATGGCTAAGAGGTCAAAAGTGGCTAGCAATATTTTGGGATGGCTTTTTGATACTCTTCGGCCCCCCAGTTCAGTCTCTGATCCAGCCCACCTGGGAGCTTTCAACAACTTTAAGCACTAAAAAGTCTCCCCATTTAAGATTCTGGGTTTGAGTCTCTCTCTGGATGGAAGGCACCCCCATGGCCAGAGGCTTACGATTTAAGACTGACCTCAGTTACTTCCTGAAGGCCCCTTTCGGTCTTCACCCCGCTGGAGGGGATGGCAGATGGGACTTGGAGTGGGCACTGGCCTTTCCCCAAGCGCCAGAAAGTAAGTTGTGTGAAAACAGCCTTCTTGACTGTTAGCTTGCTAAACCGGGTTTCTTTTGACCATGGCTTCTTTTGCCAGCCCCAACTTTCTCCTGGCACCAGAGGGAAACTGCCCAACATTACTCTGCCTTAGCCTCTCAGGGATGGGAGAAGTTGAGGCATGAAGCCTTCAGAGATGGCCAGCCTGCTTTCTGAGTTCAACCATTTCAAGGACTGAAATTTTTCCCATTTAGATTTCTTTGGCTGAATGTGTCTGTTGATGGGGGAGGCACTTCTAGGCCAGAAGTTGATGATTGAACCAATACGCTTGGAAAACCATTCTGCTCTTTGGTGTAAATGGTGTGCTTTCCTCTGCTCCCACTTTG
Organism: Bothrops alternatus; assembly: GCA_034064705.1. NCBI lineage: Eukaryota > Metazoa > Chordata > Lepidosauria > Squamata > Viperidae > Bothrops > Bothrops alternatus. The sequence continues at coordinate 684,733 of JARGCV010000231.1, read as the reverse complement.
GGCCATTTTCCTGAAGGGAAGGAAAATACACAAGAGCTCAAGGAGAAGCACCAATTGGAGAGGCACAGATTAGGCCTGGAAAGAGACAGGGCAGGATTTATGCATCTGGACCCCCATTCACACAAGAATTCCTCAGTTTTCTGAACCCTCAAAGGGTTGAATTCTTTTAATCTGCAAACAAAGAAACAAACAAACAAAAACAACCCACCACTAACCAACACGCTTCCCAATCCATGCCAGTGGGAGGTTTTAACTGAGCTGGTTAGCTGAGTTGTGTTAACTTTTGCCCTAACAAACCAGCCTTGGATTAAGGCTAGGGTGTCATGCAAGGCAAACACTTACCAACCCTGCTAGTTAGCCATGTTGTATTAACTTATTGGGGGCCAGCAGCCCTGATCCTAGGGGCAACAGCTGCGGGCTGCTTTGTGAGCTTCCAGAATGCACCAAGGCCTCCCCTTTACCTGCGCCCAACAAAGGATTAGCCTTGATGAAACCTAGGATACCCTTGATAGCAGCCTTCTTGTGGCCGAGGCGAAATGAGACAGCCCAAACCCAAAGAATCCGCTTTCTCTCATTTGGTCCCCACTTAAACTGCCCTGTAAAACAGGGGTGTAATGAAGTCAATGCTTTTCTCCATCTGCCTGAGACTGGGGTGTGTGTGTCTGTGTGTGTCTTGAAGCCGCTCAAGGGGTGCGATTCATGGCCGCCAGCAGGCTAGAAAACAGTTTTGGCTGTCAGCTAGCCCACATCCTCCATCTGCTTTGCCCTATGGAGGACAACAGTAAGATAAATTGGGGAGAAATTGGCGCACCAAAGGTGATTTCTTACCTGAATTTCTGGGATTCATTTTGTGAATGAATAGAAGGAAAAGATCCTCCAAGGAGAAATGACACCCCTTTGCTCTCTCAAGAGGTCAGATAAGGCTGCTAATATTTTGGGGGGCGGGTGAGGCTTTTATACTCTTTGTCCCCTGGGTTCAATCTTTGGCCCTCTCCACCCCATGGGTTTCTTTATCTGCCAATCTGGACAGAGGGGGAGGTTAGGATACTTACCTTTTAAAATGACCCTTGCTATTGTTCCCCTGTACTTATTTACACAATGGAGAGGAGGAGGAGGAGGAGGGAAAGAAAGAGAGAAAGACAGAAAGAGAGAAAGAGGAATGGATCTCAAAGTGGTTTGGGACCTTCAGAGTATCCAACTGGACCTTTGATTGTCTCTGCTCTTAACTTGCTTGGAAAGGTCCACTCCATCTGGCCTCTCCTGGATGGGAGAAGTTGGGGCATGAAGCCTTCAGAGAAGGAACTCCAAGTTCAGCAATTTTAAGGAGGGAAAGTCTCCCCATTTAGGCTTCTGGATTTGAATTTCTCTTCATGGGAGGCTAGAGGTTGAAGATTCAAAGACATTTGTTTGAAGGTCCCTTTGGGTCCTTCAAATGTAGCTGCAATGGAGGTGGAGTGGAAAAGAGCCCTTTACGATTCAAATGGCTGCTGGAGGCTGTTGTAGAAGCAGCCTTTGGGGGCTACGCTGGGAGCTTCTCTGAGGAGAGTCATATGTCGCAGAGGGGCAGCTCTGTGATTATTCAAAGCAGCAAAGCCATAACAAAGAGATGGACTCAAAGCCCCAGAAAGATCCTGTTTTTACGTGTGGTGCAAACAATCCTACTGCCTCTGTTGCCTTCAAAGACCCAAATCAAAGACTGATGAAGGCAGTGAAAAAAGTTGCACTGCCACTCCCTTCGAAGAAAGGGTTGCCAATAGCTACACGATCTAGCCCTATGAATAGATACAAACGGGAGACCGAACTCAGAAACAAAAACAAGTTCCTGGAGAATGTCAAAAGTGAATGGAGTTTAAAAGTGGAGGAAATGCAGAATGAGGTGAGAGAGATGAAGGAGCTATGTGATACTCTTGAAAAAGAAAATGATAAGCTGAAAAAAGTTCAGGAAAGCTGCCTCTTGATATTGGAAGCCAGGAATTGTGACCCAGTTACAGGAGAACAAATTTTGGAGGAGGAAGAAATGAACAAGAAGACACAAACTGAGATAACGGTTTTATCAGACACACTTAATGCTGATCTTGAATTGTTCATCCAAATGGCTAAAGAGGAAAAAGGAAATCTTCAGAATGCTCAGACCAGGTGGAAGCAGATAGAGGAGGAGAGGACCCACTTCTTACAGGAACAACAGTCTTTTCATAGAGAAATGGAAGAGCTGGTTGCTGCCTTAAACCAAGAAGTTGACTTCTTAAGCTTGTCATAGACTTAAATTGAGATTAAGTTTACTATGGATCATTTAAACAATAACTCATATTCTCCAGAATAGCTAGACATGTAAGAAGATAGGAAACTTAATACTAAACTGTATGTACCAGAGGAATTTAAGGAATATTGTTTTTCTTGTTTTCCTGTGGCTTTGGAAGCAGCTAATCTAGGTATGTGAGATATACTTTCTGTTATCTTGATCTCTCAATCTTTCAGTTTTCTGTTCCTGAAAAGAATTCTACTCCCCAAATATTAAGTTACAGGCAGAAATATTCATTCTTCTGTTTATTGGGGTTGAAGAGCTTTAAGTATGTCATGTCCAGGCAAATACTCTTCAGATTGAACAGCTTCCATCAGTCCTAGCTAATATGGATGGTGACAAAAGATTGTGGAAGTTGTTTCCAAAATAGCTGGAGCAAGCTATAACTACTATATTATAACATCTTTAAGCTGTTGCATTGGCAGGCCATTTTAATGTACTCAGTGGCTCCAAACAAGGGATAATAATTAAAATCTATTAAATTCTGAGTGGTCGTATAATTTGACTCAATAGGTGATGTATTTATGTTTTTAGTTGACATTTTGTGTAAGTTCTTGATGTTAATGACAATAAAAATTTACTATGTTTTTAAAAAAAATGTAGCTGCAATGGCCCTGCTGGCTGGCTGGGGAAGATGGGATCTGCAGTTAGCGCTGCCCTATCACCAGCTCCAGAAAATAGCTAAGCCAGTGCCTTGAATTTTCCAGTACATTCCTTGAATAAACTCACTTGGGGTTAGGTAGCTCGCTAAACCATCTTTGTTTGAAGTATGGTTTCTTTTTCTCATCACATCAAAGGAAAACTGCCCAACATTAAATTTTAGCAGAATGGTGGAACCAAATCAGTGATTCCTTTGACTCTGCTAAGCCCAACTTAGGAGGCATCCAGCCATAAAACCAGAATGTAAGAAACCCCATTGGGACAATTAAATAAGGCACAAAACTGTGCCCCCCCCATATATCCTACCTCCCACGAAGGTGATGCTGTTGGGTAGGTTGATACAGGTCATAATATATGGGCCTGTATGGGAGTCTGGAGGAGAGGAGGCTGTTGGGCTGGTTGGGGAATGGTGGGAACCAGTCTAGTTCCTGAAGGTATATTGGAGTCCCAGTCCACAGAACTCTTCAGGATTGGGACAGTGGATCCAACAGAGAAGTTGTTTTGAGTTGTGGAGGGATCCACTTATTGGCTGTCTCCCAGAGATTGGAAGCCTTGTGGGTCCTTAGGAGTCTCCAGTTTCCCCCCAGGGGCATTGAATCACCCCAGAAGAGGCTCTGCTGAGAGGGAGGAAAAGTCCAACCTTTCTGCAGAAGGTGGGGCTTTTGGGGAAAGGCGGGAACCAGTCCAGATCCTGATGGTGTGTTGGAGGATCCAGAGCTTCCAAGAGCTCTGCAGGACTGGAACCATGGATCCAACCGAGAGGCTGTTTTGTGATGTGGGAGGATCCCCTTCTTGGCTCCCTTCCAAAGGCTGAAATATTTGGGGTATCTAAGGAGCCTCCAATTTCTCTTTGTTAGGACTCTAGTTCAAGTTTCTTTTGTTTGGGGTTCAAGTCTCTCTTGATTGGGGCATCTCTTGAACAGAAGCTGAAGGTTCAAACTCTGGCCTCAGTTATTTATTGAAGGACTCTTTGGTTCCTTAAGCGTAATTACTGGGCTGGCTGAGGAAGATGGGATCTGTAGTGAACGCTACCCTAACATTGACTCCAGAAAGTAGATCCTACTGGAAGGCAGTGCCTTGAATTGCAGCACATCCCTGTTGAATATACTGACTGGGGTTAGGTAGCTGGCTAAACCATATTTCTTTTAACCATGGTTTCTTTACCAACCCCAATTTTCTCACAGCACCAAAGGGAATACTGCCCAACATTAAAGCTTAGCGGGATGGGCGAACCAAGTCAGTGAATCCTCCGCCTCTGTAGGGCCAAGTTCAGGACGCAACCAGCTCTAAAACCAGAAACAAACCCTACAAAATATGGGCAATCATGGTTTGAGAACAAAGTTTATTGCAAATCTCCCGTATTGAGATGCAATTTCAGATATACATTCATTTCTGGACTGGGGACAGTGGATCCAACCCGGAGGCTGTTTTGTGATGGGGAAAGATCCGCTTCTTGGCTTCCTTCCAAAGGTTGAAATGTTCGTGGGTGTCCTAGGAGTCTCCAAGTTCTTTCTGGAGATATGGAAGCATCAACCCCAAGCAGGTCCCACTGAGACTGACAGGTTTAGGAGAAAGACAGCACTTATCCTTCACCTTTGCCCTCTTTTCCTTCCTGTCCCCCACCACCCCTTGCCCCAGTTGGTGGGATGAGAGGTGGGATCCATCCTTACGTGGATTTGGGTCTTGGGGATGCCAATATGGCTGCCAGGCTCCGTACAAGGGGTAGGGGGTCCACTTCAAAAGCCATTTGATCCTTGGTGTAATTCCTCTACTCACCTCTTTCTCCTAAGGGGAGAAACCAGTCTATAACTAGGCCTGGAACTTGGCCTCAGAAGGAGACAGGCAGGATCCACGCCTCTAGGCCACCACGTTCCCACAGCATCATCTGCTGGTTTTGGAATCGGCCTGTTTTCTGAACCTACCCCCAGGGTGGACTTCTCATAACCTGCAGAAAAATACCACTATGCTTCACAATGCGTGCCAGTTGCAGGTTTTTATTTATTTTAAAATATATTTTATTGATTTTTTTTACATAAACACCTTTATATTTGGTAAACAGTGTGTTGTCTGTGCTTATATTTACAAAGTAATCACTAACTGTCAGTTCCTGGGCTTGGTTCTACCCTGCTCTCCTCGTCTTCTCCTCCCCAGCCACCCCTTGGTGGGATGCGCAGGGCGATCCATCCTTACGTGGATTCGGTCCATTTGGCATTCCCCAAGCGCACCTGAGCCCCTTAGTCGGGGTTAGGGAGGAGCCTGGAAAGCCTCAGTCACTTGCTCCTTTGTGTAAATGGTCCGTTTCCTCCACTTAGCCCCTGGTAGCTCCGACTTTTCCTGAAAGGAGTTTTTAAAAAAAGAAAAAAGAGGGCAATGTGAAGCACAATTTGGCTCTGGAAGGAGACCGGCAAGATTCACCCCTCGCCTCTCAGCCTCATTCACATGGCACCATTTACTCGGATCGGGAAGCAGCCTGTTTCCTGAACCCCCATAAGGCTGACTTCTCATAACCTGTAGGAGACCCCCTCCGTCTGCTTTGCCCCGTTGAGGACAACAGCAAGACAAATTGGGGGGCAACTGGGCAGCCCCAAAGGTGATTTCTTACCTGAGTTGCTGGGATTCATTTTGGGTCATGAAGCAAAATCTCCTTGAAGGAGAAACAGCCAGGATGAATTTGATCCCCCGAAAGGTCGAAAGCAGCGCCTAATATTTTGGGTTGGGGCTTTTATACTTTTTGTCCCCAGGTTTAATCTTTGGCCCTCCCCACCCCCTGGGTTTCTTTCTCTGCCAATCGGGACCGGGAGTGTGTGTGTGTGTGTGTGTGTCAGGATACTGTCCTTTTAAAATGACCCTTGCTATTGGCCCCTGTATGCAGTTAATTGGAGCTAATTTGTTGGGACTGCAATGGGTGGGATTGTAGCAGGAATCCTGCCTATGGAAACACTCCGTTTTCATGCTCTCTCTCCCCCCACTCCCCCCCCCAGTTGCTGGCATTCATTTTGGGTCAGGAAGCCGAATGGCTTTTAGCAGAAACACCACGATTTTTCCTGGATGGATAGGATGGCTAAGAGGTCGAAACTGGCTAGCAATATTTTGGGATGGCTTTTTTATAACATTTTTTATTAATAAATATATATTTGTACATGTAAACCAAGAGAAAATTCAAGTTAACTGCTATTCAACTTTTTTGATACTCTTCGGTCCCCCAGTTCAGTCTCTGATCCAGCCCACCTGGGGGCTTTCAACAACTTTAAGCACTAAAAAGTCTCCCCATTTAAGATTCTGGGTTTGAGTCTCTCTCTGGAGGGAAGGCACCCCCATGGCCAGAGGCTTACGATTTAAGACTGACTTCAGTTATTTGAGGCACGAAGCCTTCAGAGATGGCCAGCCTGGTTTCTGAGTTCAACCATTTCAAGGACTGAAATTTTTCCCATTTAGATTTCTTTGGCTGAATGTGTCTCTTGATGGGGGAGGCATTTCTAGGCCAGAAGTTTATGACTGAAGACTGACCTCGGTTATTTATTGAAGGGGCGCCAGTCTTGCCCCTTGCAAGTTGGCTGTTGGTGAGATGCGCAGTGTGCAGTGTGATAGTGCAGATGGGCATCCTCTGGGATGCCCATCTGGCGTGCCAAGCGCCTGGTAGCTGGGGTACGGATGCCCTTGGAAAGCCACTTTGCTCTTTGGTGTAAATGGTGTGCTTTCCTTCTGCTCCCACTTTGGGCCATTTTCCTGAAGGGAAGGAAAAAACACAAGAGCGCAAGGAGAAACACAAATTGGAATTGGAAAGAGACGGGCAGGATTCACGCATCTAGACTGTGTTCACACAAGTTCCTCATTTTTGGAAACACCATGAATTTCATCTCCAAGAGGCCAAATGCGGGCTCCTAATATTTTGGGATGGGGCTTTTATATTCTTTGTCCCTTGATTCAATCTCTGACACTCCCAATGACCCCCTGGGTTTATCTGCCAATTGGGACAGAGGGGGAGGTTAGGATACTTACCTTTTAAAATGACCCTTGCTATTGTTCCCCTGTACTTATTTACACAATGGAGAGGAGGAGGGAGGAGGAGGGAAAGAAAGAGAGAGAAAGACAGAAAGAGAGAAAGAGGAATGGATCTCAAAGTGGTTTGGGACCTTCAGAGTATCCAACTGGACCTTTGATTGTCTCTGCTCTTAACATGCTTGGAAAGGTCCACTCCATCTGGCCTCTCCTGGATGGGAGAAGTTGGGGCACGAAGCCTTTAGAGAAGGAACTTCAAGTTCAGCAATTTTAAGAAGGGAAAGTCTCCCCATTTAGGCTTCTGGATTTGAGTTTCTCTTCATGGGAGGCTAGAGGTTGAAGATTCAAAGACATTTGTTTGAAGGTCCCTTTGGGTCCTTCAAATGTAGCTGCAATGGCCCTGCTGGCTGGCTGGGGAAGATGGGATCTGCAGTTAGCGCTGCCCTATCACCAGCTCCAGAAAATAGCTAAGCCAGTGCCTTGAATTTTGCAATACATTCCTTGAATAAACTCACTTGGGGTTAAGTAGCTCGCTAAACCATGTTTGTTTGAAGTATGGTTTCTTTTTCTCATCACATCAAAGGAAAACTGCCCAACATTTAAGTTTTAGCAGAATGGTGGAACCAAATCAGTGAATTCTAAGTCTCTGTTAAGATCAACTCAGGAGGCATCCAGCCTTAAAAGCAGACCGTAAGGAACCCCATTTGGACAATTAAATGAGGCACAAAACTGTCTCCCCCCCCCATATATCCTACCTCCCATGATGGGCTCAGAAACGTCCAGAAACATCTTGAAAACCTTCCTGAAGACCAATATCAAGATCAGTCTGCAAATATCAGCAAATGGGGGCAATTGTCTTTGACCAAGCTGTCCCCAATTTCTCTCTCTTTTAAGCCTGATTTTATGACACTCCCTGCAAAATAACCCACTTAGTTTTCTGACTCTGGTTGGTGATGCTGGCTCAGAATTTATTTTTTATTTTTTTATTTTTATTTTTTTGGCTTTGCAAAAAGCAAAGGGAAGGAAAAAAAATAGAGCTGTGACCGTTTTCCTCCCGTTTTCAAGGTATTTGTTCCTTTCTCCCTTAGTTGAAAGAGAAGTCAGGATGACCTTCTCTCTTAATCCACCCACAGTACATGGCATTTGCTTGTGAGTAAACATGACTTAACACCCCATAATCCTCTTCCCTGACAAGTTTTCTTTCTTTCTTTCTTTCTTTTTTTTAAAGTGAAATCAGTTTTCAACTTGGCCTCGTTCTAGGAATAAGAAAACACAGTCAAACCACAGCTGGAGAACAAAAGTTTTATTGCAAATTGTCCCTTAGTGAGAAGCAGCTTCAGATACACATTCCTTTTCAGTTCTTTTTAAAAACATGTATCACCTTCACCCGAAGTGCTGTGATGAATAAATAAGCAGTAAAGTGGGAATGGAGAAATTCAGAGACCGATGCCCCCCCCCCATGGGACTGGTTACCTCCAGTTTTCCCAGTTAGCCTCTTCATTCCCATAAAAGCCAGGCTGGGGTACCTGCCCACTGGTAGCTGGTGCCGGAATCGGACCCAAAGGTTCCTGCTGGTCCAAGGCTCCGTGCAGACTCAAGGCTGAATCCGGAGATGAGAAGGGTGGGGTGGAATAGAAATGACCCCCCAGCTGTGGAGTCTGCTGTTGGTGGTAGGGGTGATAGGAATAGGGGTCATGGGGAGTTTGTAAAAAGTGATGCCCTTGGGTAGGTTGGGGCATGGTGGGAACCAGTCCAGATCCAGATGGAGCACTGGAGTCCCAGTTGACAGAGCTGGGCACGACTGGGAGAAGAGTGGATCCAACAGAGTCTTGCAATGTGGAGGGAGCTACCTCTTGGCTCCCTCCCAGCTGGGCATATGTTTGAGGGTGGCCTGGGAGGGTCCAGTTTCTCCCCAGTGGGCTCGAATCACCCCAAACGGGTCCAGATGGGAGGCCTGAATAATCCAGATTGCCAGTTGCTGGTCTGGGCACCGAAGAGTCCTCCCCCCTTTCGTTTTCTCTAGGGTTAAATGTCTTCGGCTGTCTGGCTCTCCGGTTCTGGAACCAGACCTGTAAAAAAAAAAAAAAAAGAGAGAGAGAGAATTGAATGACAACTTACAGCAGGTCAACTAAAAGGTTTGTTTTAAGAGGAGAACTAGCAGTAGCTTTTTTCCTCCATGTTTTTTTTTAAATTATTATTCCCTATTAACCCTATTTTATTATTATTATTATTCCCTTCCAACTCTGTTATTTCATAATTCTGTAAGGGTCTGCTGCTTGAACAGGGGTAGGACTAGAGGACATTCACATTTTTCATTTCACATTGCTAATACATATTCAATTCCTAATCCTTCCTTCTTTCCTCTAGCCATGGATAAAATAGATCCCAAGTTTGCTAATACTCTGTTTCTTCTTTGTCTTTCAATTTCATAGTTAATCTGTCCATCTCTGCGCATTCCAGTATTTTTCTGATTGTTTCTTCCTCTGGTGGCGATTCCTTCATTTTTTCCAAGATTCTCGCTGCTGTGTTGATGTGTAAAATCAAACATAGGCCTTGTTTGTTAATCTTTTCTGGCATTATACCTAATACGAAAAGTTCAGGTTTAAAATCAACATGTTCTCCTAATATATTTTTTTTTCCTAACCAGGCCTGTATCTTTTTCCAATAAGCTTTTGCTTTGCCACACCTCCATCAAGCTGTGATAGTGCAGTTGCCTGCTTTATGCTTACACTTCCAGCATCTGACATATTCTTTAAACATTTTTGCTAATCTTGCTTTGTAAAAAGTGATGCCAGTTGGGTAGGTTGGGGCATGGTGGGAACCAGTCCAGATCCAGATGGAGCACTGGAGTCCCAGTTGATAGAGTTGGGCAGGACTGGGAGAAGAGTGGATCCAACAGAGACTTGTAATGTGGAGGGAGCTAGGCAAGTGCCCCCTATAAAACATTTTATACACATTTTCTTTAAACGAAGTTGACGTTATTATAATTTCTCTCCCATAGCTTTTGCTACTTTTCTATAGTTCTATATCAAAGAGCCGAAGTTTTTCGCCCGTCTTAGCATTTTTAACTTGCTCACTTTCCATTTCCAGAATTAACAAAAAAAATTATACATTTTCTTAATTAATTTCTCATCTGAAGTGATTCCTATGTGCCTCTGAAATCCGAGCGGGGAACCTGCGGGCCGGCCGAGAGCGCAAATTTGCGCAAGGGAGCTTGGCACCACAGCCGCGCGCGGAGTTGAAGCCACGGCGCAGGGAAAGGTGGCTCGCTGGTGGAGACGCGCCTGCAACGGGGGGAAGGGGGTCTTGGTTCTTTGAGTTCCCTCCCTTCCCTGGCCACCCCTTGCCCCGGCCTGTGGGACCCCTTCTTACGTGGATCCGCGCCTCCGGGATGCCGATCTGGCGTGCCAAGCGCTCGCGGGCCTCGTAGCCGGGGTAAGGATGCGCTTCGAAAGCCTCGGTCAGGCGGGCCACTTGCTCTTTTGTGTAAATTGTCCGCTTTCTCCGCTCGCCCCTCGCAGCTCCCACCTTGGACCATTTTCCTAAAAAAGAGAAAAAACGGAAAATAAACAAGAACACAAGGTGAAGCGCAATTTGGCCCTGGAAAGAGGCGGGCAGGCTTCGCGCCTCTGTTCCGCGTTCACACGCCTAGGGGGGGGGGTGCTGTGTGAACGCGGTCTAGGTTCTAGAATGATGCTCGGTTTGGGAATCGGCCCGGCTTTTGTTGAAGCCCCCCCCCCAGGTAAGGCTGACTTTTTAAAACCTGCAAAAAAAAAAAAGAAGCCAAAAACTCACCACTACCAGCCAACACGCTTCCCAACCCAGGCCAATTGGAGGCTTTAACCGAGCCGATTAGTCGTGTTGTATTAACTTATTGGGGGGGGGGAGAGAGAAGCAGGCCTGATCCGTAGGGTCAACAGCTGCGTTCACACGACGCCGCTTTTCCAGCTTCCAGAACGCACGAAAAACCTCCCCAACGGAGTCGCCTTGATTGCGCCTAGGAGGCCGCGCAATTCGTTTTGGACTCGGAGGTCGCGTCTGAATTGGCTTAGCAGCCTTCTCGGGGGGGGGAGGGAGGGGAGGCGAGGCGAAGCGAGTCGCCCCCAGACCCAAAGGATCCCCTTTCTCACGTTTTGTCCCCCACTTCAACCGCCCTCCAAACGCGACGCGGGACGAAATCGGCGCTTTTCTCCATCTACCCAAAGGGGGGAAATCTCTCGAAGCCGCTCCAAGAACCGGCAAGGTTCGCGCATCTGGACCGCGTTCAGACGCCCAGGTGGTGCTGTGTGAACGCGGTCTAGAAGATGCTCGGTTTTTGGAATCGGCCCGTTTGGGGACTTCTCGCAACCTCTCACCGGCCAACCCGCTTTCCAATCCCCGCCAGTTGGAGATTTTAAACCGTCCCGGTGAGCCTTTTCTGCCCTAACAAATTAAGCTTGGATTAAACCAAGGTTTCTTTGCCTCCCCGAGCCGAAATGTCTGCCTGCAAAAGCGTTTGCTCCCTAAAGGAGAGAAGGAGAGAGAGAGAGAATGACCAGCCGTCTGCAAGGAGTATAAATCCTTCCATGCCACACCATCCCGTCAAAGCTGAAGAAGCTTCTGGGATGAGAAGCGAAACGTTTTCAACAGAAAAAAACCCCAAGAAAGTCCAGTTGCCTCCTGAAAAAAGGATTTTTGGTAGAGAAAAGAAAAAAGGGGGAGAAATAGGACACCCCAAAGGTGATTTTTTTTTTTACCTGAGTTGCTGCGATTCATTTTGCTAAGTAAAGATCCTGGAAGGAGAAATGACAGCCGTTTGCTCTCTCAAGAGGTCAGATAAGGCTGCTAATATTTGGGGGGGGGGTGAGGCTTTTATACTCTTTGTCCCCTGGGTTCAATCTTTGACCCTTGCCACTCCTGGGATTCTTTATCCACCAATCAAGGGGGTGGGCGGAGGTCAGGATACTTCCCTTTTAAAATGACCCTTGCTTGTTGGCCCCATGTACTTATTTACACAGTGGAGAAAGAAAAAGAAGAAAAAAGTCAAGCAGATTGGACCCCAAAGTGGTTTGGGACCTTCAGAGCATCCATTGGACCTTCCATTATCTCTGCTCTTAATTTGCTTGGAAAGGTCCACTCCTGGATGGGAGTCCTTGGGACCTGAAGCCTTCTGAGATGGAATTCTGAGTTTAGCCATTTTAAGAAGGGAAGGTTCCCCCCCCCCCCCGTTTAGGCTTCTGGATTTGAGTTTCTCATTGAGGCTACCGTAGATGTTGAAGATTCAAAGACATTTTTGGAAGATCCCATTGGTTCCTTAGCTGTAGTGGCTGTGCTGGCTGGGGAAGATGGGATCTGCAGTTAACTCTGCCCTATCACCAGCTCCAGAAAGTAGCTAAGCCAGTGCCTTGAATTTTCTAGTACATTCCTTGAATAAACTCACTTGGGTTAGGTAGCTCGCTAAACCATGTTTGTTTGAAGTATGGTTTCCTTTAACAGCCCCCATTTTCTCAACACATCAAAGGAAAACTGCCCAGCATTAAGTTTTAGCAGAATGGTGGAACCAAATCAGCGAATCCTAAGTCTCTGCTAAGACCAACTCAGGAGGCATCCAGCCTTAAAACCAGAACGTAAGAAACCCCATTTGGACATTTGAATGAGGCACAAAAGATGTCTTCCCCCCCCCCAAATATATCTCACCTCCCATGATGGGCTCAGAAACATCCTGAAGACCAAGGTCAGGGTTAGTCCAACATCTAATTCAACCTAGAGAGATTCAAGCTAGAAATAAGGAGAAATCAACCAGTGGAACAGCTGGCCTCCAGAAATTGTGGGTGCTTCATCCCTGGAGGCACTCAAGAAGAGACTGGACAGCCACTTGTCGGAAATGGTATAAGGGTCCCCTGCTTGAGCAGGGGGTTGGACTAGATGACCTCCAAGGTCTCTTCCAACTCTCCTGGTCTGTTATCTCAGAAAGTAGGCATTGTCTCTTTTGCCAAGACCCTGACCCCCCAATTTCTCTCTGCCTTAAGCCTGGCTTTATGACACCCCCTTCAAAAGAAAGAAAGAAAGAAAGAGAGAGAGAGAGAGAGAGAGAGAGAGAAAGAGAGAGAGAGAAAGAGAAAGAAAGAAAGAGAGAGAGAGAGAGAAAGAGAGAGAGAAAGAAAGAGAGAAAGAGAGAGAGAGAGAAAGAGAGAGAGAAAAAGAGAGAGAGAGAGAAAGAGAGAAAGAAAGAAAGAGAGAAAGAAAGAAAGAGAGAGAGAAAGAAAGAAAAAATCCGGCTTAGTTTTGTGATTCTCATCGGCATTCCTTCTTTCAGAATTTTTATTTATTTGTTTTTGCGCTGTGCTGTATAAAATGGATGTGGCCCTCTTTGCCTCCTGTTTTGCAGAGAGCTGGGATGCTGTGGCCTTGAAATTGGTAAACTCTTAAAGAGGCCCAGGGCTGCAATCAATTCGAAATACATGCCATTAGTTTGTGAGTAAACATGACTAACACAGCATAACTCCCTTTCCTGGCAAGTTCTTTTTTTTTTTGTTTTTTTAAAGTGAAATCATAGTTTATCTAAGCACGGCCTTGCCTTCTCAGGGGAAGCTTCACTTGCTAAAAGCTCAGCTTTTGCAAATAAACTGAAGAGAGGGTAGTTTAAGCCTTTAATTGGATACTCTCCATTCACACCAAAAGCTTCTGGCACAGCATTTTGAGTGTCCTTTCTTCATGGGACACAAAGCTTGCATTGAGTGGTCTGTAAAAGATTTGGCCCAGACTAACACAACAGTACACAGATTAACCATATGCATATTATCAACAACATGCAGATGAAGCCCAGGCCAGGTTTAAACTTTGAGGTCCTATTTTCCAAGGAGATTTAATTTCAGGGCTGATACTTGCAACATGCTGGGAAAATAAGAATAAATTTACTCCTCCGGATTCTGCTCGATTCCCTACTTAGCTTAGGAAATAGGAAGGTGCAGGAAATCCCAACTCCCATTCTGTATAGGCGGCCCCAAAAATCTGTCCAAAACTAAATGTGCAAATTGTTACACACGCATGCACGAACACGCAAGATGCACAAAGCTCACTGAAGGGGGCCAGAGCAGTTCTAATTGTTCATGGAGTAACTGTTCAAAGTTACAAACTGGAACAAGTTAAACTGGAACTCAAACTAGCAGGAGATATTTGAGGCATTCCAAAGGGATAAAATATTGAATAATCCTTTTTACCTCCTCGTTTACTGAACTCACTTGACACAAGAGTCACCAATCTCTTCCATGCTCTCTTAAGGCTATCTCAAACTACCTCGTGTCCCATGCCTAGTTATCTCATTTCCTAAGAATGAGCTGGCCTCACAGCTGTAATATTTGCTTTTTTATCAGATCCATTTCCTGGAGAAACATGAATGTAGAACCGATTTACATTCCAAAGCCAGATATCTGCGCTGAGCATCTTCCCTCTGTTCATGCCCACCTTCCCAGGAGATCATTTCTGAATACCTCAGAATGCTGTGCTCATCATTTTACAGATGTATATTATTTGTTGCTCCCTTCCGTGGGGAAACTGCTTTTTTTTTTCATCTCTTCAGTGCAATTTGGTTTCTGAAGAAGGGTAAATGCCCACAATGCAAAAAATAAAGTCTTGCCTTGCCATCGCCCTGACTTTTCAGCGGAGATGCAAGCCTCTTTTGAGTCACTGTGAAGTATTAGTACTGCTTTATAAATCTTTAGTAAGGCCACACCTGGAATATGGCATCCAGTTTTGGTCACCGCATTATAAAAAAAAGATATTAAGACTTTGGAAAGAGTGCAGAGAAGAACAGCTAAGATGATCAAGGACCTGGAGACAGAAACATCTGAAGAACGGTTGCAGGAATTAGTTATGGCTAGTCTAATGAAGAGAAGGACTACTGGGGGGGGGGGTGACATGATAGCAGGAGGTGCTACAAAGAAGAAGCAGTCAGACTATTCTCCAAAACACCAGAACCAGAACGCAAGAAAAGAAACAAAGAATGGAAACTAATCAAGGAGAGAAGCAACCTGGAATTAAGGAGAAACTTCCTAACAATGAGGACAATTAACCAGTGGAACAGAAGTTGCCTTCAGATATTTTTTTTAAATAATTTTTTATTTTTTTTATTTTTCCAAACTCTCCCCCATACATATACCGTAATATTTATCAGATGTGAACATACATTCTTTTTACATTCATATATAAGATACTTTTAATAAAATGAAATAAATGCCTACGCATGACTTTTGGTGTTGCTCCCCCATTTCCCCTTTCACTGTATCCACACTCCTCCTTCTCTACCTTCTTTCTCCCTTTCTTCTCTTCCCTACTTCCCTCTTCTTCCTCTCCTCTTCTCTTTCCTTTACTCCTCTCCTCCCCTTTCTCCCCACTTCTCCTCTCCTCCTCCAACCTTCCTACTTCCTTCTCCCCTCCTTTACTCTTTCCTCTCTCCTCTCCTTTCTTCCCTCTCGTCCCTCTTCAGATACAATTCAGGGGTAACGTCCGAGCAAGAAGTTGCCTTCAGAAATTGTGGGCACTCCATCCCTGGAGGTTTTTAAGAAGAGACTGGACAGTCACTTGTCTGATACAGTATAAAGTCTCCTGCTTGAGCATGGGGCTGGACTAGAAGACCTCCAAGGTCCCTTCCAGCTCTATTCTGCATCAAATACTGTTGGGGACACCTTGAGAGTCTCTATCCAAATTGGATGCAGTATGATTCAGCCACATCACAGGGCATCAAATCTAAACTTCTCAAGTTTTTTTATTCTATTCCTAATCATCAGTAGGCACAAAATAATAACCTCTGAAGAAATTTCCATTTGGGGAGCTAATCCTACACCAGTGTGTTTAACAAGCTGGCTGGTTTCTTTCAGAAACCAAAGAAAAGATAGTCAACATTCCGTGAAGCTTGTCCAGACAGAAAGGAGGATGAGCCAGGATTCCAGGATTTTCTCCCAACTGCAGGGAGAAAAGGTTGTTATTAAAATAATGCAATGGTCTCCTGAACATGGTTACCTTCAAGGCTTATTCTGTGGTTTGGGGCAAGGTGATTTGGAATGGATGCTTAATCCTATTTTTGCATCAATCTCCAGCAGGTTAGCTACACACACACCATTTCAGGATAGGAAAGACAGCAATTTGAGGGGGGGCAAATGTGGGCGATTGAAAAGGAGAGAGATGACTCTTCTTTCCAATGCTTTTCCCAACCTGTGCCCTCTCTATACCACTTTATAAGGCCTTGGTAAGGCCACACTTGGAATCCTGCATCCAGTTTTGGTCAGCATAATGTAAAAAAGATGTTGAGAGTACAGAGAAGAGCAACAAAGATGATCAGAGTACTGGAGGCTAAAACATATAAAGAATTGGATAGGTCTAGTTTAATGAAGAGAAGGATGAGGGGGTGACAAGATGGCAGTCTTCCAATATCTCAGGTGTTGCCACAAAGAAGAGGGAGTCAAGCTATCTTCCAAAGCACCTGAGGGTAGGACAAGAAACAACAGATGGGAACTCATCAAGGAGAGAAGCAACCTGGAACTAAGGAGAAATTTCCTGACAGTTAAAACAGTTAATCAGTGGAACAACTTGCCTCCAGAAGTTGTGGGCGCTCCATCACTGGAGGTTTTTAAGAAGAGACCGGACAGTCATTTGTCTGAAATGGTATAGGTTTTCTTGCTTGAGCAAGGGGTTGGGCTAGAGGACCTCCAAGGTCCCTTTCAACTCTGTTATCCTATCCTATCCTATCCTATCCTATCCTATCCTATCCTATCCTATCCTAGCCTAGCCTATCCTAGCCTAGCCTAGCCTAGCCTAGCCTAGCCTAGCCTAGCCTAGCCTAGCCTAGCCTAGCCTAGCCTACTCTACTCTACTCTACTCTACTCTACTCTACTCTACTCTACTCTACTCTACTCTACTCTACTCTACTCTACTCTACTCTACTCTACTCTACTCTACTCTACTCTACTCTACTCTACTCTACTCTACTCTACTCTACTCCTACTCTACTCTACTCTACTCCTACTCTACTCCTACTCTACTCCTACTCTACTCTACTCTACTCTACTCTACTCTACTCTACTCTACTCTACTCTACTCTACTCTAATTCTACTCTAATTCTACTCTACTCTAATTCTACTCTACTCTAATTCTACTCTACTCTAATTCTACTCTACTCTAATTCTACTCTATTCTAAATACAGTCAGTATCAACAAGAAGTGAGAGCAGTTATATATTAGCAACTGAAAGATAAATACAGTATGCTTTAAATACCTTATTACAATAATATCATGTTTATTTATCTAACTTAATAAAACTAATACAATAAAACTATGGATTAAAATGTATGCCCTCTAAAAATTTATTAGAAAATAACTTGAGCAAAATATTGATTAAAAAAGGCTTTTTGCATTTTTTAAACCGGCTGTAAATTAACAGCAATGAAATATATGGCTCAGGCTTAAATTCCACTTGCGAGGGTGTACTAACAAAGGTCATAATTAAGCATATGTTTATGCTCAGTGATAATTACTCCCCAAATTCGTCTCAGCATATACTGGAATATTTTATAGCCGGTTTATTATTTTTCAACCTCAGCTAACACCACAGCTGCTTTAAGTTAACTTCTAACTCTGAATTATTTCATTCGAGCTGCAATCTATTTGAATTCTTAATTAAAACATAAGTGTGTCCTCTAGAAGCAGATGTATATAACATCAAAAAGAGCAGAGACTTAATTAAAAGAAAATGCTTTTCCCAAGTCTTCCAAGTGCAGAAATAGGGATGTGCCTTGTTGCCTGCATAGGAGTTCCAGATAACTAGGGACTAGCCAAGAGTATTCAAAACAGTAGGGTGTGTGTGTGTGTGTGTTGTTTGACTGCTTCTTTTTTTGTAATGCTAATTTCCATTAATGGGATCCATTTGTATGTAATTGTGCAATCCTCCCATCCCTAAATTTGCAAGGAAGGAAATGGAAGCAGTGGCAAGAAAAGATAAGGGGCTTTAAGCATGTTCCCTACTTACTTATGCAGAGGGAAACAGGAGGAAAATACCTATGTCTTAAACACACCAAGGTGAGCCCCAAAGCTGCCTTTTTCCAAAAAGCAACTGGGCTTTATTTTTTGATGTTTTTCCTTGAAAACATTTTGCTTCTCATCTAAGAAGCTTCTTCAGTTTTGACAGTCAAAAAAAATAAATAAATGTCAAGAAAGTCCAGTTGCCTTTTGGGAAACCACTTTTGGGACAACCACGGTTTGGATGACTGAGAATTTCCATAGACAATGACTCCCTTCCCCGCTCCCTCCCTCCCTCCCTCCGTCCCACCCTTCCTTCCTTCCTCCCTCCATGCCTCCCTTCCTTCCTCCCTCCCTCTCTCCCTTCCTTCCTTCCTTCCTTCCTTCCTTCCTTCCTTCCTTCCTTCCTTCCTTCCAACCAACATGTGATAAAGAATCTGGAATGGACATCATATACAATTGTACAAAACCTTTGTTGTTATTTTTTTACTTGAGCACACTGGCCCACATTAAAAATGAAATTCTGTCGCCTGCCCGGAAAACAAAATATATATCTACCCGTACCCATACAACACACACACACACACACACACACACACACACACACACACACACACACACACACAAATATTAATCTCTGCCCATTTTGAATACAGGGGAAATGCTCACTGCATCATAATAGCATTGAGGATGTTACCTAGTTTGGTCATGAAATGTCTGCAAGAAAACAACCAGGCTCAGAGAGCACCAAGAACCTCACAAAACACTCCCTTTACCCATAATGCTGTGTCAATTATCAAAACTCAGTGTCAAAACTCCTAGAAGCGTAGACAAATTCTGCTGAATCATACTCCTGCCTGCATATGAACATTAGAAATAATATTATTTTATAATATTAGGGTCTATTGTCAGTTCTGATTTGTGGTAACTGCAAGACAAATCCCTGCCATTTTCTTGGCAAACTTTTTCAGAAATGGTTTGCCGTTGCCTCCTTCGTAAGGCTGAGACAGAGTGACTGGCTCAAGGTCATCATCCTGTTAGCTTCGATCTTGAGATGAAACTAGAATTCACACTCATCCAGTTTTCTAGCCTGACACTTTAATCGCTACAATAAATCAGCAATTGTAGACACAGAAGAAATCCATTAACTTCGGTGGCATTTATTTTCCGACATATCTGGAAATAATAGAATTTTTTCTTCAGCATCCAAATAAATTCACTTTCCCTCTCCACCAAACGATGTTCAAGAGTCCTGGGCATAATTCACGAAATGTTTTTTGTGCTTAACCTTTTCAGTCTACACTCTCTCAAACCGAGAAGCAACATGGGACCCTGTGAAAATCATTCCTATTTCGCTTAAATGACTAAAGTGGGGAAGTTATAAATTATAGGCTCATTTCCATTCATTCCGAAAACAAAGGCATGGAATCCACATTTAGGAAAATCCACAGCTATGAAAGCTCTTATGGCCACCCATTTGCATGAATTCATGTGCAGAGAAGAGCAACAAAGGTGGGGGAAAAAAGTCAGGAGGCTAAATCAAATGATGACAGTTGAAGGAGCTACCGGTAGGTATATCTAGATGATCAAAGAGAAGAACTATAAGAAGGACACGATAATTCTCTTGTTGTACTCCAACACTGGACGTTTTTAAGAAGAGATTGGATTAGCATTTGCCTGGGATGGTATAAGACTCCTGCCTTGAGCAGGGACTTGGACTAGAAAACTTCCAAGATCCCTTCCAGACTTATGATCCTGTGTTCTACGTTCTAATTTACATGTGGACATTATTAGAGACCAGTCTGGCCTAGTGGTTAAGACACCAAATTTGAAATCAGGAGACCGGTGAGTTCTCATCCTGACTTAGATGTGAAATCCAGTTGTGTGACTTTGGGCCAGTTCCTCTCTCATCCCAAGAAGTCAAGTTTAAGTTTAAGTTTAATCAAATTTATATGCCGCCCTTCTCCTAAGACCCAGGGCGGCTCACAACAAAAATACAATAAAAAATTTAAAAATTAATTACATTCACACAACATACAAACACAATCAGCTAACAGTCGCTGATGGAGGGACACTCCTAGGGCCCAGGGGCAGAGCACAGCTCATGCCTGTCGCATAGTCAAGCAACATTCCTGTTATTGTTCTTTACTACAGTGCCTGGTGTGAGGGAACAATGGGGTTACAAAACACTTAGGACACAAGAGGAAAAATAGCTAAGGAGGTGTGCAATTTTTAGGAGAAAGGAAAAACAACTAATATTCTTTTTCTGAAGACTTCTGTTTTAAAAAAATAAAAACCAGCACTTAAAACTTCTAACGCAGTTGACCGTATGTGGCCCCAGCTGGTCACATTTTTACTGTTTTGGAAATATTTATCTATTAGGATTTTAATGTTTTAGTGCTGTAAGCCGCCCAGAATCTTTTCGATATGAGATGGGTGGCAAGTAGATTGAATAAATGATTGATCCCAAACTTCAAGCAAAGTTATTTCAGAAAAAAAAATATTACATTAATATATTTACTTTTTCCATGGGTACAGTATTAAGCTAACATTGCTTAATATCTGCAAGGTAAGAACCCCGATTTTAAACAACAATATCCAGAGGGCAAATAGCATAGCTTGTGAGTGAGTTAGCTGAAAAGTAAAAGTCCCCAATGGTTGGTTTTAGAGAACTAAATGGCAGCAGTTTAAAGCATCTTTTTATCTTTTCAAAACAACTTAATGGCACTTTAATTATAGGTCATTTAGTTGTAAAATGCTTTTGGGGATCTTGTTATTTTAAAGTTAGAAGAAAGAGCTTGGAGAGAATTCCAAGGTCATCTTTCAAGTGTAAAGTCTGGGGGTTTCCAAATAAAATGAACATTTTTAAAGCTATAACATGTCTGCATTTCCAATATGAGAAATATTTCATAAGTCCTGGCCAATATTTAACAACTGATTTATTAATTTACAGTAGGGCTGGCAGAAAATAAAACAGAGCATCTCTGGAGCCTTTGAGAACAACTGGCGAGTATTTCTAATTCTTACATTTAGCCCAAAATTCCACTGATCTTCATTTCATATTGTTTTCAGTGTAAATAGTATCAAATTAATCTTATCTACTCTTAGGCCAGCCAGACAGTTGGAATCAAAAATATAAAAAGGAGGAAGTGATAACATTCTCCATCCTGATAATATTCACTCATCTATATAGATGAGAGGGTTTAAAATGCTCTTTACTTTTATGGGGATATGACAAATCTCTAAAATAACTGGCATGCTTCCCCACTTTATACAGCTTTGAAGATGGTGCCTCTGGATTCAGGGAAATTGCTCCTGAGTTCGTGCATGGGTATTTACAGACTTTTTATTTCAGTTTTATTTTAGATTTATAGATCAAATGTCTTAACCACACGTTCACCCACACAGAGTTTTACAGGGTTTTTTTTTAGGTTTAGCTTAGTCTTTTGAGCCCTGGAAACCTCCATATAAATATAGGTAAGAAGAAAAAGGAATATTTTTTACTCTCAAATGTAAAACCTTTTTTTTTCAATCTTTTTTATTAATTTTTTTTTCATCAATATATGTTAACTTTTCCACTCAACAAGATGTCTGGAGTTTGCTAAGCTAATACATGTTCAATTCCTAATCCTTCATTCTTTTCTCTAACCAAGAATAAAATAAATTCCAAATTTGATAGTCGTCTGTATCTTCTTTGTCTTTCAGCCTCATAGTTCATCTGTCCATCTCTGCACATTCCAATATTATCCTGATTATTTCTTCCTCTGATGGCAATCCTTCATCCTTCCAATATTGTGCAAAAGTTATTCTTGCTGCTGTGGTAATATGTAGGGTTAAGTATGATTTCTGCTTATTAGTCTT
This sequence comes from Bothrops alternatus, assembly GCA_034064705.1. Taxonomy (NCBI): domain Eukaryota; kingdom Metazoa; phylum Chordata; class Lepidosauria; order Squamata; family Viperidae; genus Bothrops; species Bothrops alternatus. The sequence continues at coordinate 662,924 of JARGCV010000231.1, read as the reverse complement.
TTCAGACATAATGCCCAATAAAAAAAAGTTCAGGTTTAAAATCCACTTGTTCCTCCAATATTTTTTCTAACCACCTATGTATATTTTTCCAATAAAGCTTTGCCTTCCCGCATGTCCACCAAATATGATAATACGTGCCTATATTATGTTTACATTTCCAACATCTATCTGACATATTTTTAAACATTTTTGCTAATCATGCTGGTGGAAGGTGCCATCTATAAAACAACAAATGTAAAACCTTTGTGTGCGCCACAGAAAAGCTGCTGAATGAAATGTTTTTTACCGGGGTTTTTTTTCCCTAGGCATTTTTGGAAATCTCTTCAAAAGGCTGGAAGTTGTTTTGTCGCTGATTTTACCTGGATTGTATCCCAAAGAGCCCCCATGGCCTCTTTTCCGATGGATAGGTTTTATTAAAAGGCTTTGTTTTGAATTAAGCAAAGGGGTGAAGAAGAACGAATATTGTCTAGTCCGATTTAATGGGTCAGGGGGAAAAAAATGCTGCCCTGCTCCTGATTTTTTTTTTTAATTATCCCTATAGACAAACACGATTCTGCCTCCAAATTTTCTCTCTGGGATGACGGCGATTAATTTATTATTTTATTAAGCAAATTATACAGTTGCCCAGCCCACACCTAGGCAGCTCTGAAGAATGATGACGATTCTATGTACAAGGTTGTCTTTTTGACAGATTGGCCCCACTTTTCAGGAACCATAGGGGTTGATAGTGAAGAAAGGTTTTTTTTTAAAAAAATAAATCAAGGTCCTTTGTAGAAGGATGCCTCCCTTGATTTTCAGCAACTGGCTGCTTTCAAAGAAGTTCTTAAAAGAATGATATCAGTAGCTCCCAGGAAGGCCAGCTTCTCACAATCTCTCAGTGCTGAATTCCTCAAGGTCGCTGAGCAACTTCAGCTGTGTTCCTGAGTATTGCTTGAGAGACTGGAGTGTTGCCAAGCATGGTGGACTGAAAATCAATTAGAATACAGCTGGAAGGGACCTGAAGGTCATCTAGTCCAACCCCTGCTCATTTCCGACAAGTGGCTGTCCAGTCTCTTCTTTTTTTAAAAAAAAATTTTTATTGAAACAATCAACATTAAACATAAGATCATATTAAGAAGCAATCATCATAGAACCTGAAATACAACACTAAGTATTAGTCTTTGTAAACGTCTGGTTTGGTAAACATTCCTCACTCCTCACTTCAAGCCTCAACTATACGCCTGATACATTTTATTTGGTTGATGTTTCTCTTATATATAGTCTATCCACTGTTTCCAGTCTATCACATATTGTTCATTCGAACGATCCTTCAAATACGCCAAAATTTTCGCCATTTCTGCCAAGTGTATTATTTTCAGAGTCCAAGCTTCAATAGGTGGTATTTCTGGCTTCTTCCAGTATTGTCCCACCAGCAGTCTAGCTGCTGTGACCAAATTCAGAATTAGATTCATCTCAGTAGTAGTGCAATCTTTTATGATCCCTAAAGCCTCCAGGGATGGAGCCTTGACACGTCAATGAAGGCAACTTCTGTTCCACCGGTTGATTGTCCTCACTGTTAGGAAGTTTCTCCTTGATTCCAGGTTGCTTCTCTCCTTGATTAGTTTCCATCCCTTGTTTCCTGTCTTTGGAAAATAAATTAAATGAAATAAATCAAACTTCTCCAGGTCAAGCTGATGCCAGCACTTCCTGGCAAGGGACGGGACAGCCAGCCCGTGAGTGAAGAACCCAAAGAATGATGTTCTAAAATATTCTAGGAGAAGAAATGTTCTCAGCTCTGTTTTTAGGTAGCTGCTTTTCAACTATGAAGAGGGGAGGTCAAAAGGGCACTTTCTTGACCAACTCATCTCCCTGAAGCCCTACCATAGTTGATTTCCACCAGCATGGCATGCTCTACGAAGATAGGACTTGCCTTTGAGAACGCAGATTTAGGGTTGAGCTTCCTGTGTGAATGTAACTAGTCTATCATCAACTCTCTGGAGCAGTGTTTCTCAACCTTTCTGGCTGTGGAATTCTGGGCGTTGAAGTCCACATGCCTTAAAATTGTCAAGGTTGAGAAACACTGCTCTGGAGCAAATGCAAGTTCTTGAGATTCAGCTGTGTAGGTTTTTGGTCTTTTGAGCTTCAGAGCAAAGTTTCCCAGCCCAGGAAGCTGTTGATACCTCCATGCTGTTTTCTTGACATTGGAAATAGTTTGCCATTGCTTCCTTCCTGGCTTTTTTTTTTTTTAACTTCTCAGACTTGTCTGAAGTCTCCTAGTGGTCCTCCCCCCCAGATCCTCTTCAGATCCATCCCTTTTTTACTATTTGAGAATAATTAAACCAATTACTGTGGGTTACATACCCATAGCCTTGAAGTGAAGCTGGTCCTAACACCGTAGCTAGGTTGCCCACATGAAGCATAGTCTTTATATACACGGGAATAATTTTTCTCCTGTTCTGAAGTGCCTGCAAGCAAGCAAAAGGTTTTCCTGGCACCCTAAGGCAGCCAGGAGAAGCTTCCCCTGGTGAATTTCTGCCTAGGGGAAAGGTGCCTGATTCATTCCCTTCCCATTAAAAAAAATAAATAAGAAAAATTTAAAGGTTGCTGCCAAAGGGTGTCTGTTTATTTCCATTTGCCAGAATGAAGTCGATAGAGCTGAAATCAAATCAGTTGATAGAGCTGAAATCATATAAATTCATCTGTTAGGAAGTATTTTGCCAATAAATGACATATTACACTGTTTGGAGGTATTGCCCTCTTAAAATATCCTCCAGTGAGTTGGATACCCATCCAGTTTTAATGTGCCAGGCTGAGAAGTTTATTATATATATATATATATGTTTTCTGAGGTTTTAGCGGGTGTTTGTATGTAGGTCTTTGATTATTTGGGTTTTCTCCCGCGTAAAATTGGAAGTGTCTTGGCGGCATTTCGACAAAGTCCCATTCGTCATCTTCAGGCTGGTGTTTTCGGCTTCGTGCTTCTAGGAGCAATGTTTTTTGCTTCGTGCTTCTAGAAGCACGAAGCCGAAAACACCAGCCTGAAGATGATGAATGGGACTTCATCAAAACGTCGCCAAGACACTTCCAATTTTACATGGGAGAAAACCCGAATAACCAAAGACCTACATATATATATTAAAAAGAACAGATAAAACCATTTCTTTAATTCTGCTTCATCATTCATGGTCTGGAGGACAAAATGGATCCATTTCGGTTCCACTTAAAACTGGACCAAGTGTCAGCTGTCATCTGTGGCTGCTCAGTACTTTGAAACTGGTTTTCATAGCATTTTTCTTTTGCATTTTAGAGTTTTTTTTATTGTGCAGTTATTTTATTCTGATTTTCTGTATACTCCCTTGAGAAGACGATGAAGGACAGAGTAACAATGTATACCCTATATTTTGTTCTTTTGAATGACAAAAAGTAATTTTCTTTTACAGGGAAAAAAAGGGCAACATTTGGAAATAACCAAGGTGATGAATTAAAATTTCTCTGTGAACTAAATTCCATAAACTGGACGTAAACTCTCTCTTCCATGCAAGTCTTTGCATGTCTACTCAGAGGTAAGCCCAACTGATTTCAAGGGACTTTACTTCCAGGTAAAGCTGCATTCAGCTGTAGTCTCAATCCCAGGGCAGATAGAATAACAAAACCTCAGTGCAACCTCAATATAAAACTTCATTTAACATTATTTTTCAGTGTCATTTTGCAAAGGAAGAAGGCATAATCTTTAAAATATATAGCAGAGTATGAAATTAAAATCAAAAACAAGCTAAAAAAAGACACATTCAAAAGACGACAGTTAATGTACTATACCCTGGTTAGATTTGTTACAGCCTCTATAGATCTATATTTTAGGTTATTTTTAACTAATAAGAATGAAGCTGTTTAGCCTATTTTTCTATGTATTTCTCCTCCTTATTTATTTTTGGATGTTTCTGGATATTTCAAAATTATTTTCTGTTCTTTCTTTCTTTCTGCTGGGTTATTGAGCCCAATGCAGTTATTTGTCTTACATTCAAAAGGGAATATTACATTTAGGGTGTATGTCCATGGAGCTTCACTTAGCAACAGAAATTTTGCCCTCGTAAGTTAAGGCCTACCTATATTGCTAAGGTTTTATATATTTTAATGTGCTAAGGTTTTATATATTTTAATGTGCTGCATTTGAACCTGGAAATCGAATATCTTAATCACTGTATGGGCCAAAAAAAGTAAATGTTGATAATATAATCCTGGGGCAAGAGGAAAACATGTGGATTGAAGTTCATATCAAATTATAATTTGAAAGTTTGTTTTTTTTTAGAAATTCTCTTCTTTTCTTGGTTTCTATTTGTATTTTATATTATAATAAACTTATATTTTTTAAAAGTTGTTGGTAAGCAGGTAATTGTCCTGTAGTTGCTTGGCGCTGTCCTTTTTTACTGGATCTTTCCTGATCATTGCTAGATATTAACCAATTTTCAGTGTCAACCCCCCCACCCCGCAAAATATGATTTAAACTACTTGGCAATGAATGTATTTGGCCCATGGGGTATTTCCATCCCAAGCCATGCAATTCATCTCTTTTCTCCAACATTTCTGCTCTTATTACGAAGTTCTCTCTGCTCTGATTACAAATTCTCTCCTTTCAGCTGCTTCTTTTTCACTCTTTTTCATCTCTTTTACCCAAGTTGTATTCTTGGCGGCTGCCTTCATCGTCCCTAGGTCCGTGGTTAGATCTTGAATTATTACTTTCCATCGCGCAGAGAGGGAGGCAGGCACACAAACCCACAGCCTTGCCCAGATTAACCACAGCAGATTATTTAGCCCCACTGATAGGGGTTTGTATAAGGGATCAATGGAGATAATAGTTATTCCATTTTTCTCTGCCCAAACTGAAGTGGCTCTTAAGAGTCCAGGGGGATGAAGGACATATTTCACGCCTGTTAATTTGATTGTTCGTTGTGTCTGCCAGACTTCAGTAATCATGTGGCTTCTTATCTGCTTTTCAAAGGGCCTCCTCAGAGTTCTGAAGGGGGAAGGGGGGGTGGGGTAGGGTGGGGGGGGACAGGTTCCTTGGAGAGAAATCACATTCCAACAGGCGTTTCCCAACAATAACAGGAATGGTAAAGATCTCCAATTCTGACATGTTTGTCCCATTCTTCTCGATCAAAAGCTTTCCATGGAAAGCTTTAAAAGGCTACAGATGTTCATGTATGGAGCCCATCCTTCAGACTCATAGGACATTTGGAATAGACTAGAATAACAGAGTGGGGAGATACCTTGGAGGTCATCTAGTCCAACCCCCTGCTCAGGCAGGAAACTCTATGCCATTTCAGACAAATGGCTGTCCAGTCTCTTCTTAAAGACTTCCAGTGTTGGAGCATTCACCGTTTCTGGAGGCAGATTGTTCCACTGATTGATTGTTCTCACTGTCAGGAAGTTTCTCCTTAGTTCCAGGTTGCTTCTCTCCTTGATTAGTTCACAGAATAGCTGGAAGGGACCTTGGAGGTCTTCTAGTCCAGCCTCCCGCTCAAACAGGAGAACCCATGTCTTCTCAGACAATTGGCTATCCAATCTCTTCTTAAACACTTCCAATGTTGGAGCATTCACAACTTCTGGAGGCAAAGAATTCCACTGGTTAATAGGTCTCACTGTCCTTGGTTCCAGGTTGCTTCTCTCCTTGACTAGTTTCCATCCGTGACTTCTTGTCCTGCCTTCAGGCGCTTTGCAGAATAGGGGCAGCCCCTGAGATATTGGAACATCACTATCAGTTCACCCCCGGTCCTTCTCTTCATTAAACTAGACATACCCAATTCCAGTAATAATAAATGGACTACTGTAATGCAGTCTACATGGGGCTACCCTTGAAGAGCAGAGTGGGTACCCTGCAGAGTGCAGCAGAGTGGGTAGTTTTGGGGCCCCCAAGATATCACTACTCCATAAGGTGCACTGATTACCAGTCCGATTTCTAGTTCAAGGTGTTGGTGATCACTTTTAAAGCCCTTCATGGCAAGGGTCCCAGTTATTTGAGGGACCCCCCCCCGGGATTGGACTGTCCCACTCATGCTGGCAGAGGGACAGATAATTGGCCTGTCAGTCTGGTTATAATGTCGATAAAATAATAAATTAAAATAAAATAAAATAACAAAACCAAATGAAATAAAATAAGAATAAAATATAATAATAAAACAAATAAAATAAAATAAGGTAACAAAATAAAATATAAAATATAAAACCAAACAATAAATACAATTAAATAAGGTTATAATATAATAATAGTATAGTATAGTATAGTATAGTATAGTATAGTATAGTATAGTATAGTATAGTATAGTATAGTATAGTATAGTATAGTATAGTATAGTATAGTATAGTATAGTATAGTATAGTATAGTATAGTATAGTATAGTATAGTATAGTATAGTATAGTATAGTATAGTATATAACATAATATATAAAAATAAAACAAAAATAAATGTAATAATAAAATAAATAAAATAAGGTAACAAAATAAAATAAAATAACAAATATTATAATGTAGTATAGTATAGTATAGCATAGTATTAGTATAATACAATATAGTATAAAATATAAAAAACAAAAAAACAAAATAAAATAAAAAAATTAAATTAAATTAAATTAAATACTAAAATAAATAAATTAAAAATAATCTCCGTGTGGCTGTATGATAGTGATCCTTCTCTTTCTCTCTCTCTTGGATGTAGTCATGGATATCGGAAAGAAGAGAAAATCTCCTTTGGGTGTATAAACGTCTGTGTTCTATAACAATATATTTTTTAAACAGCTTGTCCAAAGAATGACCATTATTGTGTCTGTTTCAAAATTTCCTGCTATCACCAATGGGATGATTTTACTTTGAAAAATAAATTTCTCCTAGACCTTTCGGAGTGTTGCTTTTCCAAACAAACAAACAAACACACACACAAATAAACTAACTCTATTAAAGGGGGCATGATCCCATAAACAAATAAAAAAAATAAACTAAACCTACTAAAGGGGCCAAGTTCCCATTGTGATCCTGATCAGTTAATATGTAAACTCTGAAATGCATTGTTGATCCTGCTCTCTGGATCACGGCCAAAGCTGAGTCAAGAGAGGTAAGCATTTAGTACTATTGAGAAAAGATATGTGTAAGCTGACACTTCTAGAAATCTACCCAAACCAAAAAATTCTCCTCCTCCCCCTCCTCCCCCTCCTCCACCACCACCACTTTGGATGTTGAGGGAGATACAATAATCCTGATGAATTATCTGAGATACATCAGGAGGAAATATTTAGAAAATCTAGGAGAGTTACAGATGGGAAGCAACGTTAACTTGACCGATCCAGGAGACAACACAATTGTCACAGTTGTTCTGCAAATATCTTGGTCCACTGAGGAGTGAAATATGCAAAAGATGACTCATTGATGTAGACTAGGTCTGAGCCATGTCCAGCTTCTCCCGTTTTTGTGTCAAGCATCTCTGCTTGTCGGGGCACGTCTTTGACAAAAAAGGACACTTCGAGTCACTCAACACCCTCAAGAGGGACCCAGGTGCTGTTAACAGTCAGAAGAGACCTCTGAGTAGCACTAAATCCTTGATTAGACAGACATGGAGATCCACGTCTCAATGCATCCTTAAGAGATAACAAGAGGCGGAGGGCTATGCAGATGGAAAATTTTAGGATTTGCTAACCCAGTGGAAGCTCCCATTGTGGAAAAATGGCACAAATAAATCAGTCTGTGCTTTTCCTCACCTAACTTCTGCATTTGTCAGATAGCTATGATCTGCAGAGAAGGCCCCGGGCAAGGGGGATTCTCATACCTCAAACCCTGAAAATATATTAATGATTAACAGTGTGACCCCCCCCTCAGCAGATGAAAGCATTCCATCTAGCTCAAAAATAACCAGAAATTTTTAATTAACCCTCCTCCTCCTCCTCCTCCTCCTCTGCTGGTTTTTCATCCAAAAGACAGTAACGGATGGAGTTGTTATTAAATACCTGGGCAAACATCTCAATTTATTAACTCAATTTATTTGATTAGTGTGCCAGTTTTGTGGACAGATTAAAAGCATTGGATCAGAAGTCAGGAAATGGAGTTAATTTTGCTTTGGATATAAAAGTCTTGGGGGAGGGGGTCAGTGGTTCTCTCTCTCTCTCTCTCTCTCTCTCTCTCTCTCTCTCTCTCTCTCTCTCTCTCTCTCTCTCTCTCTCTCTCTCTCCCTCTCTCCCTCTCCCTCTCCCTCTCCCCCCCCCTCTCTCTCTCTTCCAAGTCATCTTTAAAAATTTGCTAAACAACCTGCCAGGATTTGTATCTGCGGTCTCCCGGAGTCAGCAGATAACTTGATAGGCCGCTGCAATAACACAATTCAACTTAAGAGCGTTATAATTACAATTTGAGATTATATGGATTCTAACCCAGGTGTTTTCAACAGGGGTCACAAAAAAAGAGAGCATTGATTACAGTATAAGATGACTGCCTGTATTTCGTCAGTGTTCATTTAACAGAATACTTCATCCCAACGTTAGGAAATCAGGAGGTTCTCTCATTACAGGTTTCTACAAATAAATTAAGAGCCCCACAGCACCCTGAAGACTATCAAGTATATTATAACATAAGCTTTTCTTCTGTACAGCCCTTTATAACTGGCTTGTTATGCAAATCATGGATTTTATAGTTTGGGATGATTCAGGATTCCTTTTGGGATGTTGCTTGAAAAACAAACAATCCCACTAGAAAGAGAGAGAGAGAAAAAAAGTACAAGTTACGACAGTTCATTTAGTGACTCTTCAAAACTACAACATCGTTGAGAAAAGGACTGTATGGCCATTTTCCTCACACTTACGACCGTTGCATGCAGCATCCCCAGGGTCAGGTGATCAAAATTTTTTTTACTGTTCCAACAGATTAGTACAAAACTATTCCTGTTTGCACTTTTAAAGAACTGGCTAGGCGCAAAAACGTTTTTTAAAGAAAAGACTGCTCCCTGGTGTTCGTTTCTGAAACTGCTTTCTTTCCATCAGGAGAAATTCAAAATTTTCTGAAACTGCAGGTTTGAAGCCTTAAATCTATCTCAGGGCCAAGGCAATCGTTTTCAGCTCCAAATCTGCAAGAGTGCCAACTTGCAAAATGAGAAGCGAATCTGTGCCAAGGTGAATTCCCCAAGGGCAAATAAAAATGAATGCTCTTATTTGGAACAGGAAATAAACATTCCCAACAAACCACACCGCTTTTATCCTCTTTTCTTATTTTATTTGCCCAGCTGGCAAATGAGGCATCTTTCCTCTCCCCCAAAGCATTTCCATTTTGAAAAGGCCAGAAAGGTCAAATGTGCTTAAAAATGGGTAAAAATATCAATCTTAACTAACATAAATGCCACATCATAGCAGGAAGTGGCTCTAGATTCAGTTTCCCCTCAAAATTCACTTGAATTTGTCCAGGAAAATGAGAGCAAATTTTCGGGAAACTACAAGGAAGGGTTTTTTTTTAATATATAAAATTCTTTTATTAAAACAATCAACATTGAACATAAAAACATATTGTGCAGCAATCATCATGGCACCTGATATACAATACTAGGTATTAGTCACTGAAAACGTCTGAATTAGTAAGCCTTTTTCCCACTCCTCGCGTCTAGCCTCAACTATACTCCTGTTACACTTTGTTTGATTGGTGTTTCTCTTATCTGGTTCCATATTAATGTGGTCAACATTAAACCAAAGATCCTATTGCTAAACAATCATCCTAGAACATAGCATACAAACCTAAATTTTCACAATGGAGGAACGACTGAGGATGATTTCAAAAGTGTCAGGAATGGGGAAACTGACCTGTTTGGGTGTGGGATAAAACAATAGGTAATTTTTTTAAATAAGAACTCTTAATGGGCTTTTGGCTGAAAACTTTCTGCACTTTTTTTTTCTTATCCTTTTTCCTACTTTTTTTTTTTGAGATCTCTGTTTTATTGCTTGATTCAAAAATAATGAAGCATTTTGACACACAAACACACAAGACACATGGAAAAAGGGGTGAGTGCGGCTGCTAAGGTTAGTTTGATCCCTCACCTCAGACAGAAAGGTATGATCATTAGGTCACATTTGGTCTAGTGGTTAAGGAGGCCCTGAGTTCAAGTCCCACCTTGGCCATGAAAGCCAACTGAGGGAACTTGAACCGGTCACTTTCATCCGCTATCCAACCCATGTGTCTATCTAATAAATCTGCCTGTCTGTCTGTCTTCTATCTATCATCTGTCTGTGTCCATCCATCCATCCATGTCTGTCTGTCTGTCTGTCTGTCTCTCTCTCTCTCTCTCTCTCTAATAAATCTGTCTATCATTTGTCTATATTTATCATTTGTCTATCTAATAAATTTGACTGTCTATCATCTGTATGTGTCCATCCATCCATATCTGTCTATCTCTATCTGTCTGTCTGTCTGTCTGTCTATCTGTCTATCTATCTATCTATCTATCTATCTATCTATCTATCTATCTATCTATCTATCTATCTATCTATCTATCTATCTATCTATCTATCTAATAAATCTGTCTATCATTTGTCTATATCATTTGTCTATCTAATCTATCTCCACCTATCTATCTATCTATCTATCTATCTATCTATCTATCTATCTATCTATCTATCTATCTATCTATCTATCTATCTATCTAATAAATCTGTCTATCATTTGTCTATATCATTTGTCTATCTAATCTATCTCCACCTATCTATCTATCTATCTATCTATCTATCTATCTATCTATCTATCTATCTATCTATCTATCTATCTATCTATCTATCTATCTATCTATCTATCTAATAAATCTGTCTATCATTTGTCTATATCATTTGTCTATCTATCTATCTATCTATCTATCTATCTATCTATCTATCTATCTATCTATCTATCTATCTATCTATCTATCTATCTATCTATCTATCTATCTAATAAATCTGTCTATCATCTATCTATCTATCTATCTATCTATCTATCTATCTATCTATCTATCTATCTATCTATCTATCTAATAAATCTGTCTATCATTTGTCTATATCTATCATTTGTCTATCTAATCTATCTATATCCACCTACCTACCTACCTACCTACCTGTCATCCATCCTATATGTATCTATGTATCTATCTGTGAAAATATTTGTTTATTAATACAATAAGCAAATAAGCAAAGAAATAAGCAAACAAAAATTAAGCAAATAAATAAGTAAGCAAACAATAAGCAAAACAACAACAACAACAAAGGGACCCCCCTCCCAAAAAACCCAACCCAACCCAACCGCCCTTACTGAAGCCCCCTCTGGAGAGCAAGAGCGGAGCCATCCGCGCCCGCCCGCCCAGCCCAGCCCAGCCCAGCCCAGCGCGCCCGGCGTCCCCAGAGCGGCGACCTTCCCTCGCGCGCCCCGCTTGGCCGCGCCAGCCGCTGCTGGCCACCCATTCAAGCGGGAGGCAGAGGCGGAGCTCCGTGCAACGCGCTCCCTCCTTGTTGGGCTGGCAATCCAGGCAGCGCTTCTTCCTCCGCCGCGGAAAATGGTCTCCAGGTCGGCGTGTGCCCCGCGTTCCGACAACCCCGCCACCTACTTCCGAAGGACTCGGCCGTTTTACGTGGTTGTGATCCTGGCCGCCATGGTCTACTATGGCGTAAGGAGAGGAGGAAGGGAGGGAGGGAGGGAGGGAGGGAGAAAGAAGGAAGGAAGGGAAGGAAGGAAGGAAGGAGCCGGGCTGGCGAGCAGGCAGGTGAGCGTCAAAGCGCAGTATCCTTTGGAGAGATGCTCACCAGCCTTTCTTTCCCTTCCCTTCCCCACCTGCTACTTTCCCTGGGGACGGGGAGGGGGAGCCAAAGCGGGGGGGTTTCTCCCCAGAAGACCCCCACCCATCGTGTGCAACGGGGGGGCAAGGGGGCAGGGGAGGGATTGCAGGTGTTGAAGGAAAAGCTTTCGTCAGGGTCCAGTCCAAGCCGGGAAGAAACAATGTGGAGGCTGCTTTAAGAAAGAAGGTTGTAATTATATTGAAGAGGGGAGCCAGACACAAGGTGGCTCTGAAAGAGAAGAGGAGAGAGAGAGAGCACATATAGTAGGGAGTGGGCTTTTATACCTTCTTGGGCTTTTGTGTTTGGAGTTGTTCTGAAGTTGGACTGGAGTCTGAGTGTGCCTTTCTGGTGGTGGGTTAACCCTAATATGTCCCAAAGGTCAATCCTGCTCCCCTGGGGCTGTGGCTGAGACTGTTGGATTTTTTGGCCTGAGGGATTGTTGATTCTAGGGACCTTTGTCCCAGCTTCCCGAGTCCAATTTTTTTTTTCTGACAAGATTGTCACATCTGCATTTCTGCAGACCTGGTTTCTGTTTGGGACAGAGAGACTTGGGGGGGGGTGGAGTTAGTTTCTGCTTTTAAAATCCTTTAGGGAAATATATTCTGCCTTTTAAATATTTCCAAAAATATTTCTTTCTCTGGGGGGGGAGGGGGAGGGCTGACTTCCCTGTCCCAAGGGATGTTTTGTTTCGTTTTTCCAAACGAGAGGAGGACCGTGTGACTCACGGAACAACTGCAGGGATGCATTGAACATATATACATATTCATCACTGTCCCTCTTGAATGCACAACTGAAAGAGGAACCATCTGTTGAGAAGATGCTTGTGTGATGCTCATGTGCCTTCTCTTTTTAATTCTCTAGTGTGCTGTCTTTGCGCCTTCAATAATCCCCTATGATGGTCTGGGTCCATTAGGAAGATTCACAAAATATCTGCAGGAGAACCACAAAACTCTTTTCCATGCAGGGTAAGTTGACTTCAACACTTGGGGACTGTTTAGGGGCTGTTTAGACAATAGCAATAGAGCTTAAACTTATATATCACTTCATAGTAAACCTCTCTAAGGGGTTTAACAGAGTCAGCCTATCTCCCCCAACAATCTAGCTCCTTATTTAATTGACCTCAGAAGGATGGAAGGCTGAGTCAACCATGAGCTTGTCAGGATTGAACTTCAGGCTGTGAGCAGAGTTCATCTGCAATATGCTGCATTCTAGCCACTGCGCCACCACGGCTCATACAAGCCAGATGTTTATATGGACATGCAGGAAACTTGGTTTCCATATGGTTGGGAAACAGGCAGGCATTACACAAGTAACAGCTTGTCTTGCTGCAGAGGACAACGTTTTTGGAAGGGTGGGGTAGGAGAAGGACAGGCAGCGCATGGAGGTGGAGTCAAGAGAGCTATCAGCCTGGAGTCATTACGTTCCCATAAATAATGGTCTATGTCCAGTCCTCTTGAATTCTGTTAAGCTTTTTTCCAATCTTTTTTTATTATTTTTTCCCCCCAATATATGTTAATTTTTCCAATCAACAAGTTGTCTGAAATTTGCTAAACTAATACATGTTCAATTCCTAATCCTTCCTTCTTTTCTCTAACCAAGAGTAAAATAAATTCCAAATTTGATAGTAGTCTGTATCTTCTTTGTCTTTCAGCCTCATAGTTAATCTGTCCATCTCTGCACATTCCAAAATCTTCCTGATTATTTCTTCCTCTGATGGCAATCCTTCATTCTTCCAATATTGTGCAAAAATTATTCTTGCTGCTGTGGTAATATGTAGAGTTAAATATAATTTCTGCTTATTAGTCTTTTCAGACATGATGCCTAGTAAAAAAAAAGGTCAGGTTTAAAATCTACTTGTTCATCCAATATTTTTTCTAACCTGAATTCTGTTAAGTTTTATCGAATGCCAATTTAATGCTGACCTTAGTTGACCAGATAGGCATGAGCAATAAATCAGCTTAACTGAAATTTAACACTTGCTTGACAGACAGCAACACAATGGACTTTCCTGCTGCAAGAAGACAAATGAGAACGCTGACTGCCTTTGGCAAGAGAAAGCTGGGCTTTCATAAGTTTGGATCAGTGTTTACCAACTTCCAGAAGTGTTTATTGCAACTCTCAGATTTCTTAGCAATTTCTTGACTTCTGGGTTTTGAAACCCAGTTTTGGAAAGACCAGGGTTATGGGGAATGATGGAAATCAAAGGTATAATAATAATAATAATAATAATAGTAGTAGTAGTAGTAGTAGTAGTAGTAGTAGTAGTAGTAGTAGTAGTAAAGTTGGGAGGGACCTTGGAGGTCATCGAGTCCAACCCCCTGCTCAGGCAGGCAGGAAACCCTATACCCTTTCAGACAAATGGCTATCCAGTCTCTTCTTAAAAACTTCCAGTGTTGAAGTATTCAGCGGTTCTGGAGGCAGGTTGTTCCACTGGTTCATTGTTCCAACTGTCAGGAAGTTTCTCCTTAGTTCTAGGTTGCTTCTCTCCTTGATGAGTTTCCATCCTTTGCTTCTTGTCCTGCCTTCAGGCGCCTTGGAGAATAGCTTGACTCCCTCTTCTTTGGGGCAGCCCCTGAGATATTGGAAGGCTGCTATCATGTCCCCACTCGTCCTTCTCTTCGTTAAACTAGACATACCCAGTTCCTGCAACCGTTCCTTATATGTTTTAGCCTCCAGTCCCCTGATCATCTTTGTTGCTCTTCTCTGTACTCTTTCTAGAGTCTCAATATCTTTTTTACATCGTGGTGACCAAAACTGGATGCAGTATTCCAAGTGTGGCCTTACCAAGGACTTGTAAAGTGGTATTAACACTTCACGTGATCTTGATTCTATCCCTCTGTTCATGCAGCCCAGCACTGTGTTGGCCTTTTTGGCAGCTGCAGCACATGGCTAGCTCCTATTTAGGTGATTGTCTTCCAGAATGATGTTCGGAGATCACGTCATCCCAACACAGAACATAGAAATACACTTCTATGACCAAACATGGCGTTTTGGAAGTCGTCAGAAACCAAACTCAGGATGGTTTCCTGAGTTCCACAAAATGTGGACACATCCCAGAGGAGTTTTGCACAAACTTGGGACACAAACTTCCCCTTCTCTTCTTTTTTTCCCCCTCCTATCCCCTCTCTGGCCTTCTTCCTTCTCAACCCCTTCCTTCCCTTCCCTTAACTGATGCCCCCAGTTGACTAAACGTTTTCATTGACCTTAGACCGAATAGCAAGGCAAATTCCAAAGTCAGAATATACCAGAAGAGAAAGGAACTCTAACATCTGTGCCAATTCAGCCTCAAGGAAGACCAAATTCTGGACATCGAAGTTGAGGAATCAAACTTAGGAATGTTTCGGTCTGAAGAATGCTCCTGTAGAAGACTTCTGGGGTAGATGGTGGAAAATACACTCACCAATTTAGTGTAGATATTTGAGACCGTGAACTTTGTTCTAGGTAACTCATCAGCCCTCAGTGGGTGACTCCCTCAAAGGGCTTATTATAGATGGTGGAGAATGCAATGAAAAAAATGCAAAAAGAGACATAGGGGTAGAACTCAGCTCCCAGTATATTTTGGCTTTAAGAGTTGGTTTTCCTTAAAACAACATCCAGATCATCTGGGAAGTTCTCACAGACATATCATACAACACAACTGTATCTATTAGCAGGGCAGTCAACTCAATTTGGAGGTGAAAGATTAAGAGGAAGGAACACATACATACTTCATAAAGCCTTAAAACGAGAGTGTCCTTTCCTGAGGCTGCACAAGTCCAGAAAAAGTTGCGACTCGTTTTTAAAGGTGTTGCTGGAAAATCCTCTGCACCCCTTGTTTTTGAATTTGAATCACTTCATCACCCCTCTGAATTATTGAGACACAAGAGAGAGTTTTGGCCTTTCCCTTTATTTGAACTGACGTCTAATTTATTCTTGGTGCTGTTTGTCTTAATTACAGATATCTGGTGAGTTGTTTAATTCATATCGGAGAAGCATGCTTGAGTATCTGGTTATGCAAGTAAGTTCTCCTAATTTCTTCAGGAGTTGATGGTGGCAGAGTTTCAGTTGTGTTGGCATGGTAGTTTTCTACATCTAGGAATACTCTCTTTTTTTTAATAAGTTCTTATTGAGTACAAAGAAAAAAAAGGATTAAAAACATTGAACATGGTAAATCGTCTTTGACTGACATCTCAGTCCATATTGTACATTAATTACATATAATATATCTATATGCAAACTATACAATTCTGGTCTCTATCTTATCTCTTTATTTGTGACCTCCATTTTCCCCCTCCATCTATAACATTTATTTCATATTTGATAAAATTCTATTTCTTCCTGATTTTTTAATCTTTTAGTTATCCTATCTAGTTCTGCGCAATACATAATTTTCTTTATTAGTTCTTCCTCACTCGGTACTAGGAATACTCTTTTAGAATAGAATAGAATAGAATAGAATAGAATAGAATAGAATAGAATAGAATAGAATAGAATAGAATAGAATAGAATAGAATAGAATAGGGATGAGATAGGAATAGAATAGAATAGAATAGAATAGAATAGAATATGGAATGAAATAATAGAATGGAATGGAATGGAATAGAATAGAATAGAATAGAGTAGAATAGAATAGAATAGAATAGAATAGAATAGAATAGAATAGAATAGAATAGAATAGAATAGAATAGAATAGAATAGAATAGAATAGAATAGAATAGAATAGAATAGAATAGAATAGAAATATGGAATGGAATAGAATGGAATGGAATGGAATAGAATGGAACGGAACGGAACGGAACAGAACAGAACAGAACAGAATAGAATAGAATAGAATAGAATAGAATTCCTTATTGGCCAAGTGTGATTGGACGCACAAGGACTTGTCTCTGGTGCATGAGCTCTTAGTCTGCATAGAAGCCACAAGTGATAAATCACAATCACAGTCATAAAATACAATCGCCATAAATAGTAAGATACAACACTCAGTGATAATCATAGGATACTAAATAAGCGATCAGCATAAGCCATCAGATTCAAATAGTTATGGTTATAAGAAGCTAAGGAAATAGGTAGTAGGAAAGATAAGGATAATAGTAATACAGTCCTACTACTAGGTGGTTTGACATCCTAGCGTTGTGAGAATTAGTTGTTTAGCAGGGGGATAGCCCGGAGTGGTGGTGGGGAATGTCCTTATGTCTAGTTGTTTTGTTGTACAATGCCCTGTGGCGGCGTCTTGAGGGAGGAAGTTGAAACAGATTTACATCCAGGATGTGAGAGCTCTGTAGATATTTTCACAGCCCTCTTTTTGACTCGTGCAGTATACCGGCCCTCCGTGGAAGGCAGGCTGGTAGCAACTGTGGGTTTCCCCCCCCCTGCAATCCTAACTATCCCTCGAAGTGTGTGTCTGTCTTGTTTGGTGTAGGAGTGAGGGACACTGCCTCCCGCATCTAAAAGCTTGTAGAAAGGACTCCCGTGTTAATCGTGGCATCAGACAGCTGGAACGTATTCAGAAATAATAGGGTTTTCTATTCCTCATTACAAGGTAATCCCCAACTTACCACCACAATGAATGCAGCAACGGTCGTAAGTGTGAAAAAAGGGTTGTAAGTCACTTTTTTCAGGTCTGTTGTAACTTCAGTCTCTAGATGGACTGTTATAAGTCAAGGACCACCTGTCCTTTCATTGTGGAGCTGTAAACCAAATACGTTGAAATAAAGTCTAAAATGGGCCAGCCAAAGCTGTCCTGTTTGACAGGTTCCTCTGGAGGAGACATCTTACTCAATAGAGGGTGGAGTGTGCAAAACGCAGAAGACAACTTTTGTGCGATTTCACAACCCTCCTTTGCCACATGATATTCGTAGATAGGATCTCAAGGTTTATTTCCTTCTAATCCTTTATCTGGGCCGATAGAAGTAATAAATTGCCCAACCCAGAGTGTTCTTTTTTGCAGAAGAACACATTCACACCCCTGTTGATTCTCTGTGGGTTGCTAACCAATAATGAAATGCAGTCCAACCCAAACAAATTGATACATACCGGTAGGGTGAGAAGTTAAGTTATATAAGAAGGAGCAGAAGACAACGGCTGTGGGGTCCCTGGTGGTTTTTTTGCAGATGTTTCATTACCAAACTAGGTAACATCACCAGTGCAATTTTCAGTGCAGAATAAGAAGAATAAGCAAAAGAATCTTCCTCCAGATTTATATTCAGATCCAAAAATAGGTTTAGTGACTGGGAATTGGGTTCCACACCGCAAACAATCGGGAAGGAGGTGAGCGGCTTTGTTTTTCTGATTGCGGAACATGTGCAGAACCTCCCACCTCTTTGTTGGAGCTTGAACTATTGTCCCACTAAATAAATTCAAATGTCCTTTTCCTCTCTTTCCCTCACAGTAAGAAAGGCATCACGGACAGCAAGACTCAGCTTTGTTGGTTCATTCAGACCCTGTCGTGCGGCATGATGTCGCTTTATTTTCTGCTAGTTTATAAGCCGCACAAGAAAACCCAGTGAAGAATTGGATTGGGAAAAGGAAAAAGAAACGAACAGAAATGTGGTCCACCATGATGATATTGCCCTTAGGATCTCTCAGTATTTTGGCATTTGATAGAAAACACCTTTCACTGTTACCTAAAAAGACAAAAACCCTTAGTTTTGGAGCACCCTGATGATAAACCCACGAGTTGATAAAGGGGAAATCACATTTTAAATAGGGAATCTGTTAGAGCGTGCACAGTCTTATTGCGCGAGATAAACCAGGAGTAAACACAGTAAACAGTGGTCTCTATTAAATGGTGGTGGTTTATCTTACACTATCTACAATATCATGCATCAGGAACAATATACATACACGTGCTAATATAGCAGGATCCAACATACCACAGATACAGCAGGAAACGGAAGAGAAAGAACACATCAGCAGAGCCTTCCCTTTAGGCTCTTAAAGAGACACAGACCCTGCTGAGTCATCCCCATCATTACATCTTACATTACATAAGCTGGTTAGCTGTTAAATCATTACCTTAACACAGTGGTTCTCAACCTTTCTGAAGCCGTGACCCCTTAATGCGGTTCCTCATGTTGTGGTGACCCCCAACCATAAAATTACTTTCGTTGCTATTTCATAACCGTTATTTTGCTACTGTTATGAATTGCAATGTAAATAAATGATATGCAGGATGTATTTCCATTGTTACAAATTGAACATAATTAAAGCATAGTGATTAAAAACCACCAATATGTAATTGTATATTGTTAAATATTTATTTCTAATTACAAATACATGAAATTTTGTCTTGAAGCATGGTGTAGCATGGGTAACAGTCTTAATATAACAGCAGTGAACTACATTGCTACATTTTTAAACAGTATGTCTAAGAAGCCAATGTCAGTGCGAGGGTTGAGATTACTTCCTTCGCACCAGATCAGCAATTCTCGGGGCAGTCTTTGCAAGAGCACAACAAAGATCATCTTCCGCAACAAGTCTACTTCTGTATTTAGACTTGAAAATCAAAAAACTGGAAAACCCTGTTTCACAAAGATATGTTATTGGAAATGGAAGAAGAAGGTGCAACACAGTCTCAGACAGAACAGGATATGACTCCAAACATTTGATCCAGAATTTTGTAACTGGCATTGTAGAGAAATCAGTTCTTGCTGCATCGCTGTGAATAAGTTCAATGAACTTCTCTTGTGCTGTCTCAGGAACATTTTCGACTTTGACTGTGAATGGGCTTCTGGCAAGTGCAAATGGAGTATCAGGTAGATTTGGAAAGTACGATGAAATTTCATCTGCCAGCATGTGCAAGTGTTCTTTCACAGAAATGATCATCATAATCCTTTTGTCTTGTTCAATGTCATGTTCCTCAAAGAAAGCAGATAAGGTAGGCAACATGTAAATTTTTTTTTCATCCAATTTCTTCTGCCAAAGCTGAAGTCTCATTTGGAATGATTGGATCTTTTCAGACAAATCGAGGCACGTTGCATTTAGTCCTTGCAGAGATAAATTTAACTCATTCAAGATGGCAAAGATGTCAACCAAGTAAGCTATTTTCTGCAGTTCACTGTTATCGCTGAAAAGTGCCTCGAAGTGCGGTCTTGCTTTCTGACTAAAAAATGTTTTGAGTTCATCACAAAGCTCAAAAACACGTTTTAAAACTTTTCCTTTCGACAACCATCTCACTTCAGTGTGAAATAGCAGAACTTTGTTTGGCGCATCCAGCTCGTTGCACAGTTGTGAAAACAGTCGTGTGTTTAAACTGCTTGCCTTTACAAAGTTGACAGAATTTATGACGCTTTTCATTACTTCTCGTAACTCTTGTGGCAGCGTCTTTGTTGCTAATATTTGCCAATGAATCATTCAGTGAGTTCCAATGACTTTTGGTGACTCATTCAGTACCAAACGTTGAAATCCGGATCTACATCCTAGCATAGCTGGAGCACCATCTGTGCAAACACCACAAACCTTTTCCCAAGATATTTTATGCTCTTTCAGAAATGCACCAACTGTGTCAAATACATCATGTGCAGTAGTTGTCGTTTCCAGAGGTTTGCAAAACAGAAATTCATCTTTAAAGTTGCCATCGTTAATATACCTCATGTAAACCAGTAACTGGGAACAGCTTGCAACATCTGTAGATTCATCAAGCTGGATACTAAATATTGGAAGTGGAGCAGATTTCATTTCTTTGATTACCTGAGCAAGAATATCAGCAGACATGTCATCTATTCTTCTGCAGACAGTGTCATTGGACAAGGCTCAATTTAGTCACAGATTCATCTCCAAGCATAAGTCGAACAATGTCTTTGGTCGATGGCAACAGTAACTCCTCACCAATGGTGTGAGGTTTCATCGCTCTGGCGATTCTGCGTGAAACCAAATATGAAACTTCAATGGCTGCTTCGTTTTGTTTATGGTACTTTCCACCAGTGTCAAGTCTGGCCTTCTTGAGTCCGTCAGCCTTGCATCTAAAATACTTTGCATCCTTGTCAGCAAAGCTCGGGTGCTTGGTCTCAAAATGCCGTTTTAGTTTGTTCGGCTTCATGGATTCTGCTGACAGGACTTCACAGCAAATCACACATTGTGGCTTCTCTTTTCCAGCCGCAATTATTGACGTAAAACCGTACTGTAGAAAAGCCTCACAATATTTTCTTTTCTTAATGTTCCTCTCAACGTGATCCATCGTCATGGGATGGTTTGCTAATGTAAGTAATGTATAACAATAGCTTTAATAACACAAAAGGTTATATATGGCGCACTCCTGGCAATACAGTACATTAAAGTGTCCCATGGTTTACCATTCTCTGTGTTGCTTTTTAGTTACATGTATGTTACTGTAACCCGGAGTTTCTTGACCTTGGCAACTGTAAGGCATGTGGACTTCAACTCCCAGAATTCCCCAGCCAGCAATGTATAACCCAAAATGCATGGTTACAGTCATCTTTGAATCCAGTCATTGCAAAGCAACATTTCTGGCACAGCCTGTGTCTCAAAACAAGTCATTTTGGGGCATACAGGAAACTGGCCTGCCACAGGGGTTTTAAACCTTGGCACAGGGGTTCTGAACCTTGGCAACTGTAAGGCATGTGGACTTCAAATCCCAGAATTCTGGGAGTTGAAGTTCACAAGTGTTAAAGTTGCCAAGGTTCAGAACCCCTGGCCTACTAATATGACTGAACGTACATGGAATATCCTCCCCTTCTGCTTTCAAGGAAACCTGATTTCGACTTGTCCTTAGGAAAGCCATAGTCTGCTCCGGTCCTGACTCGGAAGCCCCTCGGACCTAGAGCAGGCAAGCGCCCAACCACCTGTGGGAAGGTTGGGGTCTTCAGCCTCCCGTCACTCCCTTCGGTGTCTGGGCGGAGCCCTGAAATCACGGAAGCTTTAGCGAGGGGCTTATTGCTATTTTAGCCAGTTATTGCTCGCGCCCTGGAACGCGCAGCTTGCCTTGGGCGGGTTCCCGAGAGGGGACCCCTGTCTGGCTTCGTCAGCCCAGGAGGGGTGCAGGCGGGGTCCCCTCGACACCCCCCAGATATGGCTACCCACTGCTCAGCAGCAGCAGCAGCAGCGCTGCCGCCGCTCTTCAGCAGAGCCTTTCCGCCCATAAGAGGCACGGAACTTGCCTGACTGTCTTCCTTCCTCGGGGGACTCCCAGCTGCCCGCCCAGCATGCAACCAGCCGCTGCATCACCAGAACCATGTCCATCTGTCCCGCGCAGCCCCGTGGCTCCCATTGCGCCACCGCACACATCGATGTCGCAGCGCTTTAATTCACCACCCGAGCCGGACAACAGTGCGGGGCGGCGGGAGGGTGCGGACAGCAGGCAGGCAGGCAGGCCCAGATGGCAGCAGGCAATGTGGGCCAGGCGCTCCCGGGAGGCCATGTAAGCGCAGGATGAGGCAGCGGCGGCGCAGGTCCAGCACCGGCCAGGCCAGCCTCCCTTTCGCTCCATTCAGGGGCCTGCGCGGAACCCTTAAAGCCTGGAGATTTTGGCAAGGGGGTCTCTCTCCAGGGCCATCGGTGTCGCTCACCCCGGGCTGCCCTTTGGGATGGCTGAGACAGGCCGGTTATTGTTCGCGCCCCCTACGCCATCAGCTAACCAGGCCTGCGGCCCCGATGCTACAGGTGTGGATGATATTGAACCTGGCCGGCTGCTCGGATATCTGCTTTAGCACGCAGCGGCAGCCGCTGCCCCATCAGAACCTCGGCTGCCTCCTATCCCGCGCAGCCCCGCTGTGTGAAGCGGGGCCTGCAGCTCCTGTGGCACCACCCGCACACCACACCGATGGCGCACGAGGTGAGCAAGCTTTTTTGCCAGGTCAGAGTTAGGCGCCGCTACCCACCTCCCACCCCTGGTCCTCTTTTACTCACAGTTAGTAGAGTAGAAGATGGCGTTCCTTAGTTGCCCAGCAGGGAAACTCGCCTTTGCTGCAGAGAACTTCCAGCAACGTTTGCCGACTGGGGATTTTGGTGCGCTCAGCAGCCCAGAAGCAGCCTTTAATGGCCAGGTCTGGTCAATTCCTATTGGCTTTCAAAAGTCAGTAGAATAGAGCCTATTCTATTGGTGTTCAAAAGCCAATAGATTAAGAGTCTATTCAAAATGAGTCTATTCTATTGGCGCTCAAAAGCCAATAGAATAGAGGGAGTAGCACAGCTCAGGGAAAAGTTGAAAAAATCCAGCAAAAAAGATGCCGGAAAGCTGTTCTGAGCGTTCCATGCGCAAAAAAGACCTGGTCTTTGGCGACCCCTGTGAAACGGTCGTTCGACCCCCACAGGGGTCGCGACCCACAGGTTGAGAACCGCTGCCTTAACAGAATGAAAGGTTCTTCTTACAAAAGAGTGGCTGTTTAAAGAGAGAAATATCCTGCCTTTTCTATTCTGTGTTTAATACGGTAATAAAAAGAAGCATTGGTCTTAGGGTAAGAGCTGTTACACTGTTAATTTGGGGCAATAATCCTGTTTGCAATAATAATCCTCTTGATGGGACATAAGAGTTTACCCAACGCAAACTGTTAAAGACACTTCAACATTGTCTCGCACGGGCCTACTAAAGGACGTTCCTTTCTTCCGGACTATTAATTCTTGTTTAATTTTGTTGAAAACAATAGAAATATTTCTTGTACATTATGTGCATGTTTCATCTAGGAATACATTTGGGTTTATTGTCAGACCACGCTGAAGAACACTTCTCCATGTTTTACTTTAATTGTTTTGTCAGCTCCAGAATGTTATGGTAATCTTGGGTTTCCCACACTCATATTTGAATTATTGGGCTTGTCTGGAGTTGCTATTTCTCAAAAGGGTCTAGGATTTTGAGTGTTGAATATCTAGTAAATGTCAAGGTTCCGACTGATGAACCCAACGTAGTAAGCATAGCTGAGACAATCCAATCTCTAATGCAAAACTTTATTGAGCAAATCATTTCAGCACAGACAAAAGGAAAACCAGCTCTGGTTATTTCATACCTAAATTGCTATATTAAAAGTATAGAAACCTCCTTCCCCTCATAGTGCAGGTCACATTATCCAATTATAAGTCAGACAGTTATTATGAGAGAATGTCTTTTGTTCTCAGTGAACAAGTCTGGAGAATTCTTGGTTCTCACAGAGAACTTACCAGAGATTTGCATTCCATTCTTCCAGCACCTCCCCCCCAGCTTGTAGGCAAGCTAAGAAGCAATAATGGCTAAGACAGCATAGGCATTCTTTGAGGCTTGACAAGAAAGCCTACGATAAAAATGTCAGTTCATTTCTGCCTTTACTTTCAATAAAAAGCACAATGCACCTCCAAAATAAAACCTGTGACAACTTTGTTACAAAGGGAAGTGGGAGAACTAAACTTTGTTACAAAGGGAAGTTTGAGAACTACATCCTGTCACTATTAGCTGGATCATTAAATTATAGCGTACAATCGGCTAATCAAATGCTGCATATACATGTGGTATGTAGTCTGAAGATCATGGCAAGGCAGAAAATCATGGATTATTATGAGCAATAAAACGGCTGCCGATGCTTCCGCAGATTCTGAAAAGCTCAAAGACCGAATGAGCTCCCTCCACAATAGGAATCCGGCAACTTAGTTTGTAAGGCAGATTGCTTGCATCTCCCTCTAAAACAGCTTCAAATCCAAGGAAAGTCAAATCCTTGGCTGTGGCAGCTTCTTGGTGCTAAAATTTAAGCGTTGCATATCTCACTGAAAGATCGGAGCAGAAATTACATTTGCACTAAGAAACAGCTTCCTACAAACTGTGGATCTGCCAAGGCAATATTGTACCTGCATTTGTTTTACTACACTTTGACAGTTTCACTTTAGGGGGCGCAGTGGCACAATGGCTTAAAGACACTGGATTTGTCAGCTAGTGATAGTGGGCATCCTGGCGGTTCAAGCCCTCGGCATTGCCTGACGGAGTGACTTCCCGTCCTTGCTCCAGTTCCTGCCCACCTAGCATGCAAAAGTGTAAGCAAATAAATAGGTACCCCTCCAGTGGGACAGCTAGCTTTGCTTCCAGTGGACATCCAGTCTCTCGGTTGTGTCAGCAGGGAACACGAGAGACTCAGCAGTAAAGCTTTAGAGCCTAACATCGCTCGTGACAATGAAGAGGGACGAGTGATACGGAAAAGAAGGAGGTGCGGAATGATGACTCGCTCGTGCCATACAGAGGAGGGAGGCATCTACCCCTCTCATCCCATAGACATGCGAGGAATTACGGACGGGGGATGCCCACACCCACAATTGAAATCTTCTCTGGCGAAATGTAGGACACCTACTTTGGACAAGAACGATGACTGCTGGCAACAGATGGAACTACCAGAGATATCTAATATGGATAGTGCCAAGATGGGGGGTGGGGGCACAGATACTAGATTGCATGACACCCGGATGGGTATTACCCACATGGGAGGGGGAGGGAGGGGGTGAGTACAGAGCAGAGAGAAACCATCAACCCACAACTGAAAGGGGTGGGAGGAATTATCTGAAGCCCCAATGGGACATATGACAATACAAAGGAAAAACCAAATACCCGCCCCCCAAGACCCGCAGTAGAGGGAAAGGCTATATGAGAGTAAACTTACGGGACCGCCTTCTGCCACATACTTCTCTACGACCGGTGAGAGCGCACAGGGTTGGCCTCCTCCGGGTCCCGTCAGCGAAACAATGTCGTCTGGCGGGCCCTAGGGGGAGGGCCTTCTCTGTTGTGGCACCCGCCCTCTGGAACCAACTGCCTCCTGAAGTCCACGTTTCTCCAACTCTCCCGGCCTTCCGGAAAAACCTAAAGACTCATCTTTGCCGGCAAGCCTGGGGATGATTGTGGTTGATTGTTGCATTGAATGTGTGTTTTTTATTGGTTTTTAGATATCTTATTTGGGTTTTTTTATATTGTAAATCTTTGTTATATATATATGTTGTTAGCCGCTCCGAGTCCCCGGAGAGGAGCGGCATACAAACCCAAATAAATAAATAAATAAATAAACAAACAAACACCATTGGAGGGAAGGAATTGTACAATTGGTGGGCCACTGTGTGACACAGAATGCTGGACTTGATGGGCTTTGGCCTGATTCAGCATGGCTCTTCTTATGTTCTTATGTTCTTAAGGAAGATGCAAAGATCCTGACAAACTTAGGAACTAATGTTGGAAGAATAGGTGAGAAGGTTCGAGGGAATGACAAGAGGTGGGGAAACATCCAGAATGCAAATTAACTGGCTAGGACCGGTGACGCGGTCTAGGAGCCGAGTGCAAGCGTCGACTACCCCTATTTAAGGCACCCTTATCAACTGGCTTTTTAACCCTGACGATGTTGGAAGTTCCCAACGAAAGCTAGGTTGTATCTTAGCTGGCGATTGTTCTCACTGTAAAGAGAAGTGTTTGAAAGTGAACGTGAACTTTTTTTCCTTTGAAGCAAAGCTAGAGTGACTATTTAGATTTGAGCTTTAAAATCTTATAAACTACTATAAACTACAATTACTGAACTGTGATTTGAAAGAAGATAAGAACAAGGGGAAATTTTGGCAATATATTTGCAAGGATTTCATTTTTTTTTACTTTAAGAACTTTTTAAAAGTGGATTTACTTTAATATGGCCACTAGGCAGACAAAATTCACTATTGCGAAGGTGGCTGCATCTTCTCCGGCTCAGCCCTCTAAATTACAATCAAGTTGCCTTTCTGCTCCCCCAGCCTCTCTAACATCTACAGAATCTCAAGCCCCCCTGCCTACTCAATCCTCTCCAGAAATGTTTACCATGAAAGATTTACAGGATGCATTATCTACAATGATTGAAAAGCTGGAGAGAAAGATTGAGGAACAAGTTAAAGGATTAACTGATGAATTGGAGACAATAAAAGACACAATTGCGACTCACAATATTGTGATAAGAGAAGATATTGTGGATGCTATTAAGGGGGTTTGGGAGTATACCCTGAGAGTTGAAGAGAAGGTGGAGGGTATTGAGCAGCAATTTGAGGAAAAACTTGATGAAGTTAAAAGTGATAATCAAGATCAAACAGTTATGGCTCAATATAACCAGATGTTGTTGGCTGTTAGAATCAGAGGGCTGAAGGAGATTGCAAATGAGAATCAGGAAGACTTAAGAAGAATTTTTGAAGAATCTTTGGCAAACTTTCTAGAAGATGGAGTACAAAACGTATCCTGGCAGATGGATCGGATTTTTAGAGTTAATTCATGGATTGCAAAACAAAGAAAATTGCCTAGAGATATTGTGATTTATTTTGTTACAAGGAAATTCAGAAATTATGTTCTTACTACATCTTATAATAAACAATTAATTGTTGCCGGTCAAGAGGTTGTGGTTCTGAAGGAGATTCCCTCTAAGATGTTAAGAGCAAGGAAAGAGTATGCATTTTTGGCGGATGAACTTAAAAAATGTGCTATACGATTTAGATGGGAGGTTCCAACTGGACTTTCACTATTTTTCCAGGGTAATAGACACCGCCTGACTTCGGTTGGTAAGGCGAAAGATTTTTTTGAGAATATTTTGAAGGCTGGTAAACTTCCATCTCCAAGACTAAAAAGGGCAGATTTTCCAAAGGAGAGAGATATGGAGTTAAAACAACCAATACAATCTTTGGAATCACAATCCCTGACAGCATCAGGAATTGATAAAGGAGCATTGGTGGAGCTGCCAGCGCAAGGTATCGATATTTTTCAGCCTTTGGAGGTAGAGAAGTCTAAAGAGCAAAGGCAAACACGTGCAGCTACTAAACGCATGGAACAACGAGAAAAAGAACAACCAGTTTGTACAAAGCAAGTTGTACCCACATCTCCGGAAGCCATGGGAGCAAGACCAAAGAAGAAAATGGTTGAAGAAGTTAATTTGGCCTTGCAAAAGCTTTCTCAAATTGGTCATGTCAAATAAATATTTGACATGGAATGTTAATGGTTTAAATTCTCCACAGAAAAGGAAGAAGATATTTCATTATTTGAAGCAATGTAAAAATGATGTAATTTGTCTACAAGAAACACATATTAGAACTTCTGATCAGAAATATTTGATAAACAATAAATTAGGTACACATTTTGTTGCAGCGGCTGCTGAGAAGAATGGAATTGTTATTTATGTTAAAAATCATATAAGAGCCAAATTAATAGAATCAGACATCCAAGGTAGATTTTTAGCTATTGAAATTTTAATAGATGGGAAGAAAGTTCTCTTGATGGGTATATATGCACCAAATCAACAACAAGGAATATTTTACAAGTTATTACATAAAAAATTAATACAATTTGATTATAGGTCTTGTATTTTAATGGGAGATTGGAATGGTGTTATAGATATTGGTTTAGATAAGAAAAAGATTTTACCTATTCCTCAAACACGTTCCATGTTGCCTAAATCCTTTTTTGATATTAAGGATGACTTTGATTTGATAGACATATGGAGAGAAAGACAGGGCAAGGAGCAAGAGTTTACATTTTTTTTCTGATAGACATCAATCATTTTCTAGAATTGACTTTATATTAACTACAAGTGATTTTATTTTTAGACTAAAGAAGGTGAAAATCCTACCCAATGTTTTGTCAGATCATAATCCGGTTTGGATGGAATTAACGGTTGGTCAGACACCTAGAAGATCTTGGAGAATTAATGAAAATTTGTTTAAATATGATATAAATGTGAATGAATGTAAAAATGTTATGAAGGAATTTTTTATGTTAAATTTGCATAAGGATACGACAATAGAAATGGTCTGGGATGCTAGTAAAGCTTATATGCGGGGGATTTTAATTGATATGAATAAAAGGTATAGACGTAAACAAGAGGAAAAAAGGAAGCTCTTCTTATGTTCTTATGTTCTTAAGGAAGATGCAAAGATCCTGACAAACTTAGGAACTAACGTTGGAAGAATAGATGAAAAGGTTCGAGGGAATGACAAGAGGTGGGGAAACATCCAGAATGCAAATTAACCGGCTAGGACCGGTGACGCAGTCTAGGAGCCGAGTGCAAGCGTCGACTAACCCTATTTAAGGCACCCTTATCAACTGGCTTTTTAACCCTGATGATGTTGGAAGTTCCCAACGAAAGCTAGGTTGTATCTTAGCTCAAAAGTATTGCCTTCTCGAGCCTACTACAAAGTCTTTAGGAACATAGATTTCAAAGAAAGTGTATATCCCCTTGGAGTGCTTACAAGATGTGCTGAAACAATTGTAGCAACAATAATCAAATGCTGGAAAGTATCAGCAATTGAAGGAACTTTGATGTCTGCAATTAGATACTCAATTACCAACTCTTCTGTACGCTCCTCTCTGGAACAGCCCATTACGTATCAAAGGATTATCAGAGAGGTTTCATTTACTACAGTGAAAGATGTTGGCCCTCTTCAAATTGGCAGTGCTTCGCTTGAATTTTTCCAGTCTTTAGTTATTGTGAAAAACAAGGGGAAAGAACTTTTGGCAACATACAATCACTTCCTTGCTTCATCTGATACTGCAAAAAGCCGTTGTCACTTGCTTATCTCTTGTGTAGTGGCTGGAGCTCTCAGACCCGGGGGATCATTTAAAAATTTAAATAAACTATTTAGTTTTTTTATACTGTAAATTAGTAATTTTAATTGTTTTTATCTTATGTTATTTTTTATACTTGTATTCTTGTTGTGAGCCACCCTGAGTCTTGGGAGAAGGGCGGCATATAAGTTTAATAAATAAAAAAATAAATAAATTAAAGCATTTCAACTATCCACCCAAGAAAGCAGAACTCTTGAAGCAGGCATGTGTCAGCTTTCCTACCGGACACTTGCAGGAAAAGGAAAACACAGGAACACCTTCGTCCAACAAACTCCAGTTTACTTGAGGTAAAGCAATGACGTTCACACAGACCTTAGCATTCAGGTTCTATGCTTTACAAAGTTTACGCTGGGAGCAACTGCCTCCCAACTCTGTTTAAATACACTCTTGTAATTACTACCTCACCCTTCACCAATTAATCCCCAGGCACAAACCCATTACACCTCTGCCTAACAACCTACAACCCTGCCCTCTCGTCTCCCAACCTCAATCACCCCTGTGATTTCTCTGTGATGCTCCTGATTGTTAGCATAATTGCTGGCTACTGCCCATCAGCTGTGCACCAGCTTGCCGCTCGTCAGCTGTTCGGCAGCTTGTCCTGTGCAGGTGCGGCAGCGTGTCTGCGCAGGCGCGGCGTCTAATGGGTGTCCGGAATCGTCCCTTTGGCTGCTCCAGTGTGCAGACCAGTCGCCGGAGGATCTGCAGCTCACACTTCCTTCCAAACGGTGAGATGCATAAATCCTGTGCTGGTTCTCCTCCTCTGTCACCAGGCTGCCCCTCCCTTTTTTGTGTGTTGAGCCCGGAAGGGCTGGACACATTGTCTCAAAAGGATTCTTTTGAGTTTTGAGCTTTCGGAATAGGGCGGCATAGAAATCGAAACAAATAAAATAAAATAAATAAATAAATAAATTCTTTGATTAAGGGTCAATGACAGTTGGGAAGTCAAGGCGAGATCTGGGGAAAATCCCACCGAAACGGTTCTCCTTCCAACAAAGTCATAATGTTCCTTTGAAATCCAGCCAATCCACAGGTGGTCTGATGAGCTGGTAACTGGCAGAGTTGGCACGCATCTCAAGGTCGTCTCCAGTTTCGTTTCCCTGCAACCGTCTCCCTGATAAAGGGAGACACATTTCTATCTCAAGGGGATGGAGGGAGGAGAGGAATATAGAAAGCGAAAGTTATCCCAAGCACATGCAGGCCCCAAAAACAGAATATATGGCCAAGGAAAGAGATGAGGGTTTTGGGGTCCTGACAAACAGATTTGAAAGGATGATTTTATCAGTCACAAATAACAGGCACAGAAGTAAAAAAAAAAAAAGGAGCATGTGTCTTGGGATCTACCTGCTGTTGGACACAATTTTTAAGTGGATGAGGGCCAGTAGAATTAACCGATTGTAATAGAATGGAGGCCTTTGAACTCTGGTGCTGGAGAAGACTCCTGCGAGTCCCCTGGACTGCAAGGCAATCAAACCGGTCAGTCCCAGAGGAGATCAACCCCGACTGCTCTTTAGAAGGCCAAATCCTGAAGCTGAAACTCAAATACTTTGGCCACCTAATGAGAAGGAAGGACTCCCTGGAGAAGAGCCTAATGCTGGGAAAGATGGAGGGCAAGAGAAGAAGGGGACGAGAACGAGGTGGCTGGATGGAGTCACTGAAGCAGTAGGCGTGAACTTCAATGGACTCCAGAAGATGGTAGAGGACAGGAATGCCTGGAGGAACGTTGTCCATGGGGTCGTGATGGGTCGGACACGACTTCGCAACTAACAGCAACAACAACAGTACTGAATGTGATGGGAAAATAATGACAATATACAGCTGCAAACATTTCCTGCTTTTTCAGCCCCTCCCCTCTGCTTTTCCCATTGCAAACCGTTTCCCCCCACGTTTCCGTGCTCCCCCCCACTTCCATGACCCCAGGTTATTCTTGCATGACTCAAGAATAACCAGGTTTCCATTACTGAAACATTTGTCTTAATGCTATCATGCAAAAACAGAGAGAAGATCCTCACCTGTCCTCTTAAGTCCTTTTTAATGAGGTGACCAACTACAAGAAAGTGTTTGCTTTTCTTATTATTCTCCTCAACAATGGAAGCCCTAACTCGGCTGCCTCATTACAAAAGGTTTTTTTTTTTGTTTCAAAATATTTAAAACAAACAAACAAACACGCTTGTCCTACTGTTTCCACCAATGAAACGTTTGCCCAGGATTTAGTTCCCTCCGATTTCACTGGTCTACAAATTTTGTCTCTACGTATTGGATGCATGCCAGTCTATCACTTGTGGTCCTGTCCTGGAAGCCAAGCATTTGAAGCAAGAAAAATGGCAGCTGCTAACAGCATACCACGGCCTGAGGCAATGAGGGTGAGTGGAGATTGCAGCAATAAACTGGGACAACTTCAGAGCAGAGTTTGAGGATTACTAGCCACAGGCTTAAATGACAAGCTGGAACAGTGCAAATAGCCACAACTGAGGAGGCTGATGGACTGTTAATGCCTCCACGTTTACAAGCATAAGTTAACCCTTACAGAGGAGAGAAAAAGTGACACTAAAGCCATTCTAGATGCCTTAGAAGACTTTTTCAGACTCTCTAAAAATATCCTGTAAGAAAGATATATATATTTGGCAGCTGTAAGCAAGAAGAGAGTGAAGCAATAGACAATTTTGTCACAAGGTGAAAAGGAAAAGCTGCGAGCTGTGAATACGGCTCTCTGAGAGATTAACTTATTCATGATAAAATAGTTCTGTGTATCACTCGTGAACGCGCACGCCACTGCCTTTTGAGGGAGGATAATTTAAGTTTACAAGGAGCAATTGAGATGTGTCGTACCACAGAACATACTGACAGCAGTCAAACACAGAACATCCCAGTAAGTGGTGAGAAGAGCGAAGCCACCTCAGAGATGTCGGAAAAAGTGCAAAGAGGGCCAGTCTTCAATGGGAGTGGCAGATGTTCACAACCACCCAACAGACTTAACCTATAGGAAGTGTTGTTACTGGTTCTCATCCAAAATTTCACAATGTTGTTTGGTTAACATGAAAAGGGGAAGATATTACAGGTATAATACCTTACATGCAGTTCTATTTACCTTATATGCAGTTCTATCATTCATCTCTGTTGTATTTGTTTCCTGTATCACATTGCTACTCTGATTCATCTTTATTATTCTTGTGATGCATTTTCCTGGTCCTGTTCTATTCTCACTCTCTAAGAAGATGGCTTCAGCACAGTGATGGCTTGTATTGTATTTACTTATTCCACATGAAACAGAAGGTGGACTTAATTTTTCCAGTAAGGCTTAACTTATCAGGAGTAATTAAAATCTTTAATGTAATTAAAGAAAGACGCATCGTGTTGGCCCACAGAAGGCTTTCAATGACATTGAGGTCACTTTTTTGTCCTTTTCTAGGACACAAATGCTCATGAGGAACTTACTTGACATATTCTCATAGCTTAAAAAGTTTTTTTCTCAGTAGAATGATGGTAGACTTATTTTTCTAATAAGACGTAATTCTGGTTTGAGAGCAGAAGAGCAAGAAAGCCTAAATCTGTTATCTCTGAGGAGGAGGACAAGAAGCAGTCAGGAGGAGACTCACACTGACTTCCTGAGGTAAATGAAGCAATAAGGATTGTGAATTTTCCACACAATCCAGAAAAGCGTTTTATGGATGATCTGAGCCTACCAAGGAGAGACTGAAGTCTCCATGGAGGTCTTCAACTACTTCCCCTTTGCAGAATTACCAGGAAGAGACTTCTTTCACTTCTCAAAATGGCCTCTTGGTAGTTGGACTCACCATCCCATTCCTGCAGAGCTATTTGGACTGAGTCAGTATATTTCATGGTTTATGAAGCAGAGGAATCAGACTAAAATGTAATTAACGGAAGAAGCATCCTTTTTGGTCCACCGAAGGTTTTCAATAACATTGAAGCCATTTTATTGTCATGAGGGACTTAGTTGATATATTATTTTACCTCAAAAGTTTCTTTTCTCAGTGGAATGATGGTAGACTTATTTTTCTGATCAGGCTTAAATCTGGTTTGAGAGCAGAAGAGCAAGAAAGCCTAAATCTGTTATCTCTGGGGAGGAGGACAAGTGGCAGTCAGGAGGAGACTCATGCTGACTTCCTGAGGTAAATGAAGCAATAAGGATTGTGAATTTTCCACACAATCCAGAACAGTGGGCTATGGATGATCTGAGCCTACCAGGGAGAGATTGGAGTCTTCATGGAGAGGTCTCCAATTACTCCAGCCTTTGGGGAAGAACCAGGAAGAGACTTCTTTCACTTCTCAAAATGACTTCTTGGCAGTTGGACTCGCCATCCCATTTCTGCAGAGCTATCTGGACTGAGTCAGTGTATCTCATGGTTTATGAAGAACAGGAATCAGATTAAAATGAAATTAAGGGAAGAAGCACCTTTTTGGTCCCTAGAAGGTTTTCAATGGCATTGAGATCATTTTATTGTCATTTGCTAGGACAGAAAAGCCCATGAGAGTTAGTTGATATATTGTTTTACCTCAAAAGATTCTTCTCTCAGTGGAATGATGGTAGACTTATTTGTCTGATAAGGCTTAACTCTGGTTTGAGAGCAGAAGACCAAGAAAACGAAATATGCTATCAGTGGGGAGGAGAGCAAGTGGCAGTCAAGAGAGAACTCACATTGACTTCCTAAGTTAAATCAGGCAACAGGGATTGGGAGGTTTCCACACAATCCAGAATAGTGGGTTATGGATGATTTTAGCCTCCCAGGGAGAGATTGGAGTCTCCATTGAAAGGTCTCCAACTACTCCAGCCTTTGGAGAAGAACCAAGAAGAGACTTATTTCACTTCTCAAAATAGCCTCTTGGTAGTTGGACTCACCATCCTATTTCTGCAGAGCTATTTGGATTGAATCACTGTATCTCATAGTTTATGAAGAGGGGGAATCAGATTAAATGTTTATTTTATCAGTGTAGTGAAGGTGAATTTATTTTTCTGATCAGGCTTAACTCTGGTTTGAGAGCAGAAGAGCAAGAAAGCCTAAATCTGTTATCTGTGGGGAGGAGGACAAGTGGCAGTCAGGAGACAACTCACATTGACTTCCTAAACTAAATCACTTTCCATTGCAACCTATTTTCAATGATCGGAGTCTACATCTTGTTTCACCTCAAAAGTTTATTTTATCAGGGTAGTGATGGTGAATTTATTTTTCTGATCAGGCGTAACTCTGGTTTGAGAGCAGAAGAGCAATAAAGCCTAAATCTGTTATTTGTGGGGAGGAGAGCAAGTGGTAGTCAGGAGAGAACTCCCATTGACTTCCTAAACTAAATCACTTTCCATTGCAACCTATTTTCAATGATCGGAGTCTACATCTTGTTTCACCTCAAAAGTTTATTTTATCAGGGTAGTGATGGTGAATTTATTTTTCTGATCAGGCGTAACTCTGGTTTGAGAGCAGAAGAGCAAGAAAGCCTAAATCTGTTATCTGTTGGGAGGAGGGCAAATGGCAGTCAGGAGAAGATGCAAGCTGATTTCCTGAGGTAAACGAGGAAACAGGGAATATGAATTTTCCACACCATCCAGAGTAAACAATTTTGGATGATCTGATCCCATCAGAGTGAGGTGAAAAGGTCTCCAACTACTCCAGCCTTTGGGGAAAAAACAAAAGAGACTTCCTTCCCTTCTCAAAATGGCCTCTTGGTGGTTGGACTCACCATCCTATTCCTGCAGCTCTGCTTGGTTTGGGTCATTGTATCTTGTGGTTTATGAAGAGGACGAATCAGATTAAATATCATTTAAAAAGCATCGTTTTGGCCCACAGAAGTTTTTTAATGACATTGAGATCATTTTATTGTCATTCGCTAGGAACAAACTCTCACAAGGAACTTAGCTGACATCTTGTTTCACCTCAAAAGTTTATTTTATCAGGGGAATGATGGTAGATTTATTTTTCTGATAAGGCTTAACTCTGGTTCGAGATCAGAAGTGCAAGAAAGCCTAAATCTGTTATTTGTGGGGAGGAGGGCAAGTGGTAGTCAGGAGAGAACTCACATTGACTTCCTAAACTACTCCAGCCTTTGGGGAAGAACCAAGAAGAGACTTATTTCACTTCTCAAAATAGCCTCTTGGTAGTTGGACTCACCATCCCATTTCTGCAGAGCTATTTGGATTGAATCACTGTATCTCATAGTTTATGAAGAGGGGGAATCAGATTAAATGTTTATTTTATCAGTGTAGTGATGGTGAATTTATTTTTCTGATCAGGCTTAACTCTGGTTTGAGAGAAGAAGAGCAAGAAAGCCTAAATCTGTTATCTGTGGGGAGGAGGGCAAATGGCAGTCAGGAGAAGATGCAAGCTGATTTCCTGAGGTAAACGAGGAAACAGGGAATATGAATTTTCACACCATCCAGCGTAACCTATTTTGGATGATCTGAGCCCATCAGAGTGAGGTCAGAGTCTCCATGGAGAGGTCTCCAACTTCTCCAGCTTTGGGAAAGAACCAAAAGAGACTTCCTTCCCTTCTCAAAATGGCTTCTTGGTGGTTGGACTCATCATCCTATTCCTGCAGCTCTGCTTGGTTTGGGTCATTGTATCTTGTGGTTTATGAAGAGGAGGAATCATATTAAATATCTTTTAAAAAAGCATTGTTTTGGCCAACAGAGGGTTTTCAATGACATTGAGGTCATTTTATTGTCATTAGCTAAGAACAAATGATCATGAGGAACTTAGCTGACATCTTGTTTCACCTCAAAAATTTATTTTATCAGGGGAATGATGGTAGATTTATTTTTCTGATAAGGCTTAACTCTGGTTCGAGAGCAGAAGAGCAAGAAAGCCTAACTCTGTTATCTGTGGGGAGGAGGGCAAGTGGTAGTCAGGAGAGAACTCACATTGACTTCCTAAGCTAAATCACTTTCCAATGCAACCTATTTTCCATGATCTGAGTCTACATCTTGTTTCACCTCAAAAGTTTATCAGTGTAGTGATGGTGAATTTATTTTTCTGATCAGGCTTAACTCTGGTTTGAGAGCAGAAGAGCAAGAAAGCCTAAATCTGTTATCTGTGGGGAGGAGGACAAGTGGTAGTCAGGAGAGAACTCACATTGACTTCCTAAACTAAATCACTTTCCATTGCAACCTATTTTCAATGATCGGAGTCTACATCTTGTTTCACCTCAAAAGTTTATTTTATCAGGGTAGTGATGGTGAATTTATTTTTCTGATCAGGCTTAACTCTGGTTTGAGAGCAGAAGAGCAAGAAAGCCTAAATCTGTTATCTGTTGGGAGGAGGGCAAATGGCAGTCAGGAGAAGATGCAAGCTGATTTCCTGAGGTAAATGAGAAAACAGGGAATATGAATTTTCCACACCATCCAGCGTAACCAATTTTGGATGATCTGATCCTATCAGAGTGAGGTGAAAAGGTCTCCAACTACTCCAGCATTTGGGGAGAAAACAAAAGAAACTTCCTTCCCTTCTCAAAATGGCCTCTTGGTGGTTGGACTCACTATCCTATTCCTGCAGCTCTGCTTTGTTTGGTTTATTGTATCTTGTGGTTTATGAAAAGGAGGAATCAGATCAAATATCATTTAAAAAGCATTGTTTTGGCCCACAGAGGGTTTTCAATGAAATTGAGGTCATTTTATTGTCATTCGCTAAGAAGAAATGCTCATGAGGAACTTAGCTGACATCTTGTTTCACCTCAAAAGTTTATTTTATCAGGGGAATGATAGTAGATTTATTTTTCTGATAAGGCTTAACTCTGGTTTGAGAGCAGAAGTGCAAGAAAACCGAAATATGGTATCAGTGGGGAGGAGAGCAAGTGGCAGTCAAGAGAGAACGCACATTGACTCCCTAAGTTAAATCAGGCAACAGGGATTGGGAAGTTTCCACACAATCCAGAATAGTGGGTTATGGATGATCTTAGCCTCCCAGGGAGAGATTGGAGTCTCCATTGAAAGGTCTCCAACTACTCCAGCCTTTGGAGAAGAACCAAGAAGAGACTTATTTCACTTCTCAAAATAGCCTCTTGGTAGTTGGACTCACCATCCCATTTCTGCAGAGCTATTTGGATTGAATCCCTGTATCTCAAAGTTTATGAAGAGGGGGAATCAGATTAAATGTTTATTTTATCAGTGTACTGATGGTGAATTTATTTTTCTGATCAGGCTTAACTCTGGTTTGAGAGAAGAAGAGCAAGAAAGCCTAAATCTGTTATCTGTGGGGAGGAGGGCAAATGGCAGTCAGGAGAAGATGCAAGCTGATTTCCTGAGGTAAACGAGGAAACAGGGAATATGAATTTTCCACACCATCCAGTGTAATCTATTTTGGATGATCTGAGCCCATCAGAGAGAGTTTCCATGGAGAGGTCTCCAACTACTCCAGCCCATCAGAGAGAGTTTCCATGGAGAGGTCTCCAACTACTCCAGCTTTTGGGAAAGAACCAAAAGAGACTTCCTTCCCTTCTCAAAATGGCCTCTTGGTGGTTGGACTCATCATCCTATTCCTGCAGCTCTGCTTGGTTTGGGTCATTGTATCTTGTGGTTTATGAAGAGGAGGAATCAGATTAAATATCATTTAAAAAAGCATTGTTTTGGCCAACAGAGGGTTTTCAATGACATTGAGGTCATTTTATTGTCATTAGCTAAGAACAAATGATCATGAGGAACTTAGCTGACATCTTGTTTCACCTCAAAAGTTTATTTTATCAGGGGAATGATGGTAGATTTATTTTTCTGATAAGGCTTAACTCTGGTTCGAGAGCAGAAGAGCAAGAAAGCCTAACTCTGTTATCTGTGGGGAGGAGGGCAAGTGGTAGTCAGGAGAGAACTCACATTGACTTCCTAAGCTAAATCACTTTCCAATGCAACCTATTTTCCATGATCTGAGTCTACATCTTGTTTCACCTCAAAAGTTTATCAGTGTAGTGATGGTGAATTTATTTTTCTGATCAGGCTTAACTCTGGTTTGAGAGCAGAAGAGCAAGAAAGCCTAAATCTGTTATCTGTGGGGAGGAGGACAAGTGGTAGTCAGGAGAGAACTCACATTGACTTCCTAAACTAAATCACTTTCCATTGCAACCTATTTTCAATGATCGGAGTCTACATCTTGTTTCACCTCAAAAGTTTATTTTATCAGGGTAGTGATGGTGAATTTATTTTTCTGATCAGGCTTAACTCTGGTTTGAGAGCAGAAGAGCAAGAAAGCCTAAATCTGTTATCTGTTGGGAGGAGGGCAAATGGCAGTCAGGAGAAGATGCAAGCTGATTTCCTGAGGTAAATGAGAAAACAGGGAATATGAATTTTCCACACCATCCAGCGTAACCAATTTTGGATGATCTGATCCTATCAGAGTGAGGTGAAAAGGTCTCCAACTACTCCAGCCATTGGGAAAAAACAAAAGAGACTTCCTTCCCTTCTCAAAATGGCTTCTTGGTGGCTGGACTCACCATCCTATTCCTGCAGCTCTGCTTGGTTTGGGTCATTGTATCTTGTGGTTTATGAAGAGGAGGAATAAGATTAAATATCATTTAAAAAAGCATTGTTTTGGCCCACAGAGGGTTTTCAATGACATTGAGGTCATTTTATTGTCATTCGCTAAGAAGAAATGCTCATGAGGAACTTAGCTGACATCTTGTTTCACCTCAAAAGTTTATTTTATCAGGGGAATGATGGTAGATTTATTTTTCTGATAAGGCTTAACTCTGGTTCGAGAGCAGAAGTGCAAGAAAGCCTAAATCTGTTATTTGTGGGGAGGAGGGCAAGTGGTAGTCAGGAGAGAACTCACACTGACCTCCTAAGCTAAATCACTTTCCAATGCAACCTATTTTCCATGATCTGAGTCTACATCTTGCAGAGCTATTTGGACTGAGTCAGTATATTTCATGGTTTATGAAGCAGAGGAATCAGACTAAAATGTAATTAAAGGAAGAAGCATCCTTTTTGGTCCACCGAAGGTTTTCAATAACATTGAAGCCATTTTATTGTCATTGAAGGACACAAAGGCCATGAGGGACTTAGTTGATATATTATTTTACCTCAAAAGTTTCTTTTCTCAGTGGAATGATGGTAGACTTATTTTTCTGATCAGGCTTAACTCTGGTTTGAGAGCAGAAGAGCAAGAAAGCCTAAATCTGTTATCTGTGGGGAGGAGGGCAAGTGGCAGTCAGGAGACAACTCACATTGACTTCCTAAACTAAATCACTTTCCATTGCAACCTATTTTCAATGATTGGAGTCTACATCTTGTTTCACCTCAAAAGTTTATTTTATCAGGGGAATGATGGTAGATTTATTTTTCTGATAAGGCTTAACTCTGGTTCGAGAGCAGAAGTGCAAGAAAGCCTAAATCTGTTATCTGTGGGGAGGATGGCAAGTGGTAGTCAGGAGAGAACTCACATTTACTTCCTAAATCACTTTCCAATGCAACCTATTTTCCATGATCTGAGTCTACATCTTGTTTCACCTCAAAAGTTTATTTTATCAGTGTAGTGATGGTGAATTTATTTTTCTGATCAGGCTTAACTCTGGTTTGAGAGCAGAACAGCAGGAAAGGAGAAGAGCAAGAAAGCCTAAATCTGTTATCTCTGGGGAGGAGGACAAGTGGCAGTCAGGAGGAGACTCATGCTGACTTCCTGAGGTAAATGAAGCAATAAGGATTGTGAATTTTCCACACCATCCAGAACAATGGGTTATGGATGATCTGAGCCTACCAGGGAGAGGTTGGAGTCTTCATGGAGAGGTCTCCAATTACTCCAGCCTTTGGGGAAGAACCAGGAAGAGACTTCTTTCACTTCTCAAAATGACTTCTTGGCAGTTGGATTCGCCATCCCATTTCTGCAGAGCTATCGGGGGTGAGTCAGTGTATCTCATGGTTTATGAAGAACAGGAATCAGATTAAAATGAAATTAAGGAAAGAAGCATCTTTTTGGTCCCTAGAAGGTTTTCAATGGCATTGAGATCATTTTATTGTCATTCGCTAGGACAGAAAAGCCCATGAGAGTTAGTTGATATATTGTTTTACCTCAAAAGATTCTTCTCTCAGTGGAATGATGGTAGACTTATTTTTCTGATAAGGCTTAACTCTGGTTTGAGAGCAGAAGACCAAGAAAACCGAAATATGCTATCAGTAGGGAGGAGAGCAAGTGGCAGTCAAGAGAGAACGCACATTGACTTCCTAAGTTAAATCAGGCAACAGGGATTGGGAGGTTTCCACACAATCCAGAACAGTGGGTTATGGATGATCTTAGCCTCCCAGGGAGAGATTGGAGTCTCCATTGAAAGGTCTCCAACTACTCCAGCCTTTGGAGAAGAACCAAGAAGAGACTTATTTCACTTCTCAAAATAGCCTCTTGGTAGTTGGACTCACCATCCCATTTCTGCAGAGCTATTTGGATTGAATCACTGTATCTCATAGTTTATGAAGAGGGGGAATCAGATTAAATGTTTATTTTATCAGTGTAGTGATGGTGAATTTATTTTTCTGATCAGGCTTAACTCTGGTTTGAGAGCAGAAGAGCAAGAAAGCCTAAATCTGTTATCTGTGGGGAGGAGGGCAAGTGGCAGTCAGGAGACAACTCACATTGACTTCCTAAACTAAATCACTTTCCATTGCAACCTATTTTCAATCATTGGAGTCTACATCTTCTTTCACCTCAAAAGTTTATTTTATCAGGGGAATGATGGTAGATTTATTTTTCTGATAAGGCTTAACTCTGGTTCGAGAGCAGAAGTGCAAGAAAGCCTAAATCTGTTATCTGTGGAGAGGATGGCAAGTGGTAGTCAGGAGAGAACTCACATTTACTTCCTAAATCACTTTCCAATGCAACCTCTTTTCCATGATCTGAGTCTACATCTTGTTTCACTTCAAAAGTTTATTTTATCAGTGTAGTGATGGTGAATTTATTTTTCTGATCAGGCTTAAATCTGGTTTGAGAGCAGAACAGCAAGAAAGCAGAAGAGCAAGAAAGCCTAAATCTGTTATCTCTGGGGAGGAGGACAAGTGGCAGTCAGGAGGAGACTCGTGCTTACTTCCTGAGGTAAATGAAGCAATAAGGATTGTGAATTTTCCATACCATCCAGAACAATGGGTTATGGATGATCTGAGCCTACCAGGGAGAGATTGGAGTCTTCATGGAGAGGTCTCCAATTACTCCAGCCTTTGGGGAAGAACCAGGAAGAGACTTCTTTCACTTCTCAAAATGACTTCTTGGCAGTTGGACTCGCCATCCCATTTCTGCAGAGCTATCTGGGCTGAGTCAGTGTATCTCATGGTTTATGAAGAACAGGAATCAGATTAAAATGAAATTAAGGGAAGAAGCATCTTTTTGGTCCCTAGAAGGTTTTCAGTGGCATTGAGATCATTTTATTGTCATTCGCTAGAACAGAAAAGCCCATGAGAGTTAGTTGATATATTGTTTTACCTCAAAAGATTCTTCTCTCAGTGGAATGATGGTAGACTTATTTTTCTGATAAGGCTTAACTCTGGTTTGAGAGCAGAAGACCAAGAAAACCGAAATATGCTATCAGTGGGGAGGAGAGCAAGTGGCAGTCAAGAGAGAACTCACATTGACTTCCTAAGTTAAATCAGGCAACAGGGATTGGGAGGTTTCCACACAATCCAGAACAGTGCGTTATGGATGATCTTAGCCTCCCAGGGAGAGATTGGAGTCTCCATTGAAAGGTCTCCAACTACTCCAGTCTTTGGAGAAGAACCAAGAAGAGACTTATTTCACTTCTCAAAATAGCCTCTTGGTAGTTGGACTCACCATCCTATTTCTGCAGAGCTATTTGGATTGAATCCCTGTATATCAAAGTTTATGAAGAGGGGGAATCAGATTAAATGTTTATTTTATCAGTGTAGTGATGGTGAATTTATTTTTCTGATCAGGCTTAACTCGGTTTGAGAGAAGAAGAGCAAGAAAGCCTAAATCTGTTATCTGTGGGGAGGAGGGCAAATGGCAGTCAGGAGAAGATATAAGCTGATTTCCTGAGGTAAACGAGGAAACAGGGAATATGAATTTTCCACACCATCCAGCGTAACCTATTTTGGATGATCTGAGCCCATCAGTGTGAGGTCAGAGTCTCCATGGAGAGGTCTCCAACTATTCCAGCCTTTGGGAAAGAACCAAAAGAGACTTCCTTCCCTTCTCAAAATGACCTCTTGGTGGTTGGACTTACCATCCTATTCCTGCAGCTCTGCTTGGTTTGGTTCATTGTATCTTGTGGTTTATGAAAAGGAGGAATCAGATTAAATACCATTTAAAAAGCATTGTTTTGGCCCACAGAGGGTTTTCAATGACATTGAGGTCATTTTATTGTCATTCGCTAAGAAGAAATGCTCATGAGGAACTTAGCTGACATCTTGTTTCACCTCAAAAGTTTATTTTATCAGGGGAATGATGGTAGATTTATTTTTCTGATAA
The DNA here is from genome assembly GCA_034064705.1 of Bothrops alternatus. Lineage (NCBI taxonomy): Eukaryota > Metazoa > Chordata > Lepidosauria > Squamata > Viperidae > Bothrops > Bothrops alternatus. The sequence continues at coordinate 620,243 of JARGCV010000231.1, read as the reverse complement.
GGCTTAACTCTGGTTCGAGAGCAGAAGAGCAAGAAAGCCTAAATCTGTTATCTGTGGGGAGGAGGGCATGTGGTAGTCAGGAGAGAACTCACATTGACTTCCTAAATCGCTTTCCATTGCAACCTATTTTCAATGATCGGAGTCTACATCTTGTTTCACCTCAAAAGTTTATTTTATCAGGGTAGTGATGGTGAATTTATTTTTCTGATCAGGCCTAACTCTGGTTCGAGAGCAGAAGAGCAAGAAAGCCTAAATCTGTTATCTGTTGGGAGGAGAGCAAGTGACAGTCAGGAGAAGATGCAAGTTGATTTCCTGAGGTAAATGAGGAAACAGGGAATATGAATTTTCCCCACCATCCAGCATAACTTATTTTGGATGATCTAAGCCCATCAGAGTGAGGTCAGAGTCTCCATGGAGAGGTCTCCAACTATTCCAGCCTTTGGGGAAGAACCAAAAGAGACTTTCTTCCCTTCTCAAAAGAAATTCATCGTGAATGGACCCTGCACCTCTCAGAGGTGCTCGGATTGAGTCTCTTTATCTGTTTATGAAGAGCAGGAATCAGACTAAAACGTAGTTAAAGATGTGGCATTTTGGCCCACAGAACCTTTTCAATGACAGAAGCCATTTTATTGTTATTTGCTATGATACAAATGCTGCTGAGGGACTTACTTGACATCTTGTTTTACCTAAAGTGTTTCTTTTCTCAGGGGGATGATTGTGAACTTATTTTTCTGATAACATAGGTCTGATTTGAGAATAGAAGAGCAAGAAAGCCGAAATCTGCTATCTGTGGGGTAGAGGGCAAGTGGCAGTCAGGGTAGGACTTACACTGAGTTCCTGAGCTAAATTAGGCAACTGGGAACTATCTCACTTCAAAGGGATTGGTCCACCCCACTTGTACTGGAAGAGGGGCCACACTGGGATCCTCTCTGTTGTGTCCGGAGCCTGCAAAAGCAGGCTCGGGATGTTGCATTGGTCCTGGGCATTCCAAAGGCTTTCCGGGACCAGACAGAGCGGCGCCAGCTTTACGTGCATGTGCAAGGCGCGAAAACGCTCTGTTCTATTGGTGGACGTTGTCTGAGTTCTGGCCATACAAAAAGGCCTGCGTTCCTTTTGTTGTTGTTCGGGTGTTGTTAGAAGAAGAATAAAGAGCTGTTTAACATCGCCATGTGTCTCCATCATTTGCACGCGAACGAAGTACATAACACTCTCAGTCAAGGAATTCTTACCGGAGGGCTCCAGGAGAAGAGCCTTATGTACCGTGGCTCCTGCCTTCTGGAACATCATGACTTTCAAGATGGCTCCCACCTTCCTGATTTTTTGTAGAAGACTGAAGACCTGCCTTGGCCAGATGGCAATTGGGGAACTTCTTACTGGAGATCATTGACTAATTAAAATCTAATCCCCCTCCCCCTCATGTGTCCAGCTCTCTCCTTTGCCTTCTGCTGTATTATATTATAATTGATGGTTTTAATGTTTCATGTCTTTATCTTGTAAGCCACCCAGAGTCATTGGACATGTATTTATAATAAAAACAAAATAAATAAATCTGTTATCTGTGGGGAGGAAGGTAAGTGGTTGTCAGGAGAAGACTCACATTGAATTCCTGAGGTAAATCAGGCAACAGGGATTGTGAATTTTCTACACCATCCAGCACCACCTGTTTTGGATGATCCAAGTCTACAATGGGGAGATTGGAATCTCTATGGTGGTCTCAAACCAGTACAGACTTTAGACAAGAACCAAGAAGAGGCTTCCCTCCCTTCTCAAAATGGCCTCATGATAGTTGGACCTACCATCTCATTCCTGCAGCTCTGCTTGGTCTGGGTCATTGTATCTCATGGTTTATGAAAAGGAGGAATCAGATTAAATGTAATTAAAAAAGCATTGTTTTGGCTCACAGAAGGTTTTCAATAACATTGAGGTCATTTTATTGTTATTTGCTAGGACACAAATGGCCATGATGAACTTAGTTGACACTTGTTTCACCTCAAAAGTTTCTTTTTTCAGGGGAATGATGGTAGACTTATTTTTCTGATAAGGCTTAACTCTGGTTCGAGAGCAGAAGAGCAAGAAAGCCTAAATCTGCTATCTGTGGGGAGGAGACCAAGTGGCAGTCAGGAGAAGACTCACATTGACTTCCTAAGCTAAATCAGTTAATAGGGATTGTGAATTTTCCATACTATCCAATGCAACCTGTTTTCAATGTTCTACCAGGTGTCAGAGTCTCCATGGAGAGGTCACCAATTACTCCAGCCTTTGGGGAAAAACCAGGAAGAGACTTTTTTCACTTCTCAAAATGGCCTCTTGGTAGTTGGACTCACCATCCCATTTCTGAAGAGCTATTTAGATTGAATCGCTGTATCGTATGGTTTATGAGGAGGAGGAATCAGATTAAATGTAATTTAAAAAGCATCATTTTGGCCCACAGAAGGTTTTCAATGACATTGAGGTCATTTTATTGTCATTCGCTAGGAACAAATGATCATGAGGAACTTAGCTGACATCTTGTTTCACCTCAAAAGTTTATTTTACCAGTGTTATGATGATGGATTTATTTTTCTGATAAACCTTAACTCTGGTTTTAGAGCAGAAGAGCAAGAAAGTCTAAATCTGTTATCTGTGGGGAGGAGGGCAAGTGGTAGTCAGGAGACAACTCACATTGACTTCCTAAGCTAAATCAGTTTCCAATGCAACCTACCGTATTTTCAATGATCTGAGTCTACATCTTGTTTCACCTCAAAAGTTTATTTTATCAGTGTAGTGATGGTGAATTTATTTTTCTGATCAGGCGTAACTCTGGTTTGAGAGCAGAAGAGCAAGAAAGCCTAAATCTGTTATCTGTGGGGAGGAGGGCAAGTGGCAGTCAGGAGAAGATGCAAGCTGACTTCCTGAGGTATATGAAGCAATAAGGATTGTGAATTTTCCACACAATCCAGAAAAGCATGTTACGGATGATCTGAGCCTACCAAGGAGAGACTGGAGTCTCCATGGAGATCTTCAACTACTTCCCCTTTGCAGAATTACCAGGAAGAGACTTCTTTCACTTCTCAAAATGGCTGCTTGGTAGTTGGACTCACCATCCCATGCTGACTTCCTCAGGTAAATGAAGCAATAAGGATTGTAAATTTTCCACACAATCCAGAACAGTGGGTTATGGATGATCTGAGCTACTAGGGAGAGATTGGAATCTCCATGGAGAGATCTCCAATTACTCCAGCCTTTGGGGAAGAACCAGGAAGAGACTTTCACTTCTCAAAATGACTTCTTGGAGTTGGACTCGCCATCCCATTCCTGCAGAGCTATTTGGACTGAGTCAGTGTATCTCATGGTTTATGAAGCAGAGGAATCAGACTAAAATGTAATTAAAGGAAGAAGCATCCTTTTTGGTCCACCGAAGGTTTTCAATAACATTGAAGCCATTTTATTGTCATTGAAGGACACAAAAGCCCATGAGGGACTTAGTTGATATATTATTTTACCTCAAAAGTTTCTTTTCTCAGTGGAGTGATGGTAGACTTATTTTTCTGATCAGGCTTAACTGTGGTTTGAGAGCAGAAGAGCAAGAAAGCCTAAATCTGTTATCTGTGGGGAGGAGGACAAGTGGCAGTCAGGAGGAGATGCAAGCTAAGTTCCTTCCTAAGTTAAATCAGGCAACAGGGATTGTGAATTTTCTACACCATCCAGTGCAACCTGTTTTCAATTATTTGAGTTTACCAGGCATCAGAGTCTCCATGGGGAGGTCTCCAACTACTCCAGCCTTTGGGGAAGAACCAAGAAGAGGCTTCCTTCCCTTCTCAAAATGGCCTCATGATAGTTGGACCCACCATCTCATTCTTGCAGATCTGCTTTGATTGGGTGTCTCATAGTTTAGAGAATTAGACTAAAATGTAATTAAAAAGAAACAGCATCTTTCTGGCCCACGGAAGGTTTTTAATGACAGAAGGTGTTTTATTGTGTTTCACCAGGTCACAAAGACTCCTGGGGTAGTAGTTTGACTTACTGATGATGGTAGATTTATTTTTCTGATAAGACCTAGATCCGGTTTGAAGTAAAATGCTACTGTAATGCTCTCTACATGGGGCAACCTTTGAAGAATGTCCGGAGACTGCAGGTGGTTCAGAATGCGGCCGCGCGAGCCGTCTTGGGTCTCCCAAGACATGCTCATGTCACTCCAGCCCTCCGTGAGCTGCACTGGCTGCCAATTGGTCTCCGAACACAATTCAAAATGTTGGTTATGACCTATAAAGCCCTATATGGCAATGGGCCAGGATACTTGCGGGACCGTCTTCTGCCTCATGAATCCCAGCGACCGGTTAGGGCACATAGGGTTGGCCTCCTACGGGTCCCGTCTGCTAGACAGTGCCGTCTGACGGGACCTAGGGTTAGGGCCTTCTCTGTTGCTGCCCCAGCCCTCTGGAATCAACTTCCCTCAGAGGTTCGTACTGCTCCTTCCCTCCTAGCTTTCCGTAAACTTTTAAAAACACATCTTTGCAGACAGGCCTGGGGCGTGTGAGCTGTGCTCTGCCCCTGGGTCTTTGATTGGGAGTGTATGTTGTATGAGTGAGTATAGTTTTTATAGTTTCACAGTTTTATATTGTACCATTATTTTAAGTGACCTATGTATTTCTGTACTTATATTTCTGTTGTGAGCCGCCCTGAGTCTGGGGAGAAGGGTGGCATATAAGTCGAAACAAATGAAATGAAATGAAATGAAAAAGAGAAAAGAAGAACAGGAAAACTTAAATCTGCTCTCTGTGTGTGGGGGAGGGGCAAGTGGCAGTCAGGAGAGGACTCACGCCAACTTCCTGAGCTTATTTTTCTGGTAGGAAGTAGGTCTGGTTTCAGAACAGAAGAGCAAGACAGCCTGAAACTGCTGACAGAGAGGGAGCTAATGGCAGTCAGAAGAAGACTCACACTGCTTTTCTGAGCAACTGGAATTGTAAATTTCTCAAACGTTCCAGCTCAGACTGTTTCGGGTGAGCCTATTAGGTGAATGTGGAGCCTCTATAAAGATCTCCAAAGTCTTGTGCCCTTTGTTGTGATTCCTCGCCAACCTGTCAATCCGGCAGCTGAGTCACTGAACACAAACCCTGCAAGCTGGTGGATCAACCTGTTTTCTGAACGTTTATTTTACCGCTGTTGTAGATTCCCACTCAGAAATATTGTTGAAGATGTTAAACTCTTGGTAGAGTTTAAATTCAATCAGTTTTACCAGCCCTCTTTGACTTGTGAGACTGGTTTTACGTGCTTTTAGTGTATCTCTTCCGACCTCAGGGTTGTTCTCCACATTCCTGTGGGTACTGTGTTCCCAAGCTCAGGACTCTGTTATTACTCTGACTATTACTCCACTAACTTGCATGATATTGCTTGGGATGTTTTGTTACTTAATTAAATTTAAATCAAATTTCAAAAACTCCTGGCAGGTGGGGTGTTGACAAGCTGTCAAGATCTTTAACAGAAGCCTCATGTAAGGACCTGCCTTTCTCCTAAGAAAGCAGAACTCTTGAACTAGGCATTATTATGAGAACCACTAATAAATCATTTCTTTGAAGCTGCTTGACCCGTGTAATCTTAATAGTGGTGAAGTTTCATTTTACTGCATTTTCTTAAATGCCTTTTTCCTCTCTCCCTTGATAACCATCAATTGTTTTAAGCTGGCAAAGGACAAAGGTTTGACAAAAGTTATGAAATGAAGCATCCTTGAAAAGCTGTCTTGGGTCCATCCCATTCAATCTTGACTAGTATTTTAGTCTTGAGATTCAACTCAACGGCTTTGCTACCAACAACCATGTTCCCTTTTTTAGACCTGCAAGATATTTAAACCGAACATCCATCTTGCAATATAGGAGAGCGTTAACCCTGATGTATTTTAACATTTATTTATTTTTTTTAAAAAAATCTATTTGGATGCCACTCAGTTCTAACTAATTGTAGGCGATTTCTTTGAAAAAAAAAACTCAAGAAAAATCTCTTCTTGTGGTAACGGATAGTTGAAGCTTCGGACCATTTATTATTGCAAGGCCCGTTGTATAAAAATGCACAGTGAGGTTTCATTCCCCCCCCCCTTTTTAAACTAAACTTCAGATCCATCAGGCTGATTTGATATACTGATGTTATTAGTCAATAAGTCTATTTAGTTTCTTTAAAGGTAGCCAAGTGTTGTTTTATTGTTTGTAAAACCTGCTATAATAATAACCAATCCTTTTTTAAAAAAATGATCATTTTCTATTTTTGTGATAGAAGCTGTCCAGAGTCATTCTGCAGTCAAGCAGCCTCTTAAATTTCGTAAAAAAATAAAAAGTAACAATAGCTAAACAATCAATATTTATTTCTTTTTATTTGGTCAGACTTTTAATTTCTATCTTCTTTAATGGGAACTGTGGTCATTGGCCCTAATAAACTGACTCACCAGGGCATCTGAAAGAACAGCCTTTCTCATAGAATTATTGCTATTGAGAAAAATTGGAAGAGGCAGTAATAGTTATGCTGCCTTGCACCCCTATATAAAAGGCAGAATACGAATCTAACAAATACATTATAGCTTCCATTCAGCTTCAGAATATCCTTTTGACCAAGGAAGCAGGTCTTTTAAGAAGCCCAAACCCAAAAAATTAAAAGTTAAAATCTTGAGAACATTTTAAATAGACACAGGTTTGCATCTTCTCAGGACCCCTGAATGCACGAACCAAACATTACTTAGGTAGAGAGTGATTTTTAGAGGCGGAAAAAGAAAATCTTCAAAATTCTTCAGGTCACGCAAATAAGTGCAATCTTTATACAGCAAAACAGAGTAGGGAAGTTTGCTAAATTGCCTCGGGCAAAACATTTTTCAGTCTCAGTCGGGTCCCTCTACAAATTGGAAATGGTGAGAAGTTCAACAATGTAGCCAAGGAAGGAACAAGCGATCTCGAAAAAATGCTTCCCCCCACCCCTTCCTACTCAGAAGGAGGTGACTTCGTGCAATAACAAATCCCTGCTAATGTAATTGGCATCTATATAAAAATATATACATATAAAACAGCAAATCTTGCAATTGACTCGTGTTTGCAACATCAACCACTAGTCAGCTATCTCTGACTTAGTAAGAAAAATTGCAGCAGCCTCACCCAGATATCCGCACATTTTGGAAAACGAGGCTAAATTTTGGCTTTCTGTGTTGAGAAACAAAACATGGGTTGATGACAAGTGGCTGAACTTTTTGCCAAGAATACATAAATGTGGGATTCCTGACGGGAAAGGCAACTTAATAGTTATTAATGCTTATTAGTGTTCCTTCATTGTTCTTTCTTCCAACCAAGCTGAAACACAAGGCAAATCTGCATGATTTAGGATTAAATTCAACTTGCTTTAAGGTCTGAATATATTTTACTTTAAAAAAAAAACCCTCTAACTCAAAATGCAGTCCAGTGTTTTCTTTAAAAACCTAAAATTTTAAATAGAGCCCTGGCAAGGTTGGGTTCTAATGCAAAGTACTTGCCAGATCCAAAATGATTTAAATTAAGAAAAGGTTAAAACAATTCAGACTTGGAAAAAAATGTATATTTGCAAGGTCAACTCTCCTAAGAGATAAAGAAGACAGATGGTCCTTTTTTTTTCCCCAGAAGCGTGCCAGAAATAATTCACAGTGAGTAGACAGATAAAGTAAACATTTTAACTTGTAATTTTTATGGACTACTGATACAGCAATGTTTGGATTAACCCAGAAATTATGAATTGTCATCAAGTAGAACCTCTGTAGTAATACTGCATCTCTATTGGTTCTCCATAAACCGAGAAAGATGGAATTAGGAACTATTAATTGATGCTTTTTAGGGATCTGAACAAAAATTCTCCTGAATGAAATAAATAAGCTACCTGTGATTTTGCAAAGTTTATGCTTTGGGAAAAATTAAAGCTATTCACTGCACATTGATGGTTCTTTTAGACTGCAACCTCTGGAGGCAGGTGTACGTACGTCAGCTGTCACTCGTGTATCACAAAGTATAAAGGTGTTCTAGAAAGAAATGCTACTTGCAATATATTGAGCTTTCCATATTGTTTTTTTTTTAAAAGTGGACCTTTTCAGTCAGCTGTCATCTTCATCGTTCCACCCATGTTATCTTTGGATAACGCTCCGTGAGGATCTTTCTTAATTGAGTAGTATGGCTTCTGTCTCGCGTTTCCACAACACAGGAGACCTGGGGGGGGGGAAGCATATTGAGTTGAAGGAACCTAAATCAGGGCTTTAGTAAACAATTGATCTCAATCTTTTTTTTTTCTTTTAAATGACCCTGTAATCCCTTGCATCGGGGTGGAGTTGGGTGAGTGAATGGAGCTGAGCATTTACTGGCTGGATGCCCTTCCTGATGCCTACACAAAGCTCACAGCAGATATTTCCTCTTTGCTCCCAGACAGAGAAATATCAAAAATATCTGCCCCTGGGCCTAGGAATGTCCCTCTTCAGCGACTGTGTGTTGACTGTGATTGTATGCTGTATGAATGTAATTAATTTTATTGTATTGTTATTGTAAGCCGCCCTGGGTCCTAGGAGAAGGGCAGCATAGAAGTTTAAATAATAAATAAATAAATAAGTTGGGAGTAAGTAGGAACCTGCTATACTATTAGTACTATCTATCTTGCACTCTACCTTCCTGTTTTTGTAAGCATTCAAGAAAGCTTATGAAACCAAAATGCCAAATCTAAAATCAAGAATGAAATCAACACAGTCAAATTCAAGACATCTCAAATCAATTTAAGCAATATATATGTAGGTATGTATATGTATACATGTATACTGTTTTACTAGAGTTTTACTAGGATTTATGGATAGCCAACTAGAAAAGATTCATGGGTGACTGGCTTTGTATGCAACAAGGCTATTTTATGGTAATCATCTGTATAATAATCGTCTATACTGTTGTTGTTTTAACTATTCAGTTGTGTCCAATTCTGGGCAACTTTATTGCCAAGTGCTCTCTGTCTTATATTAGATTATTGGTTTTGTTTGCAGCAAGGCTACTATATGCATAAAAAATGGGGGAAAATAGCCACGAACCCACAATGGAGTAGACTGTAAAAATGGTAGAACTTGAAGTGACTAAATTAGGAAAGGAGCAATAATTATTTTTAACAGAAGATTAGAAAGCCTTTATGGACTCTTTTGCTGAAGCTGAGCAAAAACAGATGGATTGGTTTCAAGTGACTAATTAAAAAGGGAAGGCGGGGACCAAGATACGCAACGTGGGAGGGTGAAGGTGGTTCTTATTTTTTTGTTTGTTAACTGCTGCCCAAAACTTTAGAGATTGCGTTAAATATTTTTCCTTTCCCCTCCTTTCCCCCCCTTTCCTCGACTTTTCCTTTCTCATTTTCCTTTCTGTTTTTCTTTCTCATGTTTCCATAGTTTTAATCTTAACAGTTTTAATCTCTCCATTAAAAATTACATATTAAAAAGACACCTCCAATCTATCTTCAAGCCAAATACCATCTTTGGCCGTGTAAATGAAAAACATCCCCTACAGCTTTCAGGATTATTATTTTGAATCCAAAACTAAGTTGTTTAATTGTCTGTAAATTAAGAACATCCCTTAGCCCAGAGCTTTCAGGTTTATTATCTTGAATCCAAAGCTAAGTTGTTTAATTGAATTGCTAGAAATCTGATTCCTTGCATAGCTCAGAAGTACCGTATTATATGTGGAACTTGGCATAGGGCAGTTAAAATGGCATCTGGCTGAGCTTTGTCTCTCTTGCTTACCTCACTGGTGAATAAATCAGCTCTCATGTATGGTTGTTCTTGTCTGATATCCAAGATTCTGGAACAAAGAGATTTTTATGTAAGATTGTAGCTAGTTCAGTCTCACAGACAGGAAGCAATAACGGAGTCTTTGGCAGAATTTCTGCAAACCAATCAAGGCCCGTTTGAATAAAGAACCATGGAAATTAAGGAAGTTTAAAGAAAGTCTAGCCCAGGACTCTTGAATTGCACTGTTTCCATTGCTTGGAGAGTAGGATTATTTCGGTTCCCCTGTATTTTTCTTTAATGGAGATTTTTTTTAAAAAAAAATGAAGTTGCTATGTTGATAGGACACCTTAAACCTTTTAGGTTAGTGACTTGAAGCTACAGCAGAATAAATGAAGTGACCTTTTCATCTTCAGATGCAAAATGTCCTTTCTGATGTGCTGGCAGAGAAGGCCTACTTTAGAGGTCTGAATATTGGGATCCAGAAGAAGAGCTCTCTCTGCTGTAGCACTCATCCTGTGGAACATCTAAGGTAAGATCCACCTTCACCCTCCTATCCTTCCACAAGAACCTGAAGACCTGCGGGTCGATCTTGGGTTCAAATGGGGGAGTTCCACACTGGAGGTGGCTGCTGGATTGAGGGCAGATTCTACCTCCTTCCTTCCTCTTTGCTCTCCACCCGTCCATCTTGTTGGTTATCATATTGGTGTGTTCTTATTTTATTGTCCTATGGTTTTACTTCCGTTTATACGCTTTTCATTTTTCTTCCCTTTCTATTATTGTAAGCCACCTACAGTAGCCCCATGGTGAGATAGATGGCAAATAAAATTAACAAATAAATACATTGTCCATGTATTCTAGACATGGAGGATTTTCATGGGCAAAGTAATTGGCTTCCTACCACTAAATCTCCACTAAAGATGATGTAATCAAGCCAACCTTAAGTCTTGGTGACTATCGGGACACATCCAGATAGGTTTCCTGGTGGTAACACTGAATATTCTTTTGTTTTATTCAATCTTTTCAACCTACTATCCAGGTTGGTGGATTATGGTCCCCATCAAAGTCAAACCACGGTTTAGACTACCTTGCTTCCTCGCGAGCTAAGGTCTCCAACAGTTTTGAAATCTCTCCTGGACAATCGGTGATGGTGACCGTGAATTTACACACTCTGTTGTCCAGAGTAAGGGCGTGATCCATGCACTGCCTCATCTGAGGGAGTTCCATGTTTCCATTGCTGACGGCAACAGCCACTCTGAAACAAGGTGAGAAAATGAAATAAACCATTTCCCCTTCATAGCTTATTTGATAGATTTAACAGGATCAAGGATTAAAATATACTGCATGGTTCCCCTTTGACCATCTGTAACAATAGCCTTCTAGTAAATGCCTGTTTTACAAGCCTTCAATATTTGTACACCTTTGCCTCCATATCTACTCAGCTCCTTCCATTCTTCTACATTCTAAACATATAATCATCCATTTATTGGATTATAATTTCCATCATCCTGTTCATGTGGGCTCAACTATCAGGAGTATACAGGGCTGGAGAAAACTAATTTCCAGGTTTAAAAAAACACCCAGTTTCTGATTTTAATTCCTTTGAATGAATATTGGGCAACATGAAGCCAATAAAGCAGGAGATTTTGGAGATCAAAGTTCTCCAGAGTGGAATGGACTAAAATGTCTCTTTCTCTTGTCTCATTCCAGGTGAGGGTAGGATACTCCTTCACCCATTTTTTTAGAAGGAATATTTATAAACAAAACCAGCACAGGTTTTGTTCCATCTTATTATTATTATCTGGGAAAGATTGAGGGCAGTAGAAGAAGGGGACTACAGAGAATGAGGTGGCTGGATGGAGTCACTGAAGCAGTAGGTGTGAGCTTAGATAGACTCCAGAAGATGGTAGAGGACAGGAAGGCCTGGAGGAACGTTGTCCATGGGGTCGCGATGGGTCGGACACGACTTCACAACTAACAACAATTATTATTTTACGCCACCTGGGAAGGCAAAGATGTCAGCCTAGCAAGGAGGTGAAGGACATCATCTCCTGAACTTCCATGCTCAAGGAAGTCTGTAGTAATAGACAGCAGCTCATTTTCAGGGTAAAAAATCTACTTAGGAATTATACAATTTTTAAAATTTCATACACCTGCCTTTCTGTTTCCTCAATAACCTGGCCAAAAGGAGTAAAACAGAATCTACTTCATGTCACATCCACATACTCCCTCTTGCAGTTCCTGGTGGATATGGCCAGTCTCCAAGTACTGCTAATTTTACAGCCATCTGACCCACCTACCACTAATTCAGGGATGGAAAAATGTAGGAAGCATTTGCATCATTTTTCCCCACATCTCTTCACCATAGCATTAAGACAGTCCAAGGATTTGATCTATCCTTTAAGGACCACATCTCAAGAATCACGAAGAAGGGCAGGGTAAGATTTCAAGATTCTGTGAACTTAGATGGGAATAATAACAACAACGATGTAATTTTCACCATTTCATTCTATGCATTTAAACTAGGCATTTTTTCAGAACGATCCATGGGTTTCATCAGATTCTCAAAGGTTAAGAACTCCTGTAAGGTTTTTCTTTTAAAGGATTTCTAATAAACAGCATCCTGATCATGCTAAAACCAAAACCATCATAACTAGAACATAAAGCATAGAGTAATAGGGTTGTAAGGGGCCTTGAAGATCTTCTAGTCCAACCCCTGGCCAAGTCAGGAGAGCTTTTACCATCCCAGACAAATGATTGTCCATTCTTTTCTTGAACACCAGCGATGGAGCACCCACCTCTATCCCCACATTGAGATAAATTTGGGGATGTTGAAGAGTACTGGATATAAAACAGAACCTTGAGGAACACCTTCCCCCATTGCACGCGTCCCTCCATGTAGATATAGTTCTGTTGAGGACTACCTGTTGAGTGTGGTTAAAATATACACTCAGAAATGTACTACTGAAACGAATTAGCAGATAGGCTTCATATTTACAAATTGGATTTTAAAATGACCCCAAACCGAAAGGAGTAACTATGACTCTCACAGTTCAATTATATGGCCCGGGTGTCTTCTTGTGGCGACTGCTGGAGAAAGTACAGGTGGACTACTTGTACCCCTAATACTGGAGCTAAGATCCACCCTGCCAGATTACCACCTTGCAAGGGGTTAACTGCTGGTTAGGTCAAATATAGAGAACAAGCAGTCTTGGTCCCTCTGGATCACAAGAGTCCACAGTAGACTTTCTCTCCTACATGAAGTGGTCTCTCGGCTTGCTCTTTCTATAGTTTGACAGCTTGGGATAAGACTTGCTTAATGTTTACCCAAACACCCTGTAGGGACGTCACCCCCTGACTTAGAGTCTGTGAGGAGGGGGGCTCCTATGGGTACTCAAGCATAGGAACAAATTCCCTGCCAGTTGCTATCTTAAACCGGTGCCACTATGAATGGTATTATTGTAGCCTACTTCAGTGAAAGATACTATTGGCAGTTCCCTCCCTTCCCTCCAGGACATGGCACAGAAGCATTGCTTGAGCAGGGTCCGCAATATTGTCTGGGACACTACCCATCCTCTTCACGATCTGTTTTCCTTGTTCCCTTCTGGGAGGAGGGGGCTTCGTGGTATCCCAAGCAGGACATCCAGATTCAGCCACAGCTTCGTTCCATACAGTATTAACCTTGTGAACTCTCAAGCTTCCTCCTTCCATTATGCATTCAAGATGGAGAGTGATTAATATTTATATGTTACTTATATGTAAGGATGTAGCGCTATACATATGTTGCATATAGTATGTTTTAAATGGGTGTTTTATGTACATATCATCAGTTTACACTCTGTTGATGAAAGCCCAGGTGCATTGGGCAGGCCATGTTGTAAGGATGCCAGATCATCGCATCCCTAAACAGCTCTTTTATGGTGAACTGTCTCAAGGAAAACAATCACACGGGGGACAAAAGAAGCGATATAAAGACACGCTGAAAGCCTCTCTCAAGTCCCTGGATATTAATACCACCTCCTGGGAACCTCTGGCACATAATCGATTGACGTGGCGTACTCTGATGTACCAGGGTTGCCAGACATATGAACATAGAAGGACAATCTTGGCACAAGCGAAGCGTGCACTCCGCAAAGCCAGAGCTGTAAATGCCGAAGTAACAGTGTTTACATTTCTTTGTTCAGTATGTGGCAGAACATTCCGTGCTAACATCGGTCTTATCAGCCACCTACGGACGCATCGTTGATGGCCCATAATCCATAAGATGTCAAGGTCCTCATCGAATTCGATGGACGAACAACAATGTATGTGTACACTTTGGGAGGCAGCAACTAAATTTCATTTTTAATGTGTGCCATTGTGCCCACAGGGAAAAAATGGCAAGGTTATCTAATCTAATTAATTAGTCTGTTGATCATTAACATAGCATCTAAGGTACTGTTCCACCACTGCGTTCGCATGTTCAGCCGATGGAAGAGAGATGAAAGTGCCAGTTGGACAATTGTTTCCATCAACAGATCTTGCTCCAGCCTCCTGTGTTCCTGCGGACTCCAGTTCCCATCACTGCGGAGCCTCAGTATACCCAGATTCTACTGCCATCCTGGCAAAACACAATGCCGAATGGGTAGCTGCCCTACCTATCAAGCACCTGATATGGTCCCCGGAGGATGACAAGGTTCTACGATGACACAATGACTATCTCTGGAAGATGGGGATGTTAAAGGAAGACCTCCTTACAATACTGGACCCCCCACTTCCCAGGTCACACATCAGAAGAAGTGCCTCCAATGCATCAACTACCCATCAAGTGGACAACTACAATGTCCTAAACTCAGACCTTTAAGTTGGTGTCATTTTATGGAATTAAGAGAATCTGACAACATTAGCCTTCCAAACCCTCAACTTCGCTTTCCTTCATCAGCTTCCAAGAGAAGCAGCAGCTTGAAGCAGGAGATTCGTTTAACAGAGTGACAGAGTTGTAAGGATCTTTGGAGGTCTTCCAGTCCAGCCCCCTGCGTTTCTTTTGACTTGGAAATAAATGTCCCCTTTGCTTTCTGGATGTTGAGCTCAACAGCTGGAGACTGACAGAGACTAACTTGCCCAAGTCGTTTTTTCTGGTGAGGATAAGAAAGTGCTTTTTTCCTTTGTTTGAGATATCTCGGTAATCTCTCAACCAAACCCCGATACCCTGCTAGGCTTCTGAGATCAGCCAAGGTCAACTAGAAGTTGCTAACCAAATTGGAGGAAGATAATTCTCCTTTGAGTCAAACTCAACTCTCTGGGGATAATTTTTGCAAGTCTGCAGTCTAGTGTTTAACCTTGAAATTCCTTGGGTGGTCATCCAGTCCAAGCACTAAGATATCACCAGGTAATATCAATAATATACAAAAACTGAGCTTTTGGATAATTTTATACCTTTTGCCCTTTAATTCTGGCAGTTTCCCAGACACCAGAGCAGCCAGTGCAATTGCTCCTTCTATGTCGACAGCAACACGTTCGTACTCCAGCAGCCTCAGCATAGAAACCAAAACGTCCTCTTCTCTGAAGGAGGAGAACAGCAAAGTCAGACAGAGTTGTGCCGCCCCCGTGCGAATTCGACACTTGGTTTCTCAATTATTCAAAAGCATCGCACTGAACAGAGCAAGGCTCATCTTTGTCACGCCCAATACCAGGTAAGTCCTCGACTTACGATGGGATAACCTGGAAATGCACGACGCTTCTCAAACGGATGTCTTGGAGCTGCAGTGGATTTTAATTCTAGTTAAAAAAAAATTAAGTGATTTGAATCACTTTAATTTCCTTTTCTTAAAGCTCCGTGGTCTGAGCTGAAAGGGACGATATTCGGGTATAGCCTAGACAGCTGGCAGCTAAATTACAAAGGAATTGCACTCACATCTGGGAAGGCAGTTCAGATCTGGAACTCAGGTGTGGGGTATTCAAGTTTAAAGGGACAAATTACACAATTAGGGTGCAACTAACCATGAATCCATCTTTAAAATACAAGGTTTTCCTGCATAACTAGAAAAGAAAAACCAGGGACCTTGTAGGAATTCAACTCTCAGAGGCACAGGGAAAACTGCCAATGTTCTGTTCTCTGGAACCAACAAATCTGTTGCTTCTTCTCACTCCAGTATTTCTGGATAGGAACCTACATTAGATTCTAAGGTGAGATATAGGAGTTCCATTTGAAGAAAGACTGTGTGTGTTTGTGGAGAACCAACTGTTGCAAGACATTGGACACATCCCTTTCGAGGGCTGCTTGCTTAGATGATTTCAGAACTAAATAATACTGGGGCAGCTTAAATGTTTTGCAGGGAACAAACCTGCATCTCATTAATCATAGAGTTATAGGGCTGGAAGGGCCCTTGGAGGTCTTCTAGTCCAACCCCTTGCGCAAGCCAGGAGACCTTATACCGGTAGTATCCTGGACAAATGGTTGTCCAATCTTTTCTTGAAAAACTTCCAGAGATGGAGCACACCCACAACTCCAGAAGGCAACCTGTTCCATTGATTGTTCTATCAAAGCAATTCCTCTTTTAGTTCCAGGTTGGAAATTTCTCTCTGAGCTGCTTCCACCCATTGCTTCTTGTCCTATCCTTAGGTGCTAGGGAGAGTAAATAGACCCCCCCTCCTTCCCTGCAATAGCCCTTAAAGTATTTGAAGATGGCTAGCCAGTCAAAGGCCAAAGAGAATTGAATATTGAGATCAGATTGGGGTTAACTGCAGGGATGATGGACTTGCTACCAACACGTCCTATTTTCTTTTGAATCTACTTGTCTATTTGTATTAGTTTTATATTTGGATATGGTCAAATGACTGCATCTGTAAGGTTTCTATTCTATGCTTTTCTGGATACGAATCGATTATATCCCAATTAGAATCCTCCTGCTCTCCACTTCCTCCTTAAAACTCAGATCTGTTTTGTACCCAAGTCAGAAAACCCAATCTATGGGTTGCTTCTTAAGATCTCCCGGAAACACCCCAAAGAGGAACCACCACAAATGCTAATTTTTAATCAGAGTAAAGCATGGCCTTCACATACCTCACCGTTATGACTTTATCAACCCAGTTCCCTGTCAGTTGAAAAGAGTTGGTGCCAAAACCACTCAATTCTGAAAAAAACAAAGCAACAAAAAAGAAAAAAAAAGAAAAAAAAGAGAAAGAAAACAAGGAATACATGAATAGTTTTACCCACTGGGTTAAAAATAAACGCTAAATCAATGTTACAAGTTTTGATGGTTTTGCAGTGTAATGTTAGAATTCAGGCAAGGCTTCTTGTAATCTCCAGAAAAAAAATTTCTTTCAAGTTGTCACTGGTTATTCTGAGATTAAGAACCCACCAAAAGAGCAGCACAAAGCAGGTCACAGGATGGACAATAAAGGCAAAAAGATAACCAGAGGGGGTAAAAGAAACAAAACAGGAAGCAACTGGGAATATGAAAGAAATTGAATACAGCTATCTAGATTTAATCGTCAGAATTGCATTTGAAGCAACCATCAAAAGCGCTACTTTTAAGTCCACGGCATCAAGTCTTCATGGAAAATATTCTGGCTGTGTTCTTCAGAGTCATGATATTTTTACAAGGGAATTTAATGTTTTTTTAAAAAACTTTCTTTATTTGCACAGAAGGAGAAGGACGAGGGAAAATAAAGAAACACTTGGGAGAGGAGACTAAGCTTCAGGAAGATAGATTGAAAGGGGGGGGGGTGGGACAGCAAAATTTTCCCTGCTGTGTGAAACACCCTCCCTTCAGAGACCTGAATAGACCCAACTCTGTTACGGTAGCCTTTTGTAAAAGCCCTAAAACCTGGTTTATAGTCCTAAGTTTGAGGTACTGAATTTGGCCAGGGCCTCCGTTTCCTGGCTATATGGCTAACAAGCCAAATATATCTTACTCTCGTGTATCTTGACTTGGCAGTTTGTAATGTTTTTACTGTTTTTGTTTTAAAAGGTTCTTTTATATATCTAACATTTTTAATCCCAATATCTTTTTCTCAATTGTTAAGCCACCCAGAATCATTGACTGGCTATAGAAAATGAACAAATAAACAATTAAACCTTCTTTGAAGGAGATAGAAGCCTTTTAAATCTTCGGTAGATTTAATCTTTTTTGATATCACTAGTAAGTAGTGTGTAAGTAGCTTACAACTGGATATTTCGTTGGCCATGTGGCTGTAATAAACTGATTTGATTTGATATCACTGGTGGTTCTAGTGTTAGCTCTGGAGTTTAAGATACGGGAAAGTAGATTTCAAGGGAATACTGGCGGAAAACTTCCTCACAGGAAAACCAATTATTAGTACAATGACTGTTGCTGGAAAGCTATCATTTGGGGGTAGCTAATAACTCTATTAATTCTGTAATAGAGCAGTGAACATTATACTATGCAATACCTTTTGCTAGTTGTTAGTACATTACTGTCTTTATTTGGTGCGCTGTTTTTTGTTCTTTTTAATTTTGCTGGTCATTAACTGAATAAATATTACTGATTGATGTATCATTCTGGGGTAGTTTAATTAGATTGCTGCCCTGAGCAGAGGTAGAATTCCATGAGGTAAAACAGCCTTTACAAACCATCTTTTGGGGTTTGTCAGCCAGCTGTAGCCCAAGATAAGCCGATGAGAATTGCAGTTGCTAAAAATGCTACTACATCACAATGTTTAGAATTTCAATTACCTGCTGCGCAGGATTAAATTTTTCCCAGTTTTCATCTTTGGCACATTTCCCCATTTAAAAGCAGTCTCAAACAGGGAACGTTAAAACAGGGTAAAAAAAGAAATAAATGCTTGTTTCTTCCCCTCTAGTTTTTAATAGTTTTACTCCCAGCAGAGAAAAGACAGACACAATCTACAATACAGGGGCTCTACTCAAGAGTCAGCCTGCTATAGAAATAAAATGCTGCATGTAATATAAAAAATGTTAGTTTTTGCCCTTTTCTTGCAGCGAAACTCTCAGTAAATAGGTATTAAGTCACTAATAGTCCTTTAGCTATCTCACTGAATTAGCCTAAAGTGGTGCTTAAAATCAAATTGTCACTTAAACCAGAGATTTCTAAGGGAAACGACCAGTTTCTGCAAGCTAAGCCAGCATGGGCTTGAAGGAAATGAATCATCCTTGTAGCCCTTCCCTTTCAAAGATGAGTTTACAACAGGAAATCTCCACCCTCTACAACTCAACGTAAGATTTCCTAAGGAGCCTCACCGAACTTTCTACGTTGTAGTTTTTGCAGCTCAAATGAGTAGCTGGCATAGAAAAATCACCCCTCTGCCCATTTTAAACAAAACTTCATGGCTTCTGCCATTTAAGCAAGCAGTTGTATCTGAAAAATCCCATTTTTCTGCCCCTCCACTCCCCAAAAAATCAGCATTTTAGCAGACAGGCCCAGCTTTTTCAACCCACAAGAAACACCCTGGAAGCTCCTCATCTCGCAGGCTCCAAATTTATAGTTCTCTGAAAACGCCTCTCCTCTTCACGGGCCAACCAAGTGAGAGCTGGGGCGGTGCTCCATCCTAAGGGTTTACAGCTGGAGAAATTTGACCTCTCTCAGATGCTGCATTCCGTGTGCCCTTTAAGCTGATTTGTTTGGAAGGCTGCGTAAAGGGAGAGTATATTCAGAGTAAGCGACTCTCTCCTTTCTGAGAGCAAAGGACTGGAAGATGAAATAGTGAAGGCCAATCGGCACAATTTTTTTCCCCTTCCACCAGTGTAAATGCCCCCAAATTGCTGCTGCTGCTGCTGCTGCTTCTTCTTCTTCTTCTTCTTCTTCTTCTTCTTCTTCTTCTTCTTCTTCTTCTTCTTCTTCTTCTTCTTCTTCTTCTTCTTCTTCTTCTTCTTCTTCTTCTTCTTCTTCTTCTTCTTCTTCTTCTTCTTCTTCTTCTTCTTCTTCTTCTTCTTCTTCTTCTTCTTCTTCTTCTTCTTCTTCTTCTTCTTCTTCTTCTTCTTCTTCTTCTTCTTCTTCTTCTTCTTCTTCTTCTTCTTCTTCTTCTTCTTCTTCTTCTTCTTCTTCTTCTTCTTCTTCTTCTTCTTCTTCTTCTTCTTCTTCTTCTTCTTCTTCTTCTTCTTCTTCTTCTTCTTCTTCTTCTTCTTCTTCTTCTTCTTCTTCTTCTTCTTCTACAAAACTTCATGAAAACTGGCCGTTGGTGACTTTTCTAGTTGCTGCTAGAAAACTAGGACTGGCCCTTAAAAACCCTTCTGTCTCCAAAAAACTAATTTGAAACTTATACTCTGTTTGTGCCATGGTACTTATTTATACATCTTTCTGTTAGTTATCCTAGGTGTTTTTTAAAAATGCTGCCAAACAAGCAGAGTTTGTTTTCAAGAAGACCGCTGACTGACTTTCCTACTGGAAAACATTGTGCAACTTAAAAAATACCCACTGTTTTTCTTTAATTGCTATAAGAAAGAAAGAAAGAAAGAAAGAAAGAAAGAAAGAAAGAAAGAAAGAAAGAAAGAAAGGAAGGAAGGAAGGAAGAAAGAAAGAAAGAAAGAAAGAAAGAAAGAAAGAAAGAAAGAAAGAAAGAAAGAGAAAGAAAGAAAGAAAGAAAGAAAGAAAGAAAAGAGTAGAGAACAAGAAAGGAGATAGAGAAAAGAGGAAGGAAGGGAGGGAGGAAGGAAAGAAAGAAAGAAAGAAAAGAAAGAGAAAGAAAGAAAAAGAGAAAGAAAGAACAAAAGAGAAAAAAAGAGAAAGAAAGAAAGAGGTAGAGAACAAGAAAGGAGATAGAGAAAAGAGGAAGGAAGGGAGGGAGGGAGGAAGGAAAGAAAGAAAAAGAAAGGAAAGAGAAAGAAAAAGAAAGAACAAAAGAGAAAGAAAGAACAAAAAAGAAAGAAAGAAAGAAAGAAAGAAAGAAAGAAAGAAAGAAAGAAAGAAAGAAAGAGGTAGAGAACAAGAAAGGAGATAGGGAAAAAAAGAGGAAGGAAGGAAGGAAGGAAGGAAGGAGAAAGAAAGAGAAAAAGGAAGAAAAAGAAAAGACTTTCTTTCTAATAATAAAGGGTAAGTGGTGTTGGTAATCCAGGAAGACTAATTGCCATTTAATATGAATATACACTTATCTATGATCTAATGTCAGTTTTTTGTGTGCCTAGAGATGCCGTCAAGAGCATCTTTTAAAGAAAGAAAAACTGTAGCTCAATTGAGCAGTAATTGTTCATCTTCTTGTCAGATTTCAACTCTGGGAGACTCGAGTCAGAATTACTCCAAATATTAGTTGCACACAGAATTCTCAAACCTGTTCTTTTTATAACCATGGGGTGAGCAAAAGAATGGCCAGCGACAAGCTGCCATAAAGCAACTCTGATCAATGGCCTTGCCTACCGTCTTAGCATAAGATGGCCTCATTCATGACTTGGAATGACATAACGGAAGCTAAGCTGCCTTTAGGTTTTTCTGCCCAGCTGAATGTGCTTCACTCCTCCATCCTTCAGTTGGCAGAAACCTCCACCCTCTTGAAATCTGCTTTCCTAGTTGCCAATTGCTCTCCAGTGTCAACTGCCTCGCTTCCCAGTCACTCCAGTCCCCTAACAAAATTGACAGACTTTCAGGCTGTCAATTAAAGAGGGCTAGAAGAATAGGAAGATATCTCCAGAAATACCTCTGAGCTTGTCTCACTCATGGACTATTAGGGAGTAGGAGTAAGACAAAGTTGTATGGACACAACAGAGGTTCCCGGGAATATCTGCACAATAGTTACCGTCGAGAGAGAAAAGGCCCAAATCTCTTACCTCTGTAAAATTGAGGGTGGCTGTAGGTGTGATCTTGAATCGGTTGTCCCGTCTTTAATGACTGCTGATCTACAGGGATGTTCTCCAATTCTACACCCTGAGGAATAGGAAGCAAATAAGAACAGTGTTTCAGTTGAGCGCACACCTATGGCACCTCCAAACGTCAGTATCTTTTACAGTTCCACAGATTTCCAAAGAGTTTGTATTAAGAATACCCTTTCATTTCCCCCATCTGGGCTCTTTCGTTCTCCTGCGGAAACGTTAGACTCGGCATTATTAGGGTGAAATTAAAATGTATCCCAAAACATAACAAGCACCTTCCAGCTGCTACACATTGGAAGGAACAGCCCTCATCTAGTGTCAGTCTATGTTTCTGGAAAGAAGAATACTGTACACTTATGGGATGAAGTCACTCCCCACCCTCCAGTCAGAGCTGAAGAAGCTTCTTGGATGAGAAGCAAAAAAGTCTTCAAAGAAAAACAAGGAAGTCCAAGTTTCCTGCTGAAAAAGCACCTTTGGGACCACCAGGACCTGGATGATGGAGAATCTCCATAGATGAACTAGAGCTTCATACTACCTGAGTTGGTTCCCCAGCGCTAAGAGAGAGCAATCACCAATAGTCATAACTAACCAAACTTGGCATGTTTGCAAAAGCATTTGCTAGAAATTGGAGAGTCAATGTGGTTTTATGGTTAGGGTGCTAGACTGGGGGTAGGCCACCTTGGCTCTTTTATGGACTTCAACTCCCAGAATTCCTGAGCCAGCCATGCTGAGGAGAAAGGGAGAGGTTTCCAAGCTGAGCCATGCTGGCTCAGGAATTCTGGGAGTTGAAGTCCACGAGTCACGAAGGGGCCATAGTTTCCCCCATGCTGGCTCAGGAATTCTGGGAGTTGAAGTCCACAAGTCATGAAGGGGCCATAGTTCCCTCATGCTGGATCAGGAATTCTGGGAGTTGAAGTCCACGAGTCACGAGGGGGCCATAGTTTCCCCCATGCTGGCTCAGGAATTCTGGGAGTTGAAGTCCACGAGTCACGAGGGGGCCATAGTTCCCCCATGCTGGCTCAGGAATTCTGGGAGTTGAAGTCCATGAGTCATGAAGGGGCCATAGTTCCCCCATGCTGGCTCAGGAATTCTGGGAGTTGAAGTCCATGAGTCATGAAGGGGCCATAGTTCCCCCATGCTGGCTCAGGAATTCTGGGAGTTGAAGTCCACCAGTCATAAAAGAGCCGAGGTTGCCTACCCCTGTGCTGGACCAATGGTGGAGAGATCAAAATTCAGCATTGCAGCTGTGGCTTTGCAGGATCAAAGTATCAAAATACTTCTAGAGGACATCTACTTTGAAGAAGGTGACTTAAGAAATACCTGTGCTCAAAAACTGGGGAAATTGTACTGGCAGTTCCACGTCCTTGTTTTAATCTTGTGTTCACCAGTCCGTATTACAAGGAGGTGAAGGGAAGGAAAATGGCTCTATTTTCTGATATTCTACTGAGATTTAGTATCTTTCTATTCCTTGGCTCGGTGGATTAACCAGGTTTGAAGCTGAAGTAAAGGCTTCCAAATGCACATCCAAAGAAAGCAAAGTTGTACCGAGGCTTACCACCACAAAGATGTGTTGGTTCAAATGTTTCAAGGCTGCAGAGGTGCTGGCCAGCAATCCACTGGCAATCCCTGCTGGCAATATCATTGCATCCAGTTTGGGCACCTGTTCGTAGATCTCCATACCCATGGTCCCCAGCCCTGATAGGTAGATAGCACTATCATCTCTGCAGACACAAGCAGGAAAAAAAAAGAATGGCTATTTAATAAAGAGCAATAGCGTATGATCTACCTTCCTTGTGTTCCCTCAACCCACCTCCTATGCCTTTCTTCTTCTTTTGACTCTCTCTGTACAGGTGACGGCACCGATGTGGTATGTTTCATCAAAACCTGGTTGGGTCCAGGTGCAGAGGATTCTCCACTTGGAAAGGTTCAATATACTAGCATTGATGATGTTACCTTGTTTGGTAATGAAATGTCTGCAAGGAAGAGAGCTCCAAGGACCCCACGGATCAACCTTGGGCTACAAATATTCCGTTCTATCAAAAGGGCTATTTTTCCTCCTTTATTAGTGATGGCAAACCTTTTAGAGACTGAGTGCCCAAACTGCAACCCAAAACCCACTTATGTATCGCCGGGTGCCGGGTGGGTGTGGCCCACTCGGCAGGTGCAGCTACAGTGGCCTTGGCAGACTGGGTGGGCATGGCCACTAAATGGGTGTGGCTGCAGTAGTCATGGCGGATTGGGTGGGCATGGCCGGAGTGGGCATGGCCACTTTGATGTTGCTTATGGGGAGGGACACTTTGGGAGCCAGGCAGGGTTGGGGGAGATCCAGGGGGTCGCTGGTGGGTGGGATGGTGGGCTCCCCAATGGTGGCTCCAGGCAGGCTGGCCTTAGGCCAGTGATGGCAAACTTTTAGAGACCACGTGTGCTGGAGCGATGGTGTGTGCCCACAGAGAGGGCTCTGTGTGTGCCACCTCTGGCACGCGTGCCATAGATTTGCCACCACTGTCACAAATGTTGAAACAGCTTGGCTGTTTCAGGACACCAAGCTCCCCTTAAAGTTTTTACTCTCATCACTCCTCCGAGCTCTGTGGTTTGAGAAACTGTTCCATTTGATTTGTTGTTTTTAACCATTCTTGGCGGTTGTTCTCCAGGCTACCTGGTCAAGCACAGCTTCGTTCAATTATTGCATGTTCAACTTTGCATCAGCTTTGATGTTATCAAGCCAGTGTGTTCTTCACCTGTCCTTTCTCCTTGCTCCATCAACCCTTCCTAGCATCTTAGACTTCTCCATTGAATTTGCACCCATGATACGGCCAAAAGAAAGCAGAGGTAGTCTTATGACTTTAGTTGCTATTGATGTGTCTGGTTTTATACGATTTAACACATCTCTGTTACTTACTCTGGCTGTCCATGGTAAATGCAATAATTTATGCTACCGCCATAGTTTAAAGGCATTGATCTTTCTTTGATCAGCCCTTGTAAGTGTCCAATTCTCAGACCCATACATCATGATAGAGAAGACTATTGCTTTAACTGTCCTGCCTTTTGTAGTTATATCAATATCTCTGCTTTTACCAGATCTTATTCATGCTAACTACTGTGGGACAGCCTAAGGTCACCCTGTGTTTGATTTCTGGAATAGAGTCACGAGTGGTGCAAATGGGTACAATACAGTCCTTTCAGCCGTTCCAAGAAGGGTCCACACCCATTTGCACCTCTCAGGTGACTCTGAAGACAGAGATAATCCTCCAGGTAGCATCAACGACTCTTTAAAAGAAGGCAAATGACCAGCTGTCTACAAGGAGTATAAATCCTTCCATTCCCCCACCATCCAGTCAGAGCTGAAGAAGCTTCTTGGATAAGAAGTGAAACGTCTTCAGGAAAAACAAGAAAGTCCAGTTGCCTCTTGGAGAGAAAGCACCCTATTCAAGTCCTGACCAGTTGGGAACCATGTTTAGTTTCTGGGCCCCAAATCAGCTAGATACTGCCACCTGCAGGTAAGAATGAAAACAGCTACTCAGACTCTTCTGCTGTGCTCATTTCAAGTGTGGGTTTTGCAAACACCGTTCTGCAAGCGAACCACTTACTCTTCGAGGTATAAGTAGCTGTTTTCTTGGGCAAGTCTCCTGGCATGTAACTGAGAGTCTCTGACAGTAGAGCCATAGGAGATGACCATGGCACCGTACTCACGACACATCTTCACCCTGGTTGGCGGGCTGCAAGCAGACATGATGACAAAAACAGGAATGTGGAGTTCCGAGGCGTGATACGCGACAGCCATGGAGAAGTTGCAGTCTGAGGCCACAATCACACCATTTCTTTGCTGGTCCTGGAGAATGCGAACCCACAAATGTTCAGGACATTGATTAGGATCTGGGTACAAGCCTCCCCAATCACGTGAATAGAATGACAAGAGTTGGAAGGCCTTCTATTCCAACCCCCTGCTCAAAGTAGGAGACGCTGTACCGTTCCAGACAAATGACTTTCCAATCTCTTCTCAAAAGCCTCCAGGGATGGAGCACCCACAACTTCTGAAGGCAAAAGCCGTTCCACTGATTAATAGTTCTCATTGTTAGGAAATCCCTCCTTAATTCCTGAAACCTAGGAAGTAATATAAATGATGAAGCAGGAACACTAAAAATAGGGGAACAGAATACTGAGCAGGAGATTGGACTAGAAGGCCTCTAAAGTCCCTTTTCACTCTTCTGTTATTCTGATTTTGGGTTCAGTAATAATATATAAGAAAGCACGTTAAACATATAAAACTACTCTTTAAGATGCTGTCCTCCGTAGAGCTTATAAGTAGTCTGTTCCCTTATTTTTTTAGTGCTCCTGCTTCATCATTCCTATTGCTTTCTGGGTTTCAGGTCTTCCAAGGGGAATGGTGCCTTGACAGCTCCCCCTCAAAGGAACCACTGGGATTTTGTTCCACGTACCAGGTAAATGAATACGACGCAGAATTCAGATTTCACTCAATGCAAAGACTTTATAGAACGCGCAAGGTCAAAAACATGCCAAGTGTCCGTTGATTTATGGAAACCCAGCTTC
The DNA here is from genome assembly GCA_034064705.1 of Bothrops alternatus. NCBI lineage: Eukaryota > Metazoa > Chordata > Lepidosauria > Squamata > Viperidae > Bothrops > Bothrops alternatus. The sequence goes on along the minus strand of JARGCV010000231.1, from coordinate 594,216 downwards.
CAATTCCAATTTAACAGCAACACTTATTACGGCATTTTTTTTTCTAGGAGAAAAATTTTCTCTCCTTGGGAAATGTAAAAAGAACTTGGAAGCATATTATCTTTTGGACTAGCTTAGCTCACTTCTCGCCGTCCTTTCAAAATTTCGCCAAGCATTGATTCACTCCGGTGCTCGTGTTTCACTTTTCTGATTTTCCTACCTCTCTTAAGGACAGCAGAAGGTAAAGCACGCCTCGCTCCTTAGCAGTTCCTGTGTACTGAAGAAGCTCTTTCTTTAGATATATGTCCATTCCATATTGCTTTGAAAGCCTAGAATACTGAAAACAACGGGGCATGATTGAGTAACTCCATTTACTTTTGCAAACATGCAGACTTACAAATATATTCAATCTACAGTATTTGCCAATCTTGCTGCAAAACTCTTAGCATCCTGATTAATAAGGGATATTGGTCTACATGATCCTGGGTTTGATTTTAAAAAAAGGGATGATTAAAGTATATAATTATAAGGAAATATGGGAGGATTTTATAAAAACGGTGTTGGTGGAAGGCAAAGGGAATAAACTTACTCAAGATTATATGCTGCTTTGGAGGGGATAAGGCCACAGTTGAAATATATTGTATATTGTTAGTTGTTAGGTAAGAAATATAGGTAATAAAAATGGTCCCCAGGGGGGTGGGTGCGCTGTAATATTTGCATTTTTGATACTGTTTTTTTACTTAGACTTATATGCGTGATGTTTGTATTATTTGTACTTGAATAAAATTAATTTAAAAAAAGCAAACATACAGACTTATGGCAGTTTATTTAGTGATTCACTTAAAAACTGTGACCTGTAAAGTCGTAAACTGGAGCAAAACTCACTTAACAACTCACAGTAAAGGAAATTGTATGTATGGAAGTGTGGATTAATTTATTTCTGGTCTACACCAGTTTTTCTACTGAATTTGTGGTCTTCTGGCTTTTGCACGGATTTGTCTTGCTTTTAGTGAAATGCGGTGTGCATTATTTCCGAATGTCTTATTTTTGAGTTTATTCTCCTTTAAGCTTCCTTCTGATTTGATTTACCTTAATTAGTTGTTAGAACTGTACCCCAGCTTTCAGAGAAGTGTCAAAACGATAGCGTGGTGACTATAATGTTCTGTGTCGATCCACAAAATAGAGCTGAAGTCATTCCACTTAACGCCGCGAACTGCGAAATCTTGGAGGACCGCGGCAGATGTGATTTGTCATTGAAAAGTTCCCTCCATCGATCACCCAGCGGCAATTTTTATTTGCTCTAAGCAATCACACTTGATGCTAACAAGTACAGTTCAAAAGGGCCCACAGATTAACAATCACAAACAAAGCCTTATGGGTGATAAAGAGATCTGCCGTGGACAGATGTTCTGTTGTAAGGGATTGATATCATGTTGTTGGTAGATTATTTATTTGGATGATAAGGGGCTGGTCCTGGCTTATCTGGGTTTGCTTGCTTCCTGTGAGATTAGAATTATTGATAGCTGTCTGATGGGAAAGATCATTGGGAAGCTTAGTTCTTCAGCTGTGATTGTTGAAATGACTTTGGGTTGTTAAGTTGATAATGTCTGTGGAATGTCTCCACAGACATTGAGCCATGCACTTTGGGGTGAACACCCTTCAGAGGGTGCAGGAATATGAACGGATTTCCAGAAAACATTGTAGACCACAAGAGCAAGTCAAAAACATCCTGCAGCCAAGAAGGCTTCACACCCATTTGCACCACTCAGGTGACCCTGAGGACACAGGTCAACCTCCAAATGGTCCCAACAGACTCTCTAAAAGGAGGGGAATGACCAGCTCTCTGCAAGGAGTATAAATCCTTCCGTTCTCCACCATCCAGTCAGAGCTGAAGAAGCTTCTGGGATGAGAAGTGAAATGTCTTCAAAGAAAAACAAGAAAGCCCAGTTGCCTCCTGAAAAAAAAGCATCATTGGGAATTATCCAGTGGTGGGATTCAAATATGTGAACAATCAGTTCTCTGTGTGGATGCCGCTTCCGGAAGTCCATTCTGGGCCTGGGCAACAAAAAATTAGCTACCAGTTCTGCCAAACAGGTGCAAACTGGCTGAATCCCACCACTGGACTGATCTCAGAGGGTTTGTGTGTCTTCTAAGCAAGGTTAAGCATTAGTTCTGCCCTACTTATCTCATCTGACCAATGGACCAGACTAGGCATGTGTCAATTGGCTGGATGGTGGGAAATGGAAGGATTTATACTCCTTGCAGACGGCTGGTGATTCGACTTCTTTTAGAGAGTTGTTGATATCCCTGGAGGCTTATCAGTGTCATCAAAGTCCACATTTTGGACAGAAGACCACTGGTTTGAAAGAGGGGTCAAAGAGGCCATCTATGTCCAAACTAACAACCCTCTCTCAACAGAGGGGGGGGAGATACTACACCTCCTATCTCCAGCCTACAACACAAATCCTTTCAGCAGTTCCAAGAAGGCTCCACACTCATTTGCACCACTCAGGTGACCCTGAGGACACAGATAATCCTCCAAGTGGCCTCAACGACTTTCTAAAAGAAGACAAATGACCAGCTGTCTGCAAGGAGTATAAATCCTTCCCTTCCCCACCATCCTGTCAGAGCTGAAGAAGCTTCTGGGACAAGAAGTGAAACGTCTTCAAAGAAAAACAAGAAAGTCCAGTCGCTCCCGAAAAAGCATTTTTGGGACAGCTTCCCCACCCTATGTATTGAAAGGAATGTGTAATTCTGATTTCTAACATGGTTTGGAACTTCACTGGCATTGAAAAAACAATCAAGAGCGATACCGTGCACGGGGTTTTCAGGACTCCATGCTGGATCTTGAGCGCCGCAGCGTTGATTTCTTGGATTTTTTTGCAGGTGGTATAAACCAGTTTGCTAACGGCCACTTCCGGGCAGGTGGCAGAATCATTCAGCTTTCCCTCCTCATGGCTAACGATCTTCATTTCCCATGTCTTCATTCCCCCATTTAACTCCTCTTCCTCCCCAAAATCTTTTAGCCTCTCCGGGTGGATGGACGATAGCCTTTGCTCAGCGCGGCTGCTTCTTCTCTGCCGATCCTTATGCAAAGGAAAGTCAGAGCTGGTGGATGCCATTAGCTTTTTGGGTTTGCTTTCACCACTCCTAAAGGAAGAGGGAATGAAATGGGTTAGGAACGGTTCATCGTGTTGAACATCAACCGTGGGGGATCTGAGGACATTCTCTACTGAGGGCCTAGATCAGTGGTGAAGAACCTATGGCACACGTGCCAGAGGTGGCACTCAGAGCCCTCTCTGTGGGCACACGTGCTGTCGCCCCAGCCCCGCCTCCCCCCGTGGCCCCCTCCTCACCAGCAGACCCCCTGGAGGACAGTCACCCCTGTGCAGAGTAGCGCAGCCTAGGACATGGCAGCCAGACAGCGGGGACAAGACTCCGCCCTTGTGCCCCGTCGTGCGCAGATGATGCTGCAGGGTGCAGGCAGAGGGCGTGGCTGCCATGGTGCTGCTGGGCTGCCTGGCCTATCTGCGGCGGGCCATGGAGGTGGTGGGTGGCCAGGTGGGTGGAGCGGGTGGGGGGTGGGGCAGGGGCGGGGCAGAATGGTGGCAGGGCGGGGTGCTGGCAGGGCGGTTTTGGGGCACTCGGTCTCTAAAAGGTTTGCCATCACTGGCCTAGATTCTCACTCATGTCCTTCATCATTTCATTCATGGCCATGCACACGCCTATATATGCTGGAAGGGTTAGGGTTAGGGGTGGACATTGTGAGCATTCAATGAGAAAAGTAGGCAAATCAGGTGCCCCAGCGGTAGAGATGGAAAGGCCTGGAAAAAAACCTGAATTTTTTCCCCCAAACAGTTTTGGAAAAAAACAACAACCCTGTTTTTCACCCTAATTTTTCTGGTTCCCCCACCAGGCCTTTCATCTCTACTTAGCTATAAGTCAGGGGTCTTCAAACTTAGCCCTTTCATGACTGGTGGACTTCAACTCCCAGAATTCCTCAGCTATGCTGGCTGAGGAATTCTGGAAGCTGAAGTCCACAAGTCTTAAAGCTGCCAAGTTTGAAGATCCCCGCCATAGAAGGTTCCTAAGCAAGAATACACAAATGTCTAACCTCACTTGTCTGAGATGATATAGGTTCACCTGCTTGAGCAGGGGGCTGGACTAGAAGACCTCCAAGGTCCCTTCCAGCTCTATTCTATTCTTATCCAAGCACAAATCAGGTTCAGCCTTGACCATTCAAGTAGGTTCCAGACCAGGGGTCTTCAAACTTGGCCCTTTTATGACTTGTGGACTTCAGCTCCCAGAATTCCTCAGCCAGCGTACCTGGCTGAGGAATTCTGGGAGCTGAAGTCCACAAGTCACAAAAGGACCAAGTTTGAAGACCCCTGTTCCAGACTGTCATATACACTGCTCATATTTGTCTATTGATAGCTGAACTGTATTAATATCTAATATGGGTTCAGAATCCTGCATTCTTCAACAAAGGCTAACAGTGGAGTCCAGTGTGTGTGTGTGTGTTTAAAAACATATTCAACAGCTCATTTGCAAATAATTGCAAAATCACAATTCTAGTTAGTTTCTACATGCATATTTTTAAAAATGTGATATGGAACATTTTTTTAATAAAATTGTTTTATAGTTAAACGTTTTACAAAGACACATACACACACACACACACAAATACACACAGATGCATGTTTGCATTCTTAATTTTAGTCGGTTTAACAACAATTCATGGGATTTTAAAAACATACTTTTTTGCAAATAACATCTTTCCAGAGCTAGGGACAGAAACAGAGAAAAACCATTGATATGTTTACATAAAATGAATAACCAGAAAAAAGGAGGAGGAGGAGGAGGAACAAGGAGAAGGAGAAGAAGGAAGAGGAGGAGAAGGAGGAGGAACAAGGAGAAGGAGGAGGAGGAGGAGGAACAAGGAGAAGGAGAAGAAGGAGGAGGAGGAGGAACAAGGAAAAGGAGAAGGAGGAGAAGGAGGAGGAGGAACAAGGAGAAGGAGGAGAAGGAGGAGGAGGAACAAGGAGAAAGAGAAGAAGGAGGAGGAGGAGGAGGAGGAGGAGAAGAAGAGGAGGAGGAGGAGGAGGAAGAGGAGAAGAAGAAGAAGAAGAAGAAGAAAGGAAGGAAGGAAGGAAGGAAGGAAGAAAGAAAGAAAGAAAGAAAGAAAGGAGAGAAACTGAAAGTAAGAAAAGAGATAGAGAAAACAAAGAAAGGAGAAAGAGAAAAAGAAAGGAGGTAGAGAAAAAGAAAGAAAAGAGATAAAAAAGAAAAAGAAGGAAGGAAGGAAGGAATGGAAGGAAGGAAAGAAGGAAGGAAGGAAGCTTTTATCCATTCTTTGCAATATTCATGCTATCTACAATTTCACCGAAACGAGAGGAAAAAGAGATAGTCCATCATATTGTCACGATTACCTATAAAGTACAGCAATGAAATAAAGGAAGAAGCGAACTAGCATTCCAACTACTGCATTATAAGAAGGCAGGTGGGGTCCACGGGAGGTAAGAGCCACGGATTTGGCCGCAGGTACAGAGGTGGGACTGTCCATCATTTTTTAAAGGAAAAAAAAAAAAGCAACACGCTACGTTCTACATCACAGGGCAACTTAGTCCAACCTTTCCCAGAACGGATCGTATTCTCGTTCTTCTTCGCCCTCTTCCCTGGATAATCCATTTTTTAAACCCGTGGAGTAGAACAGCTGGGCGGCGAAGTTCATCGCAACCTCTCGGTGATCCCTGAAACGGGAAGATTCCCCCCAGTGACGAATTAAAAAGAAAAGAGAAAAAAAAAACTTCAGAAGACAGCCAGATGGGCTGCAAAAAGACCCCACAGATTGTGTGGGTCTAGAGTCCGGCTACACACTGCCCTCTGTTGTGTCAGGGGACAAAGAAACGGCTTTGAAGATGGGCGGCTACTATATAAAGAGATTATTTCACAGAGAGCAACCTGTCCCTGTCAATTTGAGTCAGGGCCTGAGTGACGCTTATAGTTCAGTCCGGCTGACGGTTTGTGGGTTTTAAACTCTGTGCAGCTTCTCTGTTGCGGGGGTGGCAAATTGAACACTGAAACCGATCCCCGAAATCGCAGCAAAACAAGAAGAAAGATTCAGGTTCTGTAGTCCAATATCTCAAGCTCTTCTCCAAAGCCCCTGAAGGCAGGACGCAACAAATCAAGGAGAGAAGCAACCTGGAACTAAGGAGAAACTTCCTGACAGTTAGAACAATTCACCAGTGGAACAACCTGCCTCCAGAAGCGGTGAATGCTCCAACACTGGAAGTTTTAAAGAAGAGACTGGATGGCTATTTGTCTGAAATGGTGTAGGGTTTCCTGCCTGAGCAGGGGGTTGGACTAGACGACCTCCAAGGTCCCTTCCAGCTCTATTCTATTCTATTCTATTCTATTCTATTCTATTCTATTCTATTCTATTCTATTCTATTCTATTCTATTCTATTCTATTCTATTCTATTCTATTCTATCCCATCCCATCCCATCCCATCCCATCCCATCCCATTCCATTCCATTCCATTCTATTCTATTCTATTCTATTCTATTCTATTCTATTCTATTCTATTCTATTCTATTCTATTCTATTCTATTCTATTCCATTCTATTCTATTCTATTCTATTCCATTCCATTCCATTCCATTCTATTCCAAATTGCATTCTGCATTATTCTATTCCATTGCATTCCATTCCATTCCATTGCATTCCATTCCATTCCATTCCATTCCATTCCATTCCATTCCATTCTATTCTATTCTATTCTATTCTATTCTATTCTATTCTATTCTATTCTATTCTATTCTATTCTATTCTATTCCATCCCATCCCATCCCATCCCATCCCATCCCATCCCATCCCATCCCATCCCATCCCATCCCATCCCATCCCATCCTATTCTATTCTATTCTATTCTATTCTATTCTATTCTATTCTATTCTATTCTATTCTATTCTATTCTATTCTATTCTATTCTATTCTATTCTATTCTATTCCATTCCATTCCATTCCATTCTATTCTATTCTATTCCATTCCATTCCATTCCATTCTATTCCAAATTGCATTCTGCATTATTCTATTCCATTGCATTCCATTCCATTCCATTGCATTCCATTGCATTCCATTCCATTCCATTCCATTCCATTCTATTCTATTCTATTCTATTCTATTCTATTCTATTCTATTCTATTCTATTCTATTCTATTCTATTCTATTCCATTCCATTCCATTCCATTCCATTCTATTCCAAATTGCATTCTGCATTATTCTATTCCATTCCATTCCATTCCATTCCATTGCATTCCATTGCATTGCATTCTATTCTATTCTATTCTATTCTATTCTATTCTATTCTATTGTATTCTATTCTATTCTATTCTATTCTATCCCATTCCATTCCATCCCATCCCATCCCATCCCATCCCATCCCATCCCATCCCATCCCATCCCATCCCATCCCATTCCATTCCATTCCATTCCATTCTATTCTATTCTATTCTATTCTATTCTATTCTATTCTATTCCATTCCATTCCATTCTATTCCAAATTGCATTCTGCATTATTCTATTCCATTGCATTGCATTGCATTGCATTCCATTGCATTGCATTCCATTGCATTCCATTCCATTCCATTCCATTCCATTCCATTCCATTCTATTCTATTCTATTCTATTCTATTCTATTCTATTCTATTCTATTCTATTCTATTCTATTCTATTCTATTCTATTCTACTCTACTCTATTCTATTCTATTCTATTCTAGATCTGGTAAATGCTAAAGAAGACCAAGGAGAAGACAACCTCAATCAACATGCTTTCATGAAGAGATGATCAACTAACACACACTGAGAGCCAAAGAGCATTGCAATTCTTTGGCTCCGGGCTACAGTATTTCTTTGCCCCATCCTGCCAAGAATGGAGGATTTGACCGTATGCCAGGTGCGAATAGCACTTGGGTGTGTGTGTGAGCAGGAAAAACTGTGTAGGGCAGGGTTGGGAAGAAAATAAAAAAGAATGAAGGAAGTTGGAAAGGAAACCATTTTCACAGCAAAGTTAGCTGATAGCCTTTCTGTCTGAAAGCAGCTTCAATTTTGGAAAGGAATCAATGCACACAGAGGCTCCGAAGACTTGAATTTCTACCAGTGTTTAAGATAAGTAGCTTGTAATTAGGACTGCCATATCTAGGATGTAAATAACCAGATTATTACTAAATGACAGCAAAGGTGATTCATTCTCTTCCCCCCCCCTCTCTCTCTCTTTCTCTCTTTCTTCTCTCTTTCTCTCTCTCTCTCCTGACCATTTCCAGTCATCTAAAAACTAGAGTTACAATGAGCTCTTCTTTCAGGTCCAAATGCAATTATCTGGGATTTCTAGAAAAGAATAAAGTAGACTGCCTGTTCAAGTAGAATAAAATTTTCAATTATTTAATAATAGTAATAATAATAACAACAACAACAACAACCACAACCACAAATAACAACACCGCCCTCTAGATGATCTCCACTTCTGCATTCATGGAGTGAGTCTTTGTGCACTTTGAAATTATTCATTTGGTTGTTGCTGTTGTTTTTTGTCTTTTGGGATTCCCCCTCCCCAACTGCCCAGTGTAGCTGATGGTCTCCCACTCAAAGGCTAACCAGGGCCAACCCTGCTTAGCTTTTTTGCAATCAGGTCAGGCCAGCTAAATACTGCCCCCTGCTGGGACAGCCCACAAAGCAGTATCCAGTGTAATTCTCTTGTCATTCTGATGACTTTAAGAAGTATGGACTTCAACTCCCAGAATTCCCCAGTCTGTAAGGAATCTCATTATGTAACTGCTGAATTCTTCTTTGAAGGGGTACAGGTCTAACCGAGGTCCATCAAGTTCAGTAAAGGTAGTGGGTCCAATCTTTCTTCTTTCCCTTCTTTGTAAAACAAAAAGATGTAACATCTGGAAAGAGTGCAGAAAAGAGCAACAAAGAGGATTAGAGGGCTGGAGGTTAAAACATAGGGAGCATCAGGGCAGAGATACAGATATTTGCCACTACTGCATATATGAAGAATTGTTTGCAGGAGTTGGGTGTGTCTAGGCTAGTAAAAGGAAAGACTTGGGGTGACAGGATAGCCAACGTTCCAATATCTCCGGGGCTGCCCCAAAGAAGAGGGGGTCAAGCTCTTCTCCAAAGCGCCTGAAGGCAGGAGAAGAAGCAGCGGATGGAAACTAATCAAGGAGAGAAGCAACCTGGAACTAAGGAGAAACTTCCTGACAGTGAGAACAATTATCCAGTGGAACAGAAGTTGCCTTCAGAAGTTGTGGGTGCTCCATCATTGGAGGCTTTTGAGAAGAGACTGGACAGTCTCTGGAATGGTATAGTCTCTTACTTGAGCAGGGGGTTGGACTAGTCACTAGAAGACCTCCAAGGCTCTTCTAACTCTGTTATTCTGTTCCGTTCTTTCAGATGTCATTCAGCTTCTCTTCTTTTCAAACAAATATCAATAGCGAATGACACCCACCATCCCCAGCCAGCATTTCCTTATTCTTCACACCTGAAAACTAGGAAAGGCCTTGGGGATGCAAAAGGAAAGAAGCAAGAGACTTGGTATACAACAACAATCGTAGTAGTAGTAGTAGTAGTAGTAGTAGTAGTAGTAGTAGTAGTAGTAATAATAATAATAATAATAATAATAATAAGAAGAAGAAGAAGAAGAAGTTGGAAGGGACCTTGGAGGTCTTCTAGTCCAACCCCCTGCTGAAGACAGGAGCCTCATACTATCCAGTCAAATGGCTGTCTGGTCTATTTTTGAAAAACCTCCAGTTCAGCTTTCTACTGATTAATTGCTCTTATTCTCAAAAAATTTCTCCTTAGTTCTAGGCTGGATCTGTCTTTAATGCACTTCCACCCATTGTTTCTTCTCCTGCCCTCTGGTGCTTTGGAGAATAAATCAACCCCCTCTTCTTAACAAATCTAGACTAGACTAGACTAGACTAGACTAGACTAGACTAGACCAGACCAGACCAGACCAGAACAGACCAGAACAGAACAGAACAGAACAGAACAGAACAGAACAGAACAGAACAGAACAGAACAGAACAGAATAGAATAGAATAGCATAGAATAGAATAGAAAGAGTGCAGAGAAGAGCAACAAAGATGATCAGGGGACTGAAGGCTAAAACATCGAGTCCTTACCAAGGACCCGGGATAGGCAGACGTGGATGTTGGATGGTATTACAGATCTTGTCGCAGGATGGAAGCAGTTCCTAGTAAGGCCGCCTTTTGCAATTGACTAATAGCGAATTTGTCAATGCCGATGATGGTGTTCAAGTGGTGCTCCAGTTGTTTTGGGATTGCACCCAGGGCACCTATTACTATTGGTACTACCCTTGCTTGCTTTTGCCACAGTCTTTCTATTTCTATGTCTTTGTATTTTGTGATCTTCTCCAGTTCTTTCTCCTCTATTCTGCTGTCTCCAGGCACTGCCACGTCCACTATCCAGACTTTTTTGTCTTTCTTATCAACAATTGTTAAGTCCGGGGTGTTATGTTGCAGGTACTTGTCTGTTTGAATTCTGAAGTCCCAGAGCAGTTTAATTTTATCATTTTCTATGACTTTCTCTATTTTATGATCCCACCAGATTTTGCTTATAGGCAAATGATATTTCTTGCAGATCTTCCAATGCACCATTGTTGCCACTTTGTCATGCCACTGCTTGTAGTAAGTCTGTGCGATCTTCTTGCAGCAGCTTATTGTTGTTGTTATTATTATTATTATTATTATTATTATTATGAATAGAATAGAATAGAATAGAATAGAATAGAATAGAATAGAATAGAATAGAATAGAATAGAATAGAATAGAATAGAATAGAATAGAATAGAATAGAATAGAATAGAATAGAATAGAATAGAATAGAATAATGCAGAATGCAATTTGGAATGGAATGGAATGGAATGGAATGGAATAGAATAGAATAGAATAGAATAGAATAGAATAGAATAGAATAGAATAGAATAGAATAGAATAGAATAGAATAGAATAGCAGAGTTGAAAGGGACCCTGGAGGTCTTCTAGTCCAACCCCCTGCTCAGGCAGGAAACCCTGCACCATTCCAGACAGATGGCAGTCCAGTCTCTTCTTGAAAGCTTCCAGGGATGAAGCTCCCACAACTTTCTGTGACAGCCCCTCAAGACAGTTGTTACATCCCTCCTTTCTTTCAGTAGACTGAACGTACCTAGTTCCCTCAACCATTCATGGCTGAGAACATTGATTTGGATGGTCAGAGAAAATTTCAGTTCAGCAGTGAGAAAAGGCTTTCTCAACAATGAACTGTAATCCTAACCATCCAAAGGAACCAAAATTTGTGGGATAGCTTTCTGAGAATCTATGGCACATTAAAAGAAAGTACAGGATTTATATTCTAGCTGCAAAAATCCATATTCCTGATTTGTAGTTAGAATTTCTCGAAATTGCTCCAAGTCCAGGAAAGAAGGAATGAAGCCAACCACCCAAATAGCAGAGACCAAGGAACAGAGAGCAAACATTCACCAGCATGGGAAGCAATTTAGTAGATATTATTAGGCAAATCTCTCTGGCTCAGCCCAAGGCTACTTCAGATCTCACTTTTTCTAGAGATAATGCAAACTCAGAGACTTTCCCAGGACATGAAGGCTCCTGGACAGAGTGGTTTGAGATAAGACCTTGGCCAAAGTTTAACTGTGATGATAGCGATTACCTTGTGAAGAGTAGCCATCCTTGGTTTAAAATTAACTGTGCCTAGGGTCAGAAGTGTTTAGCGTCTTAAGACGGGATAAACTGGGAAAGGAGCTATTATTATCCTGACTCTTCGTTCCTTCCACGGCTTCAAAGAAATCCTCTTATTTTGGCTCCAGACACAGCTTTCGCAAAGTCTTGAAAAAGGAGCCTTTGCCCAGAATTACTAGCATAGTATTTAAGCTTCCATCTTAGATTTGGAGCAAATGGAGACAAAATAGCCTCATTATTCAATAGAACAGTGTTAAATAAAATCCATGGTCTTTCTTCTTCCTTGGCATATGCTGGGCTTTCTTTCTTTCCCCTTACTCTGACCTCCTAATCTTTTCCAATCCTCTCCAATCCTCTTCAATATTAAAGAATTAATACTGAACGTTCCTGTTGCCCTTTTTTCTTTTGCAGCCATTCGGCCTCTTCTCCTGATTGCAGGAATTGGGTATGTCTAATTATGAAAAGAAGGACAAGGGGTGGCATGGTAGCCGTGCTCCAATATCTCAGGGGTTGCCCCAAAGAAGAGGGAGTCAAGCTAGTCTCCAAAGCACCTGAGGGCAGGACAAGAAAAAAATGGATAAAAACTAATTAAGGAAAGAAGTAACCTAGAAAGAATAGAATAGAGTAGAGTAGAGTAGAGTAGAGTAGAGTAGAGTAGAGTAGAGTAGAATAGAATAGAATAGAATATGGAATGAAATAATAGAGTAGAATAGAATAGAATAGAATAGAATAGAATAGAATAGAATAGAATAGAATAGAATAGAATAGAATAGAATAGAATAGAATATGGAATGAAATAATAGAATAGAATAGATAGAATAGAACAGAACAGAATAGAATATGGAATGAAAGAATAGAATAGAGTAGAGTAGAATAGAGTAGAGTAGAGTAGAGTAGAATATGGAATGAAATAATAGAATAGAATAGAATAGAATAGAATAGAATAGAATAGAATAGAATAGAATAGAATAGAATAGAATAGAATAGAATAGAATAGAATAGAATAGAATATGGAATGAAATAATAGAATAGAATAGATAAAATAGAACAGAACAGAATAGAATATGGAATGAAAGAATAGAATAGAGTAGAGTAGAATAGAGTAGAGTAGAGTAGAGTAGAGTAGAATATGGAATGAAATAATAGAATAGAATAGAATAGAATAGAATAGAATAGAATAGAATAGAATAGAATAGAATAGAATAGAATAGAATAGACCTTGGAGGTCATCTAGTCCAACTCCCTGCTCAGGCAGGAAACCCTACAACATTTCAGACAAATGGCTGTCCAGTCTCTTCCTAAAAATGTTCAGTGTTGGAGCATTCACAGCTCCTGGAGGCAGGTGGTTCTGGAAGCAATTTTGTTATAATGTTGACTGCCGTCTGAAGATCTTGTTGAACTTTTGATTGAGGAACCTGATGCCTTAAGATTCCTTCTTCTCTCCTCTGCAGCCCGAGCCAAATTCTTTTGGCTATTACCAAAGTGGAAGGTTGTCTTGTTTCATACACTTCCTACGTTCCCACATGGGTAGGAAATGCTGGTGGCGATTTTATTGAGCCGTTTTCCTAATATGGCGAAAATATGAGAGACTCGTTGTGTTTTGGACTCAACCCTGAAGCCAGAGGGAAGCAAGCATGCATTAAAATAATATTCATTCCTAGCCAACTCTGACTCCATCCAAAAAGATATCGGCAACATTTTTTAGCAAATTCCAAAACAGTTAATTTCTGTGTTTTGCTTTCATTAATCCTGGACTTACAACAACAGCTGGGACTGGCGCTTTTATTGATAAGCAATGTGGCCATTAATGAGTCACACCTGATTTGACAAGCTTTTTATTTATTTTCATTTTTCTTTTTCTTTTTTTAATTTTTATAATTTTTATTAATTATATATTTGTCAATGTAAACAGAGGAAACAAAGAAGAAATCAGGTTGAGCGCAACTCAACTGAAATGAATCTGGCTTCTCCCGTGGACTGGGAAGATTGCAAATGGTGATCACTATCATCAATATATCCCAGTTGCCAAGCAACTGAATTCTGATCAATGATCGTGGAGACACTGTGCCAGTCGTAAGTGTGAAAACTGGATGTCGGATGCTTTTTCCCCCCATGTCTCATAATGTTGTAACTGATGAACAAATGGTCACAAGTTGTTCTGCAAAAATTGTGTCTTTCACCCAGTTGTAGCATGGAACCCACATTCCAGTGTCTTAAAGTCACCACTTTTGAAAAAAGACTCCAGACTGGAAGATCTCTAAGGTCCCTTTCAGCTCTATTATTCTACGTTCTGCAAATAGGCTCTTTTGACCTATCCTATGAAAGGATTTATCACAATCACGTTTTCTTCTCTAGTAAACAAAGATCCTGGAACATCCAGCAGACACAGGGCGTGAATGATTTTGTGACATCGATGTGAGTTGAACATTTATATATTCTCATCAACCCAAGTTGGAAAGGACACCCTTGTCTGACCCAACATGACATGGATTATCCCTGTACAAATCCTAGGTACATCCAACCCTCATTCTGAGGCCTTTAACAGCTTTTGAAAATCTCCACAAATCAGATCAATCCAGGTTTCTCAAACCCTTTCCTAGAGAATTTAGGTGGACTCAGAATTGGATATGGATGGAAGGTCTCATCTGGATCCTGTAGCATCCCTGAAAGTTTAGTTAAGTTGCAAACCGAATGAAAAAAAACCAAACCCCAAAGGGATATTTTGCCAATCCAGCGTGTTTCCTCACATACTTTCAAATGGTCTTTCCCACACTGCTGTGTGGAAGTGCTTAATGGACAGAAAACGACACAAACTTGTAATGGATTGTCTCCATTCTCCACCTGTCTTTTTTGTTTTAGTTTCCCAGCCATTTGATTTCCCTGCAAAGCGATGGGTGACAAAAGTTGGGCAGATCTTACACACTGAGGTTGTCCATTGTTGGAAAAAAGACGATTTTACAGCTAAGGACAACTTCAACTTGTCTTAACGCATGCACTTTACAGAATCAGAGTTGGGAGGGACCTTGGAGGTCTTCTAGTCCAGCCCCCCCCCTGCTCAAGCCCCGCTGAATCAAAGCTGAAAAAGCTTCTTGGATGAGAAGCAAAAAAGTCTTCAAAGAAAAAGAAGGAAGCCTAGTTGCCTGCTGAGAAAGCACTGTTGAGACCACCAGGACTTGGATGGTGGAGAATCTCCATAGCAACCTTTCTTATTTGTCTTTGAAGATGTTTCGTTTCTCATCCAAGAAGCTTCTTCTGCTGAATCAGAGCAGTGAAACGTCTTCAAAGGAAAACTAGAAAGTCTAGTGTCCTCTTGAAGAAGCACTTTTGGGAAACAGACGGTTTCCCCAAAGTCCAGCTGAATTCCTGTTAATGACTGTGTTGATCCCTTGTTCCTTCTTTCTCTGCCTGCTAAAAATTGCACATACAGACCAAGGTAGCTGCTTCACCCTCTTATGATGCAGTCTGCTTTCAGCCCACTCCACTCAGGAATGGCATAAATTAATAACAAACACTCTACTTTTCCCTGTGGCAGATCTGGCTCAGATTGAGCGTGATGGATAACTAGACCCAATGTAGTTTGAAGGTGGGGAGGAGAGGGGAGGGGGGAAGAAGGAAAGAGGGCTGTGTAAGAAATTTGGCTGAGCTCAGACTCTTTCTTACCAATCCCAGCTATTCTGCCAAAAGTTGATCTGCGTGTCCTGGGAAGAAAAGCTATTTGTTTCTCGCCATCTGCTGAAGCAGGAGAGAGGGACAGAGGCTGTGAAACCATGCTTTACACCATGTCTCTTTTTTTACTTTTCACATTCAACCACGGAGACTCGGGTAAGTGTTTTTAAATGCTTGCTTGCAACGTTCTGCGTTCTTTTGCAAAGGTGAAATAATTCAGAGGGTTCTGCAAGAGAGAAAAAGGTGTTTGTTTGAAATGGGTGGATGGATTTCCTAACAACAAGGAGGCATGCAAACTTGCTCTTTAGCTAAAAGGAGGGTCTGTTTTACAGAGGGAAAACAATGCATTTAGGGAACTGTCAGAGATTGGCAGGGGGTTTAAGCCTTTCCCCAAATCTTAAGAGTGATATTAACAAGACACAAGCCAGATTAGAGGATTATTATCCTTTTTGCAGATGCAAAATGTTGTTGCTGGAAACACATTTGGCTGTGAGGGTTTTTGCGAAGAAGCTCCATTGATGGGAAGGTCTCGGTGGCCCAATTAAGAGGGAAGTGGATAAATCAACAACTAATCTTTTCCTTGGCTAATGCACTAATAAGAATTTGCTTGCACAACATCTGCTTAAATAAATAGCACAGCCGCTGCTGGGAGAGAAGGCTTTTTTGCAAAGCAAACACCGAATCTGACGCTCAACATGCAGGAATGGTTTTGAAGTGTATTTATATCAGATCAGTTTGAAAAGTTGTCCTCTAATTTTAGGAAGGCATCAAGGCTGTAATTATTTACCTGAGAGTAAATATTGCTATATCCAGCGGACACAGAGCTCAAAGAAATGTTTCCAGGTCTTTCGATCATAAATGTCTCGTCAAAATACACACAGATACAAACACACAGGCATAGGTGACATTCCAGCATCTCTCTTTCCTTCCCCAAGGAGAACATTTCTAGTCTTGCGTAGAAAATCCCACAGATGTAACGTCCTACTCTTAGAAAGGTATGGTTACTAGCTGTAGCGGTATCTCTGGATAATAACGATACCTCTTTATCAGATAGCTCCAGGCAATAATATGTAATGTTCAATTTAAGTCGGATTCTTCCCGGATACATTTAAATGGGTTTTTTGTTTTGTTTTTACTTGATATGGAAGTGGTTTGCCCTTGGCTTTTTCTAAGATGTGTTTTAGGACCATTCCTGATGGTCCCTCATCCAAATCCTGGCCAAGATCAACTCTGCTTGGTTTTCCCGACCAGTCAAGATCAACTAGAATGGTGTCACAGTGGCTCAAGGTTGACTCAGCCTCCTTCTGAGGTCTGTAAAATGGGGAACCAGATTGTCAGGGGCAAATAGGCTGACTCTGCAAACCGCTTAGACAGGGCTGTAAAGCGGCATATAAGTCTAAGTGCTGTTGCTATCGCTGGATACTTAACGGAATAACAGAATTGGAAGGTCTTCAAACTCCTGTTCAAGCAAGAAGCCCTGCGCCATTTTAGCCAAATGGTTGTCCAATCTCTTCTTTCAAACCTCCAGTGTTGGCGCATCCACAACTTTTGGAGGCAAGTCATTTTACTGGTTATTTGTTCTCACTGTCAGGAAATTCCTCCTTAGTTCTAGGTTGGTTCTCTCCTTGGTTTGTTTCCGTCCGTTGCTTCTTGTTCTGCCTTCAGACTCTTTGGAGAACAGGTTGTCCCACTCCTGCTCAACTCAACTGCTTAGCTGGCCTGTCAAAACACAAGAATCCTATAAAACGTTTGCAGCTTATTCAAGGTGCCTCGGGAGGTTTTGAATTTAACGTTTGCCTCAGCCAAATCAGTGTTCGATATTCTAAATCCGTCATTTGGCCTTATAAAGCTCAAAGCTACAGCCCAAAGTTTCAGCAAAACTATATATTTAAACCCGAGTTTGCTCCAAATCCAGGTTTAGAGGCAAAAAGTTGAAAAGTTGCTGAAAAGGAAGCAAACCTTTTTATCGGTGTGATTTTCCCCATGCTATTTTTTCCCTGTGACAAATATAAAAAACAGAAAAAGCTTTGATCCAACCATTGCAGCTGCCATTTTGATTTGACTACACCTTGACCATCATCCTATGCAGAGACAGGACCATGAAGCCAGCAAGATCTGAGCTTGACTTGGAGCTAGCCCTTCCTTCCTTCCTTCCTTCCTTCCTTCCTTCCTTCCTTCCTTCCTTCCTTCCTTCCTTCCTTCCTTCCTTCCTTCTTTCCTTCCTCCCTTCCTCCCTTCCTCCCTTCCTCTTCCCCCTCCCTCCCTCCCATTCTCTCATCTTCCTTCCCTTCCTTCCTCCCTCCCTTTCTCTCCATTCCTTCCTTCCTCCCTCCCTCTCTCCCTCCTCCCTCCCTCCCTCCCATTCCCTCATCTTCCTTCCCTTCCTTCCTCCCTCCCTTTCTCTCCATTCCTTCCTTCCTCCCTCCCTCTCTCCCTCCTCCCTCCCTCCCTCCCATTCCCTCATCTTCCTTCCCTTCCTTCCTCCCTCCCTTTCTCTCCATTCCTTCCTTCCTCCCTCCCTCTCTCCCTCCTCCCTCCCTCCCTCCCATTCCCTCATCTTCCTTCCCTTCCTTCCTCCCTCCCTTTCTCTCCATTCCTTCCTTCCTCCCTCCCTCTCTCCCTCCTCCCTCCCTCCCATTCTCTCATCTTTCTTCCCTTCCTTCCTCCCTCCCTTTCTCTCCATTCCTTCCTTCCTCCCTCCCTCTCTCCCTCCTCCCTCCCTCCCTCCCATTCCCTCATCTTCCTTCCCTTCCTTCCTCCCTCCCTTTCTCTCCATTCCTTCCTTCCTTCCTTCCTTCCTTCCTTCCTTCCTTCCTTCCTTCCTTCCTTCCTTCCTTCCTTCCTTCCTTCCTTCCTTCCTTCCTTCCTTCCTTCCTTCTCTTTATTCTAGGAACTTGTGATGTTCTATCATTGCTCCATGAAATTTATTTATTTATTCCTGGACTTGGGTGGATATCGCAATTTCATTGAAGCATTTTAGCAGGTCATAGCATTGTAAAGTTTGAGAGCCGAAGCAGAAATCCATTTTCTTTTTAGAACCTTTTCAAACCTTTTCTGATCTTGGCATAACCACAAAAGTATTCTTTACAGTGTTTTTATTCTAGGCTCAGACTGAGAAGGAATCAGAAATGCATCTTAAAATAACGTCCTGGGAATATTTACTCTGTTGTCCTGAGACAGGGAACATACTTTCAACAAGCCAACACAAATTAAATGAGGCATTAACACTGGGAACATGTTTTCACTACACTGTGGCCTTACTAGACTTGTATGTTTAAATATTTAATTGCTTTTAAAAAAATATTTATAAAGCATTTAGGGAGCTGCAGACTTCTAAAAAATGGATTCTGAGGACAAGTTATAAGCAGATTTTATTAACAGGTCAATGGAGAGACCCCAGTTCTCCCAGAATTGTTAAAAGAATTAGAGTGAAATATAAAGGGCTTGAAAACACCCACAATATATTAAGGGCAAAGTATTATAATCCCAACAAGACCCATTAATTCAGTGCTCTTGAAAATATGTGAATATCCGAATACAGATTTATCTGCTTTCTGGGCACACAAGCAAGCATAACCACAGCAGACACTTGTTTAAGCCAAGATCATTTTTACCCCACTGATGTCATCTGTTGGAGAGAGGAAGCCTTCGCCAGTAAACAGACCAGAATGGAACAAATCAGACCATCTTAGGGTAACAATAGACATTTGATTTGTTTGCAGAGGTACTCCATTGCGTTCCAAATTGGGGACACAGGAATGCTTTTGGCAAAGTTGGTCAGCGTGAACACAGGTCCAGATGTTCATCTCTGAGTCCTCACAGTTCCCTGTATTCTTTTCCCACCAAAACAAAAAAAAAAAAAAACTATCCTAAATTGAGAAAAGAGTGAATTGCACTATGCACCCCATTTGCATAGATGACCTGGATAGAATAGAATAGAATAGAATAGAATAGAATAGAATAGAATAGAACAGAACAGAACAGAACAGAACAGAACAGAACAGAACAGAACAGAACAGAATAGAATAGAATAGAATAGAATAGAATAGAATGAGTGCAGAGAAGAGCAACAAAGATGATCAGGGGACTGGAGGCTAAAGCATATAAGGAACAGTTGCTGGAATTGGGTATGTCCAGTTTAACGAAGAGAAGGACGAGAGGGGACATGATAGCCAATGTTCCAATATCTCAGGGGCTGCACAAAGAAGAGGGAGTCAAGCTATTCTCCAAAGCGCCTGAAGGCAGGACAAGAAGCAACGGATGGAGACTATTCAAGGAGAGAAGCAACCTAGAACTAAGGAGAAACTTCCTGACAGTGAGGACAATTAACCAGTGGAACAACCTGCCTCCAGAAGCGGTGAATGCTCCAACACTGGTAGTTTTTAAGAAGAGACTGGACAGCCATTTGTCCGAAATGGTATAGGGTTTCCTGCCTGAGCAGGGGTTTGGACTAGATGACCTCCAAAGTCCCTTCCAACTTTATGATGGTGATGATGATGATGATGATGATGAATAGAATAGAATAGAATAGAATAGAATAGAATAGAATAGAATAGAATAGAATAGAATAGAATAGAATAGAATAGGAGCTGGAAGGAACCTTGGAGGTCTTCTAGTCCAGCCCCCTGCTCAAGCAGGAGACTCTAGACCATTTCAGACAAATGGCTATCCAGTCTCTTCTTAAAAGCCTCCAGTGATGGAGCACCCACAACTTCTGGAGGCAGGTTGTTCCACTGGTTAATTGTCCTCACTGTTATGAATTTTCTCCTTAGTTCCAGGTTGCTTCTCTCCTTGACTGGTTTCCATCTGTGGTTCCTTGTCTCACCTTCTGGTGCTTTGGAGAATAGGTTGACCCCCTCTTTTTCTGTGGCAAACCCTGAGATATTGGAAGATTGCTCACTGCCATCTCCCTTACCTCCTTGGTTAGACGGGTGAAATGGCCAGATTTTGAATTTGCAGATGTTATCTGAGCAGAACAGAGAGGCATTTTAATAAGGAGAGAATCACGGTGAAGTCAGGAGGGCGTGCCGAGTAAGGATTGAAGTTGGCTTGCTGTGTTCTCAGTGGCCCGTGAAATTCCGAGCAGATGTTGGGACCTCATGTGGAAAAACTTATTTCGCTTGCACTGATTTCTCTTCTCCTTTGTGTTGCACCGGCAGGAAAGTTTTCTCTTGTTGGCCATAACTGAAGTTAATTATTACCTAGTTTGAAAGTTAATTCTGGAACCAAAAAGAAAAAAAAATGCCATTTTTACCTTTTTCCTTCATCCATCTCTACTGCCAAAGGATTTGTTCTCCTCTTTCAGACTAGGCTGGCCTACCTTGGAACAGATCAGCATCTGAATAGAGCTTCTCTTTGCAATTAGGCTTTGTGTCACAGTTGGATAGCTGGCCCAATTTTGATAATTCATTTCTGCCAAGAGGAGATCACGACACCTAACCAGTTTGATGAATCCTCAAAAGCTAAGCCAGATCTAAGTCTCAAGTCCCTAGTATGGGAAGCTGGAGGGAACAGCACAGAAGAAAGTCGTGGCCCGTTATGCTGATGTTGTGGTTGTTGCCAAGCAAAAAAAAACATATATCCATGGACTGTAGTCACCCTGAGTTAAGTTCAACTACTAGACGGAGATTTAACTTTGCTGTGCCTGAGGGCTGAAATTGAGAAGTTACAAACTCAGTGCCAAGTTGTAAGCTTGGCAGCCGATGCTTTTCGCAATCGTAGAGCTTGCTTTTAGTTTATAATGACACAAGGATGAAAAAAAAAAATCCTTTGCAAAGTGGTTTCTTTCTTTGTCGGGAAAGACTTTGTCTAAAGTCTCTTCCCTTCCATTTCAAGCTGCAAATGTCTAGGGAGGGTGTGGGGGGATGACTTTCTGCCCTCTCTGAAGCCAACTGCCTGATGTTGAAACCAGCAAAGAGGGACATAGTTTTGGCTTGTCCTCATTCTTAAGTGGGTGGGGAACTCAACTACAAACCAGATTTAAGGCTTGGTGGACGTCCAAGGAGAAGGCAAAGCTTCTCCTGCTTTTATAATCACGGCTCGTTATTCTTCCTTAGTGGGGAACTTATTCTGCCTTTTTTTTGTTTTTTGTTTGTTTTTTATTATATTTTATTAATTTTGTAATTATAATTATATAAAAAAGAATCAAATTAAATACAACTCAACTTAATACAATCATTTTCAACTTTAACAAAATATAAAAAACTTGCATAGAGTAATTAAAAGAACTATGGGTGTTGCTCGGCAGCATCCCCCACCACATCACCCTCTTCTTCCTCCCTATCCTACTCCATCCCCCCACCTTCTCTCTCTCCCTCTCTTCACCCTCCTACAACCTACCTACTTTCCTTCACCTTCACTCCTCACTCTCCAACCCCTCCAGATGTGGTTACGAGGCACTGCACGAGCAACCCCTCTTTATCATATATATATATATGTTTAAAATTGTTGACAAAGAAATAAGGGATTTCTGATATAGCCATTTCGAGTTTCTTAACTCTCTTCAGTCAGAACTCACCCTTCCGGGATTCGAACCTTTTTGTATATTACTAATATAACAGTTGAGTACTATATAAAACCCCCCCAACCCACCCACCCCCCGACTTCCCAGAGTGAATACAGGGTAAAACACAAGAAAACCCACTAAGCTAAACACAGTTGTAATGTAAATCCTATTAAAAAATAAAGATTTTACAATCCAACATATAAAAATTTAACTATATGCTAAATGCAATTTCTTAAGAGGCGAGGGCAAAACTTTGTAGGAAAAAAAAAAGAAGGAGCGAAAGGAACCATTGAGAAGAAAACAAAGAAAGTAGTCTTTCCAACTAAAAAAAAAAAAGGACTGATGGAATCTGGGATTTTTCCAAGCTAGAGTTCATTAAATGGGACTTTCTGGTTTTTCTTTTGAAGACGTTTCGCTTCTCATCCAAGAAGTTTCTTCAAGCTCTGACTGGATGGTGGGGAAGGGAAGGATTTATACTCCTTGTAGACAGCTGGTCATTTGCCTTCTTTTGGAGAGTCGTTGAGGCCACTTGGAGGTTTAGCTGTGTCCTCAGGGTCAGCTGAGTAGAGCAAATGGGTCTGGAGCCTTCATGGCTGCAGGATGCTGTGTTGAAGGGACCCAGGGCAGAAAACATTCTGCAGCCAAGGAGACATTCGCACCGCTCAGGTGACCCTGAAGACACAGGTCAGCCTCCAAGTGGCCTCAACGACTCTCTAAGAGAAGGCAAATGGCCAGCTGTCTGCAAGGAGTATAAATCCTTCCCTTCCCCACCAGTTGCCTCCTGAAAAAGCACCTTTGGGAATACTCAACCTAGCCCCCAGCTATAAGACCTTCTAGTAAGTCTAGAAAATCTATGTCCTCACCAAACATAAACCTTCTCAATTTCTTCATGATTGTATAAATGTTGCCAGCTGCGGAGCTCCTTCTAAGACACGGTCAAATGACATGTTATTTGAAAACGAAGTATGTATCTTACCCATTGGTTTTTATTTATTTACAAGTACACAGAACTGCTGCACAGCTCAAGTCGGAGTTCATCAAAGACCTGGACCTTTTTCTACTTGATTACTCGGAGGGAGGAAGGGAGCTAAAAGAGAAGTGGAAAGTCTTCAGAGATCTTTTTAATCTCCGGAGAAACAGTTGGAGAGGGGAGGTTTCCAACTGCTTTCCAACTGTGGTCCTGAACTGGGTCTGACTGGTTCATCTTAAATGAATAAAAACAAGAGCGTGAGTTTGATGTAGTGGTTAAAGGCAGCAGGTTGGGAAACTGGGAGACCGTGAGTTCTAGTCATCAGGCACAAAGCCAACAGAGGAATCTCTCTCAATCTGAGGAAGACGAGGGCGATGCCACCCCACTTCTGAAATATGGCCAAGAAAACCACAGGAACCTTTGCAGGCAGTGACCCCGAGTCAACACCGAGAACACCAGAAAAGCCAAAAGAACCCAAGCAAAAATAACAACAAGGAGAGGGAAGGGGAACTATGGATGAAGCCAACTGTGAAAAAGTTTCACCAAGAGCTTTAAAACCATAAGATCATTTGCTTTTCTCCTTTTTCCAGTTGCAGCTGGTCCTGCTGCTGACCATCCGGGAACCTCAGAGCAAGATGACTGGTGTGATGATCCCAGCACTATTCACAAGCGTCTGGATACTGTTCAAGAGGTAAGAAGATGCCATGGCACAAGATGCAGGATGCTTATCGCCACCTCCCTACGCAAAAGAGGGTCCCGGTTCCATGGGGGAAACGGAAGCTCAGAGTTCTGGAGATGGGTTGCAGGAAATGGAAAAATGGAAAACACAATCAGAAGGTCTAAAGCAGTATTTCTCCACCTCAGCAACCCTTAAGGCTGTGTGGACTTCAGCTTCCAGAGAGAGGGAGGTAATCTGTTGAGAAGATTTTGGGAAGGAAGGAAGGAAGGAAGGAAAGAAGGAAGGAAGGAAGGAAGGAAGGAAAGAAGGAAAGAAGGAAAGAAGGAAAGAAGGAAAGAAGGAAAGAAGGAAAGAAGGAAAGAAGGAAGGAAAAGACAGATGGAGAGGGAGGGAGGGAGGAAGGACTTGAGTAGCAAATTTAGGAATATCACCTTTACCTTAAAGAATGGAAACCTGCTGATAAAATAGACAAAAATGAGTTATATGATTCGTGGTCATATAACTTAGAAAAAAACTGCATGTATTGTCCAGCTCAGATGGTGACTCCTAGCTCACCCTGAGCAACTGTGAAAGAAGCTGAACGGGATCATATGTGATTTGCCCTTTGAGGGAAATCCATTAGTGAGCAATAGTTAAGAATGTTCCCTTTCCCTGCAGAATTAAGTCAGAGTATGTTGATTCCAAGGCAGCCGTTACGCAATGTCCAAATGGATGCATTAGTCCTGGATTAAGGAATTTATTGTACAAACCTCAAATATTTATTTATTTTACGATTTTTATACCGCCCCCCTCCCAAAGGACTCGGGGCGGTGTAGAGGCTTGCATAAGAGCAATTCTTATTCTGGCATCTCTGACTATTCCCCTTGATAAATTACTTGAATAGAAGAAGCAGCATTTGCTGCAAACTACAACTTGGAAGTTGTGTGGTCTTCAACGAGACTTGCTTCCAACATAAGTGATCGGTTGACAAAAGCCATCTCTGTCCATTTTTCTTCCAGAATCCTTTAATTCTGATTTTCCTATTATTTGCAATTAAGTGTGGGGGGTTTTTTGGCTCGATTTAGATAACTTTCTTAGCCTGGTTCCTGAATTAACCTATATAAGTTTGCCCAATAAATTGAATTAGAGGCTAACCAAAAAGGTTGAGTTTCCATAAGACTTTAAGCCGCAGGGAAACCAAATCAAACTGACCTCTAACCTTAGCATGTCGGGTGACTGAGTTACTAGGTCTTAGGCATGAAGTAGCAAGGCCAAATAAGCTCCCCAAATTTCTTCTCTCCTTCCATCAGCAACTGGAAAAAACAGTTGAACATTTGGACTCCGAAGTCAAGTCACTGCTCAACGATGTCAGTGAAACTGCGTGGACCAAGCCACTTGCTCCTGGGACCCCACTGGTAGATCTCTTCGAAGGTAGGAAGTGGGGAGCCAAGCCAAGTGGAATGTCCCCACCCAATCAAGGAGTTGAGATATGGGGTGCAAGAGTTCTCAGAAGTTCTTACTTTACTTTACTTTACTTTACTTTACTTTACTTTACTTTACTTTACTTTACTTTACTTTACTTTACTTTACTTTACTTTATTTAAATTTCTATGCCGCCCTTCTCCTAAGACCCAGGGCGGCTTACAACAATAATACAATAAAATAATTTACCATGACAATCAACCATCCAATCCAAACACATTCATTCAATCCAAAACATATTCATACAGCATACAATCACAATCAACACACAGCCACTGATGGAGGCACATTCCTATAGGCCCAGGGGCAGATTACAGTTCATACGCCCCAACCCTGTCAGCATAAATGCGTCTTCAACAATTTCCAGAAGGCTAGGAGGGAGGAAGCAGTGAGAACCTCTGAGGGAAGCTGGGGCAGCAACGGAGAAGGCCCTAGCCCTAGGCCCCGCCAGATGACATTGCCTAATAGACGGGACTTGTAGGTGGCCAACCCTATGTGCCCTAACCGGTCGCTGGGATTCATGAGGCAGAAGACGGTCCCGCAAGTAACCTGGCCCATTGCCATAAAGGGCTTTATAGGTCATAGTTCTCCAACTATTTTGAAAGCACAGCTCTCCCTTTTTAGGAGCTCTGCTCCTGGACAAACCCTCTGGGGGGGCTTCCACCATTGTGTGGAGGGCCATGTATAGGATGGACTTGAAATATGGGTTTTGTGGTACTGTTGCACTCACAAACTAACAGGGGTTTACCCATAGGTATTTTCCCCAAAAAAAGCAACTGTCCTTTCTTTGTTGTTTCCTTGAATGTGTTTTGCTTCTCATCCAAGAAGCTTCCTCAGTTCATTGAAGCTTCTGCAAGATGACTTCACTTCAGTGAAGAACTGAAGAAGCTTCTTGGATGAGAAGCAAAATGTCTTCAAGGAAAAAAAATGACAAAAAAAATACGGTTGCCTCTTGAAAAAGCACCTTTGGGACAACCATGACCTAGAGGACTGAGAATCTGCATTAAGATGGGTTTCATCATCATCATCATCATCATCATCATCATCACCATCATTCTAGCCATGGTCCATCCACTGCAGGATGAAGACCTCTTCCGCATGCTTCCAACCATTACGATCCTGAGCTTCCTTTTGCCAATTGGGTCCGCCATACTTGCTGATGTCATCAGTCCAACTTGTTTTAGGTCTCTTTCATGTATGCTACTCATCAAGGGGGACCCATTCTGTGACTGTCTTGGTCCACCTGCCCTCAGTTCTTCTTGCCATGTGACCAGCCCGTTTCTATTTCCATTCTTTGACTCTCTTGATGGCATCACGTACGTTCATTTGTAGAATAGAATAGAATAGAATGGAATGGAATGGAATAGAATTAGAATAGAATAGAATAGAATAGAATAGAATAGAATAGAATAGAATAGAATAGAATAGAATGGAATGGAATGGAATGGAATGGAATGGAATGGAATGGAACGGAACGGAACGGAACGGAACGGAACGGAACGGAACAGAACAGAACAGAATAGAACAGAATAGGGAAAGAATAGAATAGAATAGAATAGAATAGAATAGAATAGAATAGAATAGAATAGAATAGGAATAGGAATAGGAATAGGAATAGGAATGGAATAGAATAGAATAGAATAGAATAGAATAGAATAGAATAGAATAGAATAGAATAGAATAGAATATGGAACGAAATAGAATAGAATAGAATAGAATAGAATAGAATAGAATAGAATAGAATAGAATAGAATAGAATAGAATAGAATAGAATAGAATAGAATAGAATAGAATAGAATATGGAACGAAATAGAATAGAATAGAATAGAATAGAATAGAATAGAATAGAATAGAATAGAATAGAATAGAATATGGAATGGGGAATAGAATAGAATAGAATAGAATAGAATAGAATAGAATAGAATAGAATAGAATAGAATATGGAAGGGAAGGGAATGGAATGGAATGGAATGGAATGGAATAGAATAGAATATGGAAGAGAAGGGAATGGAATGGAATGGAATGGAATAGAATAGAATAGAATAGAATAGAATAGAATAGAATAGAATAGAATAGAATAGAATAGAATAGAATAGAATAGAATAGAATAGGGAAGGAATAGAATAGAATAGAATAGAATAGAATAGAATGGAATGGAATGGAATGGAATGGAATGGAATGGAATGGAATGGAATAGAATAGAATATGGAACGAAATAGAATAGAATAGAATAGAATAGAATAGAATAGAATAGAATAGAATATGGAATGGGGAATAGAATAGAATAGAATAGAATAGAATAGAATAGAATAGAATAGAATAGAATAGAATAGAATAGAATAGAATAGAATAGAATAGAATAGAATATGGAAGGGAAGGGAATGGAATGGAATGGAATAGAATAGAATAGAATAGAATAGAATAGAATAGAATAGAATAGAATAGAATAGAATAGAATAGAATATGGAATGGGGAATGGAATAGAATAGAATAGAATAGAATAGAATAGAATAGAATAGAATAGAATAGAATAGAATAGAATACAATAGAATAGAATAGAATAGAATAGAATAGAATAGAATATGGAATGGGGAATAGAATAGAATAGAATAGAATAGAATAGAATAGAATAGAATAGAATAGAATAGAATATGGAATGGGGAATAGAATAGAATTCTCTTCCTTGTGGGGCAGAAAGGCAAGCTGCTTTTGCTTTTGCTTGGGCAGAGCTTTTTCAAATAAGAAATTAAAACAGGAAATAAAAGGGGACTAGGGAACTTGGCAGGAACCTTGGGAAGAATTACCTGCTGAGCCCTGGTAAGTTTGTGGGGTTTCTTGTTTAATTACAAATTCACCTTTTTTGTTCTTTTTTTAGCAGCCATATAAGGGGTTTCTCCTTCCCCTTTCTTCTAAAGTTTGCCCTCAGCACAGGTTTGGAGGGGGTGGAGCTTTCTGCTGCAGCCCCCCTGCTGGCTAATCCCTGGTAGCTGGGAGCAAGCAGCTCACTCTTCCTTGTGGGGCAGAAAGGCAAGCTGCTTTTGCTTTTGCTTGGGCAGAGCTTTTTCAAATAAGAAATTAAAACAGGAAATAAAAGGGGACTAGGGAACTTGGCAGGAACCTTGGGAAGAATTACCTGCTGAGCCCTGGTAAGTTTGTGGGGTTTCTTGTTTAATTACAAATTCACCTTTTTTTTTAGCAGCCATCGCGCCCCTGACGGCGCGCGATAAAATCCTAAAACAAGTAAGAAAAAAAATCCAAAAAGTAAACTGAGACCAAAACAAAAAATTTGAACAACCCAAAAAAGCTGTGTTTTTTTTTAAAATAATAACTAGTATAATAATAACAGCAAACATATAATAACAAGAAATGGAGATAGATAGCCAGCAGACGGAGGGGAGCTTCCCAGTGTTTTGTATTGAGTGTCACATGTATGACTATCTGTCTGCTGGACAGAAGTCTTGGGTGTGTGATCGGTGCAATGAGCTCCTGGCTCTCAGGGAACAGGTTCTTTCCCTTGAAGCCAAGGTAGCAGACCTGGAGAAGCAGAGAGAGATAGCGAGGCAGGAGAAGATCTTCAGGGATGCAGCAGGAGCATCCCACTCCATGCTGAGCAGCTCTCCAGCTGCTTTGGAGAATGGAGATCTTGGGCAGGGAGGACATCAATCTGTGGAAGAGGGACAGGCTCCCTTAGTTGAGACCCCTTCCCTGGAGGATGTGCCCATATCCTCTTGCACCGAGGATACTTCTCCGCGGGTGGTGGGAGGGGGGCTTCTTGTAGTGGGTGATTCAATTGTTAGAAATATAGAGAGACGGGTTTGTGATGGAAGCGTTGACCGCATGGTAAACTGCCTGCCGGGTGCAAAGGTTGCGGACATCACGAGGCATCTAGACAGGCTGATAGACAGTGCTGGGGTGGAGCCAACTGTTGTGGTACATGTCGGTACCAATGACATTGGAAAAGCTAAGCGGAAGGTCCTGGAAGCCAAATTTAGGTTGCTAGGTAGAAGATTAAAGTCCAGGACCCCCAAGGTTGCATTCTCAGAAATGCTACCTGTTCCACGTGCAGGGCCAGCTAGACAGGCAGAGCTCAGGAGCTTCAATGCGTGGATGAGGCAGTGGTGCCGGGAGGAAGGGTTTAGATTCATTAGGAACTGGGAAACATTCTGGGACAAGCCACACCTGTACAGAAGGGACGGGTTACATTTGAACCATAATGGAACCAGACTGTTGGCGATTAATATTAAAAAGGTTTCAGAGCAGCTTTTAAACTGATTCATAGGGGCAAGTCGACAGGAGCTGGGCAGCTTCCGGTTCGAGAAGGCGCACTGCCTAATATGGAGGGTGGAAGTTATGCACACATTGGTGAGTCAACAGGAAAACTAAATTGTAATAGTCAAGCAGAAGGACATGGTAGACCATCTACAAATTCTACAACCAAATTCTACAGTCAAAATCCACAGTCAAAGTTGAAAGTGCACCAGAAAATTACATATAAAGGTCTGTACACAAATGCTAGAAGCATTCGAGCAAAAATAGGGGAATTGGAATGCTTGGTGAAGGAAAATAATATTGATATTATCGGCATAACAGAAACCTGGTGGACAGATGAAAACCAATGGGACACAAGGATTCCAGGTTACAAATTGTATAGGATGGACAGGAGAGGGAGAAATGGTGGTGGCGTGGCCTTGTACATAAATGAGGAGTTAGAATCTCATGAACTCGAAATTCAAGAAAATTCAAACTCACCCACAGAAACATTGTGGATAAAAATCCCAGGACAGGAAACTAATCTGACGTTAGGGATCTGCTATCGCCCTCCCAACCAAACTCCAGAGGCAGATTGCTATTTGGAAAATGAATTTAAGGAGGCCTCAAAAAGAAATAGGGTAGTCATAATGGGGGACTTCAACTATCCCCGAATAGATTGGGTAAATTCTTGTTCTACACATGATAGAGAGACAAGGTTCCTCGACATGTTAGCTGATTATTCCCTTGAGCAGATGGTCATGGAACCTACCAGGGGAAAGAGGATCCTGGACTTGGTTCTAACTAACACACAGGATTTGGTTCATGATGTCCTTGTAACCGAGCCCATAGGAACCAGCGATCACAACACAATAACCTTCAACTTAACCATGGATAGCAAATTGTCAGTGAAAACTAACACAGAGACCTTAAACTTTCACAGAGGGAATTTTGACAAAATGAGGAAAATAGTAAAGAAGAAACTAAAAGGAACAGTAAAAAAAGTCAAATCCCTCCAAAATGCTTGGAAACTGTTTAAAAATACGTTACAGCAGGCTCAAATAAAATGCATTCCTAAAAGAAGAAAGAGGATTGGAAAGTCCAAGAGGATACCAGTATGGCTTACGAATGAGGTAAAGGAGGTTATTGGACAGAAGAAAAACTCATTTAAGAAATGGAAGGCTCTTCCTACCGAGGAGAACAGGAGGGATCACAAACTCTGGCAGACCAAATGCAAGGCGATAGTCATGAAAGCCAAGAGAGACTTTGAGGAGCATATAGCCAAGAATATTAAAAATAATAACAAAACCTTTTTTAAGTACATCAAAAGCAGGAACCCAACCAGAAAATCAGTTGGGCCACTTGATAACAATGGTCAGAAGGGGATAATCAGAGAAGACAAGGAGATTGCTGAGAGGCTAAATGACTTCTTTGCTTCCGTTTTCACCGAGGAGGATAGAGAACATTTGCCTGCCACTGAATTAGTTTTCCCAGGGAGGGAAATAGAAGAATTAAACCTGATAGAGATAAACAAGGAAGATGTTCTTGCATGCCTTTCTAAACTAAACGTCAACAAATCGCCGGGTCCAGATGGCATCCACCCTAGAATTCTCAAGGAACTCAAGTGTGAAATTGCTGAACTTCTAGCTAAAATATACAATCTTTCTCTAAGATCAGGCACTGTACCGGAGGATTGGAGGGAAGCAAATATAACCCCGATCTTCAAGAAAGGATCCAGAGGTGATCCAGGAAACTATAGACCAGTCAGTCTAACCTCAGTTCCAGGCAAACTGATGGAAACCATTATTAAAGATAAAATTACAGGGCACATAGAAAAACAGGCATTGCTGAAAGAAAATCAACATGGTTTCTGCAAAGGCAAATCATGTCTTACTAACTTGTTAGAATTCTTTGAGGGTGTAAATAAATACATAGATAAAGGGGCCCCAGTTGATATTGTATATCTTGACTTTCAAAAGGCTTTTGACAAAGTCCCTCACCAAAGGCTCATAAAAAAGCTCTCCAGCCACGGAATTAGAGGACAGGTCTTGTCCTGGATTGGTAACTGGCTAAATTGTAGGAAGCAAAGGGTGGCAATAAATGGACAATTCTCCGGATGGAAAGAAGTGAGAAGTGGTGTACCCCAAGGTTCAGTTTTGGGGCCTTTACTTTTTAATTTATTCATCAATGATCTGGATGTAGAAGTTAATAGTGAGGTAGCCAAGTTTGCTGATGACACTAAATTGTTCCGGGTTGTGAAAAGTGAAACTGATTGTCGGGAGCTCCAGAAGGATCTCTCGAAATTGTGTGAGTGGGCAACAAAGTGGCAAATGCATTTTAACCTAAACAAGTGCAAAGTTATGCACATCGGGGCAAAGAACCCCAATTATACTTACCAACTGATGGGGACCAAACTTTCTGAGACAACCCAAGAAAGGGATCTTGGGGTTT